>QRFJ01000902.1:385016-531109 GCA_006176705.1 Cocos nucifera | reverse complement strand
CGTGGTGATCAGATCTGAACGAACCTGGACCAAAAAATCAGGATTTCTCTTCAACTGGTATCAGAGCCGAGGTTCTAAATTATTTAGATCTGATTTCAAATTATTTTAATTAAAAAATAAATAATTTTAGATGTCACTAAAATTGTGATCAGATCTGAATCAGAAAAAATTAAAATTAAATGATTTGGATCTAAGATTAGAAAATATGCATGACTAGTTCTAAAATAGAATAGTTCTATAAGAATAGTCTTGCATGTTTTTTGATTTAATATGATTAAATATTTTTAAATCCTTTTATTTACTATTTTTTATATTATTAAGTATATTAATAACATCTAAAAAATAGTAAATAAAATTATTTAATTTTAACATCATATGAGATATGATTGATGCATGTCTAGACTAATTGTAGAATAGTTCTACATAGTTGTCCAGATTAGAATTTATTTTGATTAGATTAATTAAATCTAATTTTAGATTATTATGAGATAATTTAGATATAAAAATATGCATGATTCGATACATGAGATGTATGCAAAATATGCGATGTTTAGATCTGATTTGTATATGAGATATATGATATAGATCTAAAACTGTTTTGTAGTATTGCATATTCCTGATTAAGGCATTCCTCTTGGCCGTCCGATCATAAGAATGAAGAAGGATTTAAAGGTCCTCTCTTCCCATTCGATGGGGTGTTCTTATGATGTGTAGGGGTGCTGCATGTTCGTCCTTAATCAGAAACCCAAAACTTACTTTCTGCAAAATCCTAGATCCTGAAACCCTAGAATTTATTGTGCATATTTTATTTATGAATTCTACTTAATTAAAATTAAGATTATGAAATATCAATTAGATCTAAAATTAAGAATTTCAGATCTAAGACATATTCATAATACTGGGTTCGAACTTGGATAGCTCAATTAGGTCTAAGCGGTTGATCAAACCGAATCAAGAGTTGGTTAGATGGGATCAACAATGCTTAAATTGACCGACCTAATAGGATTAAGTCTAGGTCAAGATCGAGTCACGATCAAGAAAGACCTAATTAGGCTCAAAGGTTAGAGTCTGGATTGTAGGCTAACCCAATTGGTTCTGGCTCAATAATTTGGTGTCTAAGGTAGGTTTGGCACATACGACCGACTGATTTTTAATTGGAAGCTATTCGATCTGAATGCATTCTTGTACGAGTTAATGGCATATTCCTTCCACCGATCTCACTTACCTGGCCATATCTGTTGACACGATTCTAATCTAAGGTGGTCAATAATCCGAACTAACCCATGCCACTAGATTAGTCATAATTGTTATGACTATGACAAGTCTAGTTTAAGTGGACCTGAATCAATTCTCCCTAAGGAAAAGATTAAGTCTGGAGGTCTTCCACCATTGTTAGATGTGCGGGCCCTTCCGGGGTTGATTGTTCTCGACTGGATACAGTGGCTCAGTTGCATCGGGAAGATGCAACCATGTCTATTAGGCATTGGATGCTATGGGCTGGAGGATGAGTTGGGCTCAATATTTTGGATACGGTGAGAGACTCAATTAAAAATCCAATCTGTGCAAATGGTGGGTCTGACTTAACTAAGGAGTGGATCAATATTTCGGATACGGTGAGATTCATGAATTAGAGACCAAGTTTGGGTGCACCATGATTAGAGAATCATTGAACAAGAGTTGTTCACTCATTGGCTAACCCATCACCAATAACTGTTAGGTGAGGTGATGAGTCAGTTGGTGAGACCGCACCACCCACTAGAAATCATTAATCATGGAGATTTTTGCATCTCTACAGAGGGAGTGTAGGGATCCGAGAAAATAGTGGGAGCTAATTTGTTTAAAAATAAAATCCCTAAATAAATTGGTCAAGTCATAATTACAATATCTAACTAGAATCTTTGACTCTCTACAGAAAAATGTCTGCGTCCAACCCATTGGCACGTATCCTGGACACACATAGACTGACCGGACTCAATTATAAAGATTGGCTCAGGAACTATAAAATAGTTTTGGATTTTGAGAAGTTAACCCATGTATTGGACCAGGACCCTCCCACCTTACCAGCCCGTCCATCCATTGAACAGAGAGCATCTCTGGAAAAATGGATAGACGAAGATAATAAGGCCAGATATTACATGTTGGGCTCGATGTCTGATGAGCTCCAGTGCCAACATGAAGATATCAGGACTGCTCGCCAAATGTTGGCTCACCTACAGGAGATGTTTGGTGAACAGAGTCGCGCAGCCAAGTATCAAGTCACGAAATGACTTTTTAAGGCTAAGATGCGTGATGGGACAGTCAGTCCAAGATCACTGTCTGATAATGATCAAGGACATGGAAGAGCTTGAGAAGCTCGGTGTGAAGTTAGACTTGGATCTGCAGAATGATATTATTCTGCAATCCTTGACTGATGCATATGGGCAATTCATCATGAATTACCACATGCATAAACTTCAAAATTTCTTGGCCGAATTAATGAATATGCTGGTTACCGCTGAGCTTTCTATGAAAGGTTCTAAAGGCTCAGTTCTTGCTATGGAACGGACTTCTTCCAAAAGAAAGTCTTATGGAAAGAAAAAGAAGTCTGCGAAAAAGCAGAAGGTGGAAGGAGCAAAGAAGAAGAAGGCAGAGCCAAAGAAAAAGGCCGATGTCAAAGGAAAGTGTTTCCATTGCAACAGCGATGGCCATTGGAAGCGGAACTTTTCTACTTACCTGGCCACCCTGAAGAACAAGAAGGAAGGTCCTTCTGGAGGTATGCTCGTTATTGAGTCTAACCTTACGGTTTCTTCTGCATCCAGTTGGGTGCTTGACTCTGGTTCTAGTGCTCATCTGTGCACTTCCATGCAGGGTCTTGAGGATAGCAGGAGGCTGAGGGATGGAGACATGATCCTACGCATCGGTAATGGAGCAAGAGTTGCTGCAGTAGCCATGGGAACATACCCTCTTCGATTACCATCTGGTTTAGACTTAGTTTTGAAAGACTGTTATTATGTGCCTGCAGCTAGCAGGAATTTGATTTCTGTTTCATGCTTAGCACAAGAAGGCTATGTGATTACCTTCTTTAAGGACCATTGTAACATTCTTTATGAAAGAAATAAAATTGCAAATGGTTTTCTTATTAATGGTCTTTATCAGCTACATATTGATGTACCTATTCTAACTATCGAGCAAAACGTGAATGCCAAACGACCTAGGGATAGTCCAAACGATAGATATCTATGGCACCTGAGATTAGGTCATATAGCAGAAGATAGGATCAACAAATTGGAGAAAAATGGGCTATTGAGTCCATTGACTTCTGAGTCATATCCAACTTGTGAATCTTGTCTTCAAGGCAAAATGACTAAACTTCCTTTTGTTGGACATGGGAGAGAGGGCCACAGATCTCCTTGCCCTAGTACATACTGATGTGTGCGGCCCATTTGATGTGCCGGCTAGAGGCAATTTTGTCTACTTCATTATCTTTACCGATGATCTGTCTAGGTATGGGTATGTGTATCTTATGAGACACAAGTCTGAAGCTTTTGAAAAGTTCAAAGAATTCAGACATGAAGTAGAAAAATAAACTGAAAAATCCATTAAGGTTCTTCGATCAGATCGAGGAGGTGAATACCTTAGCCAAAAATTCTTAGACTATCTAAAGAAAAATGGCATAGTCTCTCAATGGACTCCACCAGGAACACCTCAACTCAACGGGATTTCAGAATGGAGAAATCGGACTCTATTGGATATGGTTCGATCCATGATGAGCTTCACAGACCTTCCCTGATTTTCTTTGGGGACACTCATTGTTAACTTCAATTTATCTACTGAATAGGGTTCCCTCTAAAACCGTTCCTACCACACCGTATGAGATATGGCATGGTAAGAAACCAAGTCTGAGTCATCTCAGAATTTGGGGTTGTCCGGCTCATGTCAAAAGACAACAAGCGGACAAGTTAGAGTTTAGGTCCTTTAGAGCTCGATTCATAGGATATCCTAAAGAGTCATTAGGATACTATTTCTACATTCCAGAAGACCACAATGTGATTGTGAGTCGACATGCCATCTTTCTTGAAAAATAGTTTATTCAAGATAGCGGCATTGGAAAGCAGATTAAGCTTGATGAGAAAGTCTCACAAGTACAACGAGCTAAGGACCAATTGGAACCAAATCAGGTTGAGCCAATAAGAACACTACCTCCTCCACCTCGTAGATCGGAAAGAGTTTTCCATCCCCCTGAAAGATACTTAGGTATTATTTCAGAGGAAGTAGAGAAAATATTCCTCGTAGGTAATGGTGCTCATGGTGATGATCCCAAAACCTACAATGAGGCGATATCAGATATCGACTCCGAGAAATGGCTAGAGGCAATGCAGTCAGAAATTGACTCGATGCACTCAAACCAAGTCTGGACCTTGGTAGATCCACCAGAAGGTATAGTACCTATTGGGTGTAAATGGATCTTCAAGAGAAAGATTGGTGCAGATGGGAATGTGGAGACATTCAAGGCTAGACTAGTGGCAAAAGGTTATAGTCAATGCGAAGGCATTGACTATCAGGATACCTTTTCTCCAGTGGCTATGCTAAAATCCATCCGCACATTGCTTGCCGTTGCAGCCTATTTCGATTATGAAATATGGCAAATGGACGTGAAAATGGCATTCTTAAATGGATATCTTGAGGAAGATATCTATATGGAACAGCCGCTAGGTTTCACATCCAGTGATACTGATCACAAGGTTTGCAAGCTGCAAAGGTCCATATATGGACTTAAGCAAGCATCTCGGAGCTGGAACACTCATTTCAATGATGTGATCAAAATGTTTGGTTTCATCAAAAATGAAGAGGAACCATGTGTTTTCAAAAAGGTCAGTGGGAGCGCTGTTGTCTTCCTCGTATTGTACGTGGATGACATCCTCCTTATTGGGAATGATATTCCCATGATGACAACAGTCAAATTATGGTTGTCCAAGGAATTCTCCATGAAAGACCTAGGTGAAGCATCCTTTATTCTAGGAATTAAGGTCTATAGGGATAGACCGAATAGGATGCTAGGACTTTCACAGAAGATGTACATAGAGAAAGTACTAAAGAGGTTTAGTATGGAAAACTCTAAGAGGGGATTAATACCCTTCAGACATGGTATTCATCTTTCCAAGAAGATGTGCCCCAGCACACCTGAGGAAATAGAACGCATGAGCAAGATCCCTTATGCTTCTGCAATAGGGAGCCTCATGTATGCCATGCTATGTACACGACCTGATATAGCCCATGCTGTGAGTGTCACAAGCAGATATCAGTCAAATCCAGGTGAAGAACACTGGACTTCTGTGAAATGTATCCTTAAGTACTTGAGAAGAACTAAGGATATGATGTTGGTCTTTGGTAATGGAGAACTCCAAGTCCAGGGATACACAGACTCGGATTTCATGTCCGATATAGATGATCGAAAGTCGACATCTGGGAGTCTGTTTGTGTGCAATGGTGGTGCTGTCAGCTGGAAGAGTTCCAAGCAAACGGTGATAGCAGATTCCACCATGGAAGCAGAATATATCGCTGCATCAGAGGCTGCGAAGGAAGCATTCTGGTATAAGAAGTTTGCTGCAGAAATTGGAGTAATGCCATCAGATGCCATTCCTCTATACTGCGACAACAATGGCGCCATAGCCCTTGCTAAGGAGCCGAGGTCTCACCAGAAATCCAAGCATATTGAGCGGCGATACCACCTCATCCGCGATTACCTCGAGAAGGGTTACGTCGAGGTCAAGAGAGTCAACTCCACAGATAATGTGGCAGACCCACTTACAAAGCCGTTGGACCAACAGAGGATCGAAGCCCACCTTGAGAAGATGGGACTTAGACTTGTAGCCAATTGGCTTTAGGACAAGTGGGAGATTGTTAGATATATGTGCCCTAGAAGCCAGAATTGGCTGACACTTGTAATACACTTCTAGGGGCAAAATTATAATTTTGACTATAATCAATAAAATGGGTTATTTTCTATCACATATGTGTATTTAGTGTCTGTGATACATCCTTTGAGTTAATGGTAATGATAATTCATATTTTCAAGAGTTGAAAATTTAAGACATGAATAATCATTATTAACTCATAAAATGCTCCCGACCATAGGATCATCACGAGGATGGTGATTGATCCGGAAGGTTGGTGTACAATCGCTTCTCTTTAGTAGATGAGTCTTGAGTCTACGGTGTGGAGACACCGGAGCGAGAGTACAGGTACTCGTTAGAGAACGAGGGCACTGAGCGTGACCACCTCGAGTAGTCATTAGGGAGTCTACCTTCTCGTCAATGACTGACTCGATGCTGCAGTAGTGTGTCTGGTTCTTTGACCTGAGGTGCATCGGCAGTTCACCTTGAGGGTGTTATAGTTTGACTACACCATTACTCGGATCTCCTAGCCATATGGAACCCTGAGGTGTATGTTGGCTATAGCATGTTCATTGTAGGAACTGGATGGCATCAAGATGGAATCTATCTACCTCGGTGGTAGAGGAGCAGCCCTATGATAATCATGAGAATCAAGTCCAGAAGTCCATGGCCATGGCAGAGTGAAATAATAGAAAGAGTTTCTATTTAGATTTTCACATTCGGACTCGAATCGAATGATTACATCATATGACAGAGACTAGGGTTTGACGAGTTCACCTTAACCCTAATCTGATCGGGGCTCAAGATAGAAGAACTTAATCACACAGGTAGCTGCACCAAGAGGTTCGCATTCAGCTCTGATGGGTTGCCACCATATACTGCTAGGTGTCACTGGTGGATTTTGGGAGCAATTAGAATGATTTAGATGATCGATCATTCTAGCTGTTCGAATCAGAAGAGTTCTGATCCATCGAAAGGAGTTTCGATGATGTCGATGATAGAGATCATGACATATCCCATTACCATACAGAACTGAACCTAACTGGGTCACACAAACAAGGGTTTGAATCTGGTGATCATCAATTGAACTGATCCAGTTCAATTGATCTGAATGAGATTCAATTAGGTTCAAGAAAATCGTGCTAGCACTCGATTGAACCTAACGTTCTTCTTTTGCTATCATAAATAAGTTGTCCTGACTGAGCCAAAGGAGTTTGTGCTCAATCAGAGGCCTTCATATGGTCTGACTGGAGGTTGTCCAAGTCAGAAAAGGTTGTCTTATTTTGTAAGACATTACCTGCCATTTTTGGTCACCTGCCATTTCTTGTTCTTTGACTTTGGTCAAAAGTCTACCTTTGACTGGTCAAATGTTGACCATTGATACTTTGACTTTTGACCACATGTCATGCACCTATTGGAGAGCTGGTGGGGGCCTGTCCCCCTGCCAGAACCTGGCAAGGAAGAGGGCGCACGCCACCCTAGGCGTGTGCCCAAGTTGGAGGCGCCTAGGAGTCCTTGTTGGACAAGGACTCCATCTCCTTTTTGGATTCCAATTAGAGTTCTTCTAAGAACCAACTTTGACTGGTCTTAGGCACCCTCTAAGGAGGAATCCAGGGGACTCTATTCCCACCAATCAGATTTAGATCTGATTTCACAAAGGGTTGTGATTGGTTGGGAAGAAGAGAAGTTGGATCACAGTCAGTCTATAAATAAGACCCTGCGCCCAACTCAGATTAATGATTGAATCACAATTCTCCCATGCCCCAAGGCTGCCTCTCCCCTCTTCCTCAATGCCAAACCCACCTTCTCCCCTTCCTCTCCACATCCAAAAGGAGTTTTGGACCTTGGTTGGTGCAATCCAGATCAAAGAAAGGCGACTGAAAGCTAGAAGGCTGCGCTGCTGCAAAGGACGACTGCTGATCTTCAAAAGGAGTTTTGAAGATCCTCCAGATCAGATCCAGATCTAATTTTTGGAGGCATGATAGAGAAGAAGAGGATCTCCAGATCCAGTCCGAGTGGATATCGATAGAGGCCAGGCGCTTGCGTGGCTAGATCCAGAACCTTCCGCTGCAAATAGGATCATCAACGGATAATAGGATTACCCAAATCAGGTAAATTAAATTTGATTTAATTTATTCTTATTTTATCTTATTTATTAAAATAATAAGAATCAGATCTGAAACATCCTAGATCTAATACAGATCAAAGAGAAAAATTTTTGAAATATATCTTTTGATCTGATCAGATCTGAACGAACTTGGACCAAAAAATCAGGATTTTCCTTCAGATACTATGCTGAAACGGTTCAGTATTAAAAATTCTAAGAAAGACTATCTACCGATAGGTCATGAAATTTTTTTTTTAAAGAGAGATTACTCAGCAATACCTCTAGACAGAGAGCGTATGAATAGAATACCATATGCTTTAGCAGTGGATTCTATATTGTACGTCATGACATGTATGCGATCAAATGTGGCATACTCACTAGGTGTAATGAGTAGATACCAATCTAATTCAGGAGAGAATCACTAGAAGATTATTAAATCATCCTGAAGTATTTAAAATCTACTAAGAATCAGTGGCTTGTATATGGTGAATCAAATTTAAAACTTATGGAGTTCACAGACTTCAGTTTTCAGTTCGATCATGATGATAGCAAAAGTGTGTCGGGATACATATTTATCCTTAATGATAGGGCCGTCTGCTGGAAGAATTTCAAGCAGCACACTATGGCCGATTCAGTTTATGAGGTGGAGTATATCGCTGCATCAGATGCTATCAAAGAAGCGGTGTGGCTAAGAAAATTCATCATCGAGCTCGGAGTAGCATCCTCCCTTGATGGTCTAATTCTGCTCTATTACGACAACTCTGGAGCCATTGCTCAGATGAAGGAACCAAAAACACACCAACGGATAAAGCATATTCTACACCGCTACCATCTTGTTCGAGAGATTATGGATCAAGGTGACGTCGACCTTCAAAAGATTGACGAAAAGAAGAACCTGATCGATCCATTCACTAAAGCTATTGCGGTGAAGGAGTTCGACAACTTTAAGTCGAAGATAGGTATTAGATACTGCACCAATTGACTTTAGTTCAAGTAGAAGATTGGTGAAAATGTGTTCCAAAGTCAATCATCAGTCTGTTGATGGTTGGGCCATATATTTATAATTGTATATGAATTATAAATTAATAAAAATTATTTTAGCATTTTTCATCATAAATTCTGTTGTCTTCTAATGAACTCCTATGTTGTGATGAAGTCCTTAGGACTATCTAGATTCGGCAAAGAAGAATTTATCATTTAGTCCTTAAATAGTTCATGACCAAATGATACGTTGTTACTTAGGATGACAATGTTTATCAAATATAGATCATTGTGTGCCATATAGGTTGGTTGTCCTCATAACCAAGGAGTATTGAGACACTGATATGGCATGTAAGTAAGATGTATGGGTACATCTGCACTGAACGTGGGATTTTTCTTCTATCAAGATTAGCTTCGATAGAATATGGATATAAATATTCCTCCGATCTGAGATCACTATGGTGACTTTCAAGCAACTCACTATATTTTGGTCCCGGACTATCTGAATTTCTAATTTAGTGACGAAATATTTCTGAGCACCGTCAAGTCTTGTGAAGTCGGTGCGTGTATCAAGATGGAATTGACCACTCCTGATTTTAGGAGCTGTGTTCAATTGTATTTCAATTTAGTAAAATCTTGGTCATGATAATCTTAGTGAGGAGTCACGGGACTAATTGCTTTGAGACACGACATGGATGTATTTTCTAGGATTGATAGTCTAACCCTGAGTCATCTATTACATAGAGGTCATAGGGATGAATTATACGATAATCATATTCACATAGATTCTGAATGTTGCGATTGTGATTATTCGACCTATCTAGACATCGAATACTATTGCTAGATAGTCACTTCGATTAGTATAGAAATTAGTTTCTATGCTACCGGCTTAGGTTCGAACCTACGAGGTCACACACATTAAGAGTTCCTACCTTATCTGATGGCTGATCAAGAGTTCCATTGGTTTGAAATTCTATGATCAAGAGTTTCACTGGACTGGGACTCTATGACTAAAAGTCCTACTGGACTGAAACTCTGAGTCTGACTTATCTGAGACTCTCTGATCAAGAGTTTCATTAGTCTGAAACTCTATGGTTAAAGAGTTTCATTAGACTGAAACTCTACAACTAAGAGTTCTATTGGACTAAAACTTTGAGTCCTACTTGTTTGAGACTCTCTGATCATGAGTCCTGATAATCTAGGATACTATGGTCAAGAGTCACACTAGACTGAAACTCTACGACCAAGAGTCTTGCTAGACTGAAACTTTGAGTCCTACTTATCTAAAACTCTCTGATCAAGAGTTTCACTAGTTTGGGACTCTATAATCACGAGTTTGATTCATTTGGAATACTGAGTTCAAGAGTCCCACTGATTTAAGACTCTTCAAGAGTTTCATGTTGATATGACTCTATTGTCCAGTAATCCATTCAATTTGGACTCAGATATTTTTTAAAAAATTAATTAGTAATTTGATTACTGATTAGCTTAATTTAATTGAGTGATAAGGATTTGATCAAGTCTAATTGAATTTGATTCGATTAGATTTGATCCGATCAGGTTATGAGATGACCTAATCATTATGGAAGTTTTGACCCTGATTTGATCAGGACGTAGATCTAACTAATTTCTAATTTGATTAAAATTTTATTAGATTAAGCTAAGCTTAATTTGATTGGGTTTAATTTGATTTAATTGAATCTAAATTAATTGGTTTGGTTGAAACTAATTAGGATCAAGTCAAATGAAGTTTGAATTCAAATTCTCCCTTGCGCCCACCATTTTTGACTTTTTCACTCTACTTCCCACGCCCTCCCTTTTATTTGTCGAATATTTTTTGAGAAATAAAAATGCACACATAGAAAGAGAGTCTTTCTACATGTTAAACATAAGGGAGAGAGCATTGGATAAGGATAAAAGGCTCATTTGATTTTTAAAATCAAGTGAGTGGTTAAAACCTCTCAACCACTCGATCCTTATCATTTTTTATGTAATTTTCTCATGGTATTCATGTCAATAAATTATGATAATTTTTTTCATATAGGAGAAGGGGTTATCATTATGTGGTAAAAATTTTAGAATGTTTGGGCATCAGTTTTGGGTGAAAAAAATCTTGGAGTGAAGGTAAATAGGATCCTATAGCACTTTTCTTTTTCTTTATTTCTCTCTTCTCTTGTGATTTTCATCTTTAAGGATATCCTATTTTTAGATATGATCTAAATAGAGATTATGGATCTAAAAGTTATCTTTCCATGAAAATTTATTTCATAAAAAAACTCCACACAGAGAGGGCGTGATAGGATTTTTAGTGTGTCAGAATTTTTGGACCAAGTGAAATCCTAGATTTGGGAATCTAGGTTCGGGTGGAGAGATCGAGTGCTGTAAGCATTATATCGCCACTAAATTTGAAACACATCTTTATCATTCTCCAATATTTATATTCTAATTTTTTAGAATATCTAAAAAATAAAAAAAATATACGATCGATCGTGATCAGCCATCAAAGATTTCAGCGAAGAGCTAGCACTCTAGTAGGGCTGATCGGGATCAGAAACTCCATATGGACCAACCATAGAGGCCGAACATATGTGCGGTAATGATGTGATACCAAAGCATTATTCGGTAGACTCAAATTGCAGTGATCGATTACCCATGAAAAGATATTATGTTCTGAACACGTAGATATAGTAAATAGTTTATTACATAGTTTTATTTTTAGATCTATTGATGTATGCATGCATATTATGTTTATATCCTGATGTGTAGGATTAAATAATCTGATATGATCAGTAGATAATTAATTAGATTAATTATTTTTTACTACATCATTATAATTTTTGAAATATTTTTTGAAAGTAGCATGGCAAAGCCTGCACTATTTTCTTCTTGAAAGACGACAGTATATCGAGTATGAAGAGTCACGACTCTCATATTATGTTGTAGCATCTTATACCTATTATGATGCATGGATTCTCCACCCTAGAGGTATACAATGCACTTATTGAATTGAATATTTTTTTTGAGAATTATGTTGCCGAAAACTTTAAGTTGATATACTTGAGAAGCTTCAATCAGATATTGCCCTATTGCTGTATAAGCTTGAAAAAATTTTTCCATCATTTTTCGATGTTATGATACACTTGGTGGTTCATCTTTCAAGGAAGACTTTGCTTGCCAGGTTAATTTAGTGCTGATGGATATATCCTATTGAATGATAATAATATTATAAAAAACTTGATTTATTTACTTAATTTATAATCATAACAAAAAATAATTACATATCTTTTATTTTTTTATCATTTTGTATGTGTAAATTCTTGTATAAGTTGAAACAATATGTGTGAAATAAGGCATGTCCAGAAAGATCAATTGCGGAAGCATATATTTTTATAGAGTATCTTATATTCTATTCGATGTACCTCGATGATATGAAAATATGATTCAATCATAAGGAGCGCAATGTAGATAGGGAGTGGACCGACATTAAATCTATATTATCTATTTTTAAGATTAATATTCATCCTATTAGTGAAAGAAAGTATAAATATATGAACATAAAAGAGCGCGAGCTGGCGCATTTTTATATACTAAATAATTATGAAGAAATCTATCATTTTATAGAGTAAGTATCTTTACATAATCAACATTATATACTTTTCATAAAGTAACATAAATAATAAGCATATATTTATTTTAGAGAACATAGAGATATATTATTATAATAAAATAATAGAAATATCGAGAGACGATATCGAAGAAAGTTTGCAGCTTGGTTCAGACAATGTGTAAGCATAATAATAATTTTATTCAACTTTTTATTATATATAATGTACACAGAGATGATTTATCTTAACTTATATGTATGTTGTTGTAGATGATGTTAATGTATCACAATAAAGAAGATGGTGCAACCAAAAAATTCATATGATTTGTCATACCACCTCCATCCTAGGGTTTCATGTTATAGCTCATGTATTGTTGGTGGTATGAGATTTCATATAAGGGAGTTTGATATGCAGAGGTGGACTCAAAATAGTAGAATTTTGATGTTGGAAACTGATGAAGATAATAAGATTGAATATTATGGTATCATTTCTAAAATTATACAATTAAGATATAGATCAAAATGATTTGTTATCCATTTAAATGCCAATGATGAGATATCAATAATAATAGAATGAGTATTCATAAAGATGCATACTTCACAAGCATCAACTTTGCGAGAATATGGTATCAATCCGATCCTTTCATACTTGCTAGTCAGGCAAAGTAGGTATTATACCTAAAAGATATGAGATATAAAAATGAATGGTATATTATACAAAGGATTGCACCAAAAGGTGTTTATGACATACATGTTCATTTCGAGATAGAAATAGATAAGAATTTCTTTCAGGAGGAATAGAATACAGCTGACTTGGGACAGTACAATGCCGACATTGAAAGCACGTCTCCTCTGATTAGGGATGACATGCAACCTAATAATATTGATGTTAGTGAATTAAATCTAAACGTGTTGGAAGATTATGATGACAATGATGACAGCTTCATAAATGATGATGAGGAAAATTATACATTAATGGATTATGATAATGAAGATGTCGATAATCCTCTTGATGAAGATACAGATATTGATTAATAATATATAATTTTTCAAGAAACTCATATGTCTTAAATTTCATATATCATTTAGTATTGATGTAATTTTTATCAATATTATATTATCTTAAATATGTTGTTTGATACAGACATGCCATCAGGAGGATGATCCCGAAGGGGAGGACCATAAAGAGATGTCAGTGCATCTCCATCTGAGCAGCGATCTCCTAATCAGGCAGTCACATTAGCCATGATAGGTTGATTTTACATATTATAATTTTTTAAATTTAATTTACTTTAATTTTTTTTATCATTTATAAATAATTGATTTTAAGCTATGCCACTAGGAGGATGATTTGATGAGAAAATCGACATGGAGATGTCGGTACCTCTACTTTCAATAGCATACTATTCAGCCAGGCACATCATCTCCTACCATAGGTTGATTTTATATATTATAGCTTTTTATATTATATTTACTTTAAATTTTTATCATGTATAAATAATTGATTTTAAGCTTTTTATTTTACTGTAGTAGTTGATACTATGATTAGGTGGACTCGTGAAGCTGCCAGAAATGAGAAGCTGGCGGAGTAGAGGAGGACACATCTCGGAGAGAGGATGAGAATTATCATCCCACTGGGATATATCATACCACTAGAATGCCATATCAAAGATCTGTACGTGTGCGAGGTTGATATTATTATTCGTTTGTATGCTCCCCTGATGCTGTCTGATTGGCATAAAGTTACAAAGCCACAGCAGCAAATCCTCCTCGATCATTTGTAGGTAACTAAATATAAATTATGTTGTTGTATTTTTTAAATATAGATTCTTCTATTTATTTATATTTATTTGATAATTACTCAACTTTTTTTTTTGATAAATCTCATATATTGTGCACTATTTTTGCAGCATGACTTTGATATTTAGGAGATTGATGCCCTGTGTGTATGGGAGGCTATCCTTAAGTATATAGAAAGATTGCTTAGAAGATTCAAATATGAGCTCCAGAGTCACTGAAAGGAGGTCTTCCATGCATGTGGGGTGGCGGCAGCACGTGAGACACTGCACAGGAGTGTATCATGCCCCGACTGGGATCTTCTCTACACCAAATACGAGGATCCTGCATACCAAGTATAATTATTATATATAATAAAAATATTGATTATTGAATTGATAAGGTATTGTAATATATTCACTAATATCTTGATTGCATTTACTTATTAGGCCTTTTGCAAAAAGGCCTCATAGAGTAGGTCGAGGCTCATGGTGATGTATTGTGGTGGATCAAAGTTATTTGCACAATATCAGTATGAGCTGGTAAATACACATACATATATTTTTAATGATTTATTAGAATATGTCTGTGTCTATATACTTACATTCATAAATTTTAAAGGGACATTGAGACAAGATAGCTACCCGGATGGATTGACATCTACTAGAGGACCCATCATCGGATGATGGGCGAGTGGCTTTCTGGGACTAGAGAGAGATATGTGAGAATTAATTGATTAAGTTATGTTTCAATTTCATTATAAAGTTTAGACTTTTGATTATATTTATTTTTTCTTTAATTAGGATCCCATGATGGAGATACGATCCCAGGCCCCCACTGAGGGCTCTACCCCATCCACAGATGATGAATCTATGATGAGGTGCTCGGTAGGAGATCTAGCTATGTTACAGGATTGGGATATAGAGTTGTGGCCCCTAGCTCCTCTCGAGCAGCACATGTTTCTTATGATGCTCATCTGCATGAGGCGGAAAGAAGATATGCTAAGATCGAGAGGAGATAGCAGACCTTTGGCGGGTTAATGCCGAGCTTTCATCCTAGCTTGTAGCATTTAGAGCGAAGCTCGATAAGTTATATTGCTGTATGTCTCCCCCACCGACTTTCGATATTCCTGCTGATGCTTATGATCAAGACTCTGTCGATGATGATGATGGGTATCCTCTATGATCGGATATTATTTTATATTATTTTTAATTAATATATTTTTATTATTTATTAGATAATTAGTTTGCTAACTTAATTTTTTAATTTAATGCAGGTCTATAATATGTCGCTAAACATATGGAGTTTTATTTTATTTTAATGTATTTTTTTTATATCACGTCCTTTATGATTGTATATATCTTTTACATTGGTTGTATGTACGACATTTTGTATATATACATGATTTTATATGGATATTATATAAATATTTTAAAGTGAATAAATTTGATTTTAGTATGTGTTTATTTGTCTAGAGGTTTTTAAGTGAAAATGAAGAAGATAGATATTATGTTATTTGTCTACAAGTTTTAAAAAATTGGCACAAATAATTTTTTTGTTAAAATAATTAGCTACACAAATGGAAGCGTAGGTGAAGAGTTATAGCGATGCAAAATTAGCGTCGGTAAATCTAAATAACCATCGCCAAACAACTTGTCACCATGCCATTTTTAATCATGCTTAACAATTACCGACACAAGTTAACATCACAAAATATTTATCGACATAAAATAAATATAGGTAAATACAAAATAGCCATCGCCAAATAGCATGCCACCTTTGGCCGTGCTTACTAATTATCGACATATGTTTACATTACAAAATATTTACTAATGCAAAATAATCATAGGTAAATCTTTTTTTACCAACGTAAACATTGCATCGCTAATCATTTACTGATGTTGTCCTTGTATTGCAAAAAGTCCTTTTTTCAACATTTAATTAGCATAGGAAAATCTTTATTTACTGACATAAGTTTCCATCGATAAAATTTTTTTGCCAACATTTATCTTCCATGGGCAAAAGTCCACATTACCGATGTTTATTTTATCTCATTAAATATATGTTTTTTTATGCCTATTTTTCATAGCTAAAAATAATCTCTGACGTTTATTTTAACATCGATAAAACTTTTTTTTCGATAAAAATTTATAAACATCGGTACATGGAATCAACGACGACATTTTTGTCAATGTATTTTTTTCAATGCATATTACGTCGGTAGATGTAATTAGTGATGCTTTTTTGGTATTTAGCAATGCTTTTATTGCATAGCTAATTAT
This sequence comes from Cocos nucifera, assembly GCA_006176705.1. NCBI lineage: Eukaryota > Viridiplantae > Streptophyta > Magnoliopsida > Arecales > Arecaceae > Cocos > Cocos nucifera. The sequence continues at coordinate 514,486 of QRFJ01000902.1, read as the reverse complement.
CTTTTTTCTTATAGTGTTACTAGGTTATTAGACCTTTGCATATAGTTCAAGCCTACATGCTCTTGTAGTGGGCTAAATGCATTCAAAGGTGTTGGTGCAGAATTTGGTTGACGTCGGATCAAACAGGAGTCGAGGAAGATGAGATTGCTGTTGGTGACCTATAAAATAAAGTTTCGTCCGAAGTTGGAGATAGTGACTTTAGTAGGATCCTTCGATGATCATATTAGCTTTTCTGGCCAACAAAAATGAAGTGCTCAGAGAGGAGTTCGGTAGAGTTTCAGGAAGAAAAAGAAAGCTTAGAGAAAATGTATCTGGAAGATCTCTTTTTATAGACGGAGTTTGTTGTAACTGTCCTAATAAATGAACGTCGTAACCATCCTAATAAATGCCAATCGTAATCATCCTGATAAATGATAATCATAATCATTCTGATAAATGATAATTATAATCGTTCAATAATGGGATCATCTGTAGGAATCCATCTGCAAAAAATGTCTGGAAGGAGTTAGCTCCTATAGAAGTTCGACTGAAGGAGGAATCCAGAAGGAGTTCGGCTCTCATAAAAGCCCGACTGAAGAAAGATTCAGAAGTTCGACTCCCATAGAAGCTCGACTGCTAGAGAAATTCGAAAGAAGTTCGGCTCCCGTAGAAGTCCGACTGAAGGAGAAATTTGAAAGGAGTTTGGCTCCCATAGAAGTCTGACTGCTGGATGAATCCAAAAGGAGTTCGACTCCCATAGAAGCCTGACTGCTAGAAAAATTTGAAAAAAGTTTGGCTCCCATAGAAGTCCAACTGCTGAAGAAATTTGGAAGGAGTTCGGCTTTCATAGAAGTCCGACTGAAGGAGGAATCCTTTCGGAGTTTGGCTCCTATAGAAGCTCGACTGAAGGAAAAATCCAAAAAAAGTTTGGCTTCCGTAGAAGTCTGATTGAAGAAAAAAATTTGGAAGGAGTTCAGCTCCCGTAGAAGCTCGACTGCTGAAAAAATTTGGAAGGAGTTTGGCTCCCATAGAAGCCTGACTGAAAAAAAATTCGGAAGAAGTTTGACTCCTATAGAAGCCCGACTGAAGGAGGAATTCAGAAGGAGTTTGGCTCCCATAGAAGCCCGACTACTAGAAAAATTTGGAAGGAGTTTGGCTCCCATAAAAGCCCAACTGAAGAAAAAATCTGAAAGAAGTTTGGCTCCCGTAGAAGCCCGACTGCTGGATAAATTCGAAAGGAGTTCAACTCCCGTAGAAATCCGACTGAAGAAAGAATCTGGAAGGAGTTTGGCTCCCGTAGAAGTCCGACTGAATGAGGAATCTGAAAGAAGTTCGGCTCTCATAGCAGCCCGACTGAAGGAGAAATCCAAAAGAAGTTTGGCTCCTGTAGAAGCCCGACTGAGGGAGGAATCCAGAAGAAGTTTGGCTTTTCATAGAAGTTCGACTGCTGGAGGAATTAGAAAGGAGTTTGGCTTTCGTAGAAGTTCGACTGCTGGAGAAATTCGGAAGGAGTTCAGCTCCCATAGAAGCCTGACTAAAGAAAAAATTTGAAAGAAATTTAGCTCCCATAGAAGCTCAACTGCTGGATGAATTCAGAAGGAGTTCGGCTCCCATAGAAGCCTAATTGAAGAAAAAATTTGGAAAGAGTTTGGCTTCCATAGAAGCTCGACTGAAGGAGGCTGAAAGAAGTTTGGCTCCTATAAAAGTTTGACTACTGGAGGAATCTGGAAGAAGTTCGGCTTTCATAGAAGCCTAACTGAAGAAAAAATTTGGAAGAAGTTTGGCTCTTATAGAAGTCCGACTGCTGGAGAAATTCGAAAGAAGTTTGGCTCCTGTAGAAGCCCGACTAAAGAAGAAATTTAGAAGAAGTTCAGCTTCCGTAGAAGTTCGACTACTGAAGAAATCTGGAAGAAGTTCGACTCCCATAGAAATCCGACTAAAGGAGGAACCCAGAAGGAGTTTGGCTCCCATAGAAGTCCGATTGCTGGAGGAATCCAAAAGAAGTTTGACTACTGGGGAAGTTCGATTGGATTCGGAGTCCAGCTGGAGGAGTTCGGTCACTGAATGAGTTCGATCATTGGAGAAAGTTTGACTACTGGAGAGAGAATTTTTGATCGAAGCTTTTTCATGATTACCAGCTGCATTAGGCTAAGTACCAGACTGAACTTTGATGAGAGCGGAGTTTATCTCCAACAATAGTCTTCCTACTTTCGAGTTTAAAACTCGAAGAAAGAGAGTACAAAAAGGGTGACTGTCAAAGTCCTCTTCAGGGCTCTACACTAGTTCAGATTGAAGTTCGGAGGAGATCTTATCTCCAGCTAAGGTTGACGTCGAAGTTAAGGCTCGAACACAATAGGGTCGTTGTTGTGACCTCTCCTCTCACCTCATCTAAATTGAATGAGGCCTTCAACTTTGCTCACATTAGGACGAGGTTCTCCTCCTATTTCTAATAGACTGTGGGGGCACATAAGAACCGTTGTTAGGGCCTCTCCCTCCATCTCATCTAAAATGAATGAGGTCTTTGACCTTGCTCGCATTAGGATGAGGTCCTCCTTCTATTCCTAATGGATTGTTGGGGCACATAAGGATCGTTGTCAGAACCTCTTCTCCCATCTCATCTAAAATGAACGAGGCCTTCGACTTTGCTTATGTTAGGATGAGGTTCTCCTTCTATTTCTAATGGGCTGTGGGGGCACATAAAGACCATTGTTAGGATCTCTCCCTCCATCTCGTCTAAAATGAACGAGATCTTTGACTTTGCTTACGTTAGGATGAGATTCTCCTTCTATTCCTAATGGACTGTGGGGGCACATAAGGACCGTTGTTAGGGCCTCTCCCTCCATCTCATCTAAAATGAACGAGGTCTTCGATTTTGCTCACGTTAGGACGAGGTCCTCCTTCTATTTCTAATACGGCCACTTCTAATTATTTTTTTCTATCATCACATAATTTTTGCATCAAGAAATAATAATATTGAAATAAAAAAGTTTTATTATAAAAAAATTACTGATAGTACATCTTTAGATTTTCTGAGTTCCAAGATCGTGGGAGCGTTATTCCTCCAAGCTCCTTCAGACGATAAGTTTCGGACTAAACAACCTCCACCACCTCATATGGATCTTCCTAATTTGGGACAAGCTTCTCCTGACTCTGAGGCTGAGAGACGGCGACTCATCGAAGCACTAAATCTTTCACTCTGAATATTTTACTTCTAACTCTAGAGTTATAGTACTGGGTCATCTTTCATCTATAGGCCATTATCCAAACTTGGGCTTTCTTCTTTTTTTCTTTCAGTAGGTCGAGGTTGACTCTGAGGTCCTATAGGTTGTGCTGCTCGTTGAAGGCCATGACCCATGCTGATGAGAGCTTAAATTCCATCGGGATGACTGCCTCTATTCCAAAGGCCAAGGCGAATGATGTTTTCTAATTGGTAGTCTTTGAGTAGTTTGGTATGTCTAGAGGACATGGTAGAGTTCGTCCACCCAGACCCCCTTTGCTCTATCAAGCCTCATCTTGATGCCTTGCAACGGAGTCCGGTTGGTCACTTCAGCTTCTCCATTTGCTTATGGGTGAGCTACCGATGTGAAGTGGTGGAAGATATTTAGGTCTTCGTAGAATTTGATCAATCTCGTCCCAACGAATTGTCACCCATTATCGATTATAAGGATTTGGGATAGATCAAATCGATAGACTATTGACTTTCAGATGAAGTCTTATACCTTGGCCTCGGTAACTTTGGCTAGAGGTTCAACTTTGATCCATTTGGTGAAGTAGTCGATCACGATCAGGAGGAACTTTCATTGTCTGTATGCCGTCAGAAAAGGGTCAAGTATGTCCATTCTCCACTGCACAAATGACCAGGATGCACTTAGTGGAGTAAGCTCGGAGGCTGATCATCTTTGTATGTTCGCATTCTTCTGACAGCGATCATATTTTCTGATGTACTCCATAGAATTATGGTATAAGATCAGCCAATAGTACCCTTGCCGAAGTAGCTTTTGCGATAGGAACCTAGCTCCTACATGACTCTCATAGATTCTCTCATGTACTTTTCATAATGTAAAGTCGGCTTCTGAAGGTCGAAAATATCTCAACAGCGGCATCGAATACGACCTCTTATACAACCTGCCCTCGTACAAAACGTATCGAAAAGCTTGATTCTTGAGTTTTCAAGCTTCTTTCGGATCATGAGGAAGGACTCCCTCCTTGAGGTAGGCAACCAATGGGTCGATCCAGCTTGGCTCGAGTTCTGTCTGCAAAACGACCTACGATTCCTCTGAGCTTGGGCACTTCAGGATCTTAAAAAATACTTCTTTGGAAAGTTCGGTTGGAGCTGAAGTGGCCAACTTAGAGAGAATGTTAGCTCTTATATTTTCTGCTCTCAGAATCTGTCGAATGCCGAAACAGCTGAAGACTGGATTCAAGTTCTTTACTTTCTCAAGATATTTCATCATACTTTTCTCTCATGCTTCATAACTACCACTAACTTGGTTGATCATTAATTAAAAATCGCTGTAGACTTGAAGTCGATCTACTCTTAATTCTCTTATAATTTTTAATCCGATGGTCAATACTTTATACTCGGCCCCATTATTAGTCACAGAAAATTTGAAGCGCAGTGCATACTCGATGATGACTCCCTCGGGGCTGACTAAGACCAACCCCGCATCTGCTCCAGTAGAGTTGGATGAACCATCCATGTATAGAGTCCAAAAGTCTTCGAGAAGGTCGGCTATCTCTTTAGGAAGGTTCAGTTGCGATAGCAGAGCATCGGTCTCGTTCCACTCAGACTCGACATCATCGAAAATGGTATACTCCATTACAAAATTTGCTAATATCTAAACTTTGATCAATGGCCAAGATTGATAATTGATATCAAATTTCGTGAGCTTCATTGCCCATTTTGCGATTCTTTCGAAAGCGCCCATTCGCTGAAGGACTATCTTTATTGGTTGATCTATGAGGACCGTTATGGTGTGCCCCTGAAAGTAAGGTCGGAGCCTCCTAGCAGCAATTAGAAGAGAGTAAGTCGATTTCTCTAGCTTAGAATATCTGATCTCTACATCTGTTAGGATCCAATTTATGTAGTAGACCGACCGCTGTATCTTCGCTTTTTTCTTGACTAAGACTGCTACCAAGACCGTCGGAGAGACCGCTAGGTATAAGAATAATTCTTCTTCAGATTTGGACTTTACCAATAGTGGGGGTAAGCCAAGGTAGTTTTTAAGCTCCTCAAATATCCATTGGCACTCCATCATCCAGCAGAAATTCTTTGGTTGCTTGAGAACTTGGAAGAAGGACATGCATCGCTCGACCGATCTTGAGATGAAGTAATTTAAGAACGCCACTTTTTCAGTCAAGAGCTGAACTTCTTTGATTGTCTTTGGAGCGGTCATCTCTTGAATGGCTCGAATTTTCTCTGAATTTACTTCAATCCCATGCCTCGACATCATAAACCTCAGAAACTTTCTAGAGGTCACACCAAAGGTGCACTTGATTGGGTTCAATTTTATCTTGTGCTTCCTGAGTGCACTAAAAATCTCTTCAAGGTCGGCAAGATGGTTTATAGAAGCTCGGCTTTTGATGAGCATGTCATCCACATACATCTTTATATTATGATCGATCTGCTCCTTAAAGATTTTATTGATCAGATGCTGGTATGTTACCCCTGCATTCTTGAGCCTAAAAGGCATAACCCTGTAATAGTAAAGACCATGGTCAGTAATAAAAATAGTTTTTTCCTCGTCCTCTGGTGCCATCCATATTTGGTTATAGCTGAAGAAGGTATCCATGAAGGTGAAGAGCTCATGGTCCGAGGTTGCATCTACTAGTTGATCAATCCTGGAAAGAGGGTAACTGTCCTTTGGATAGGCTTTGTTTAACTTTTTGAAATCTATATACATCCTCCACTTGTTGTTTGCCTTTTTGATGAGGACCATATTTAAGATCTAGGTTGGATAGTTGACTTTTCGAATGAATCTAATTTTGAGGAGCTTGCCTACTTCTACAATTGCTTTCTACCTCTCTGGGGTGTGGCTGGGTAGTTTCTCTTTTATCGATTGATACTTTGGATCAATGGCCAGCCGATGTTCCATAACTTCAACATCAATTCCTAGCATATCCGCTGGGGCCCAAGCGAAGACGTCCACATTCTTCCTGAGGAAGGTGACGAGTTGCTTTCGAACCTCATCCTCTAAGTTGGAGTCGATCTATACAACGTGCTCCGTATTTCTATCATTCAAGGGTACAGATACAAGATCCTCCATAGGCTCATTCCGCTCCTCAGTAAGATCGTCGCGAACATCTAGCCCATCAACAGGATAAGGGTCGGATTGTTCTTCCTTATGCAGGGCGATTGAGTAGCAGTGTCTTGCTAGAACTTGATCTCTTCTGACCTCTCCGATCCCACAACTCGTCGAAAACTTCATCTTTAAATAATAAGTTGATACCACTATCCGAAGTGCATTTAGATCAAGTCGGCCGAGAATAGCATTATAGATGGATGGAGTCCTTACGACTAAAAGGTCAACCTGTGTCTTAGCCAGTTTCGAGCATTGCTCCACGGTCATGGCCAAAGTTATTATGCCTTCAACTGGTACGGCATCGTCAGTGAAGTCCATCAACGGAAAGTTCATAGGCCCCAAGTGGTTATTGAGTAAGGACATTTTCGAGAAGGCATCTTAAAATAATACGTCGGCCAAGCTTCCATTATCTACTAAAATGTGGTGTACATCATAATCGATAATGTTGAAAGAGATTACAACTGCATCATTATGGAAGAATTGGACCTTCTGAGCATCTGCCTCAGTAAAGATTATGGGTTCTTCAGTCCTCCATCTCCTCATCGATCTCTCAGATCTGCTAGCCTCTCCTTATCGAAGTCCCTCCGAGATCGTATTGATGATACCCAGAGATGGTCGATCTCCTTATTGATCCTCTTTCCTTGGTGGCTCAGGCTACGGTAATGCCCTCGACCAATCTTCTCATACTTCAGATCGTCGCTGTAGAAATTGACCTAATCTGTCTCGCTTGATGAGCTCCTCGATCTCATCCTGAAGTTGGATACACTCCTCAGTATCGTGACTGTGATCACGACAATAAAGATAGAACTTGTTAGGATTGCACTTGCTGGGGTGAGAGTGTATCCTTTCCGACCTTGGTAGTTGCTCCCTAATTTTCATCAGCACTTGGATTTTTAGAGCATTGAGGGGGGCATAGTTGTGAAATCTTCATTGGAAAGAACCTCGCCATGTCCTTCTGTCCGGGCTTCGCTACCTTCAAGCCCGGGAGGGAGTTCGGACTTGCTTTCGCTCAGAAGGAGTTTGGAAGCGCGGCCTAGCTTCGCTTGGCTTTTCTTCCTCGATGGATCCATCCAGCTCATCGATTCACCGCTTGCTAAAGACTTCATCATCCCTGGCCTTGAAGGCCTCTTTAGCCCGGGCGTAACCTTCAGCCCAAGCTAGCAGATCGATAAAGTTTCTGAGGTACTTCTTCTCTAGAAAGAATAGTAAATCATTCTTCTGGAGGCCGCCCTTGAGTGCGGCCATTGCGATTGATTGGTCCAGGTTCTGGACCTCCAATACAGCTATATTAAACTAGGTAACATAAGTTCAAATGGATTTTCTCTTCTTCTACTTGATGTTCATTAGAAAATTCGAACCTCGATGCGAACGTCGGCAGCTGATGAAGTGAGCCATGAACTGATGGCTCATCTGATCAAAGAAAAAGATGGTACCTGACTTAAGTGTCGAGTACCAATTTTTGATGGCTTTTTTGAGGGTGGACGGAAAAGCTCGACATAAAATAGCATCTGAAGTACCGTAGAGTAACATCATTATCTGAAAGGCCTTCAGATGATCGATCAGATCGGAGGTTCCATCGTAACTCTTAAACTGTAGGAGCTTAAAGTTCGATGGGATTGATTCCTACATGATCCTCTAAGAAAAAGGAGGGTCAGTAAGAATATCATTACCATGTGAGGAGGGAGTATGATGGAGCTCTTCGATTCATCGGCTCATTTCTAGAAGCCTTTGATCCAGGAGATCTTCACAATCGTTAACCTCCAGGATATTCTGGTGGAATGGGTGCGAAGCTTCTCCTGGGTCGAGTCATGGTCCGAGCATGGGTCTTCCATCCTCTGCTTTCCCTTTTCGAAGATCAAAGATCGGATAGCCGAGGTCGGCCGTTCCCAAATTGGACCACAGGACTTCGGAGAAGCTTGCTCCGATCGAACTGGTACCGAGGCATACCGATGTATGGCCTGCATCGCATCTACGAGGCCACGAACTTGCTGGACCAGCAGGTTGAATTGCTTCACATCCACCATGGCTGCAGGTGGTGCTTGAGTTACCGAAGTTGGAATGGTTATATTTGGATGGGATCTGGTTGTAGAGGTCGTTGATTGTTGGATCAAAGCTTTCTTGGAAGGCATTTTTTCTAGAAAAAACTCTAGAGAGAAAGAAGAAAGATCGTGGCTGAGCACTTCTTTAAGATCAAGGGAACCTAAGGAACAGAGGCCCTCCTTCTAGCACCAATACTGTTAGTGCAGAATTTAGTTGATATCGGATCAAGTGGGAGTCAAGAAAGATGAGATCGCCGTCGGTGACTTGCAAAATAAAGTCTCGTCCGGAGTTAGGGGTGGTGAATCCAGTAGGACCCTCCAATGGTCAAGTTAGCTTTTCTGACCAACAGAAATGGAGTGCTCAAAGAGAAGTTTGGCAGAGTTTCGAAAAGAAAAAGAAAGCTTAGAGAAAACGTATCTAAAAGGTCCTTTTTTATAGACGGAGCTTGTTGTAACTGTCCTGATAAATGACCGTCATAACCGTCCTAATAAATGTCAATCGTAATCATCCTGATAAATAATAATTATAATCATCCTGATAAATGATAATTATAATCATTCAGTAATGGGATCGCTTGTTGGAATTCGTCTGAAAGAAACGTCTAGAAGGAGTTCGGCTCCTTAGAAGTCCGACTGAAGGAGGAATTCGAAAGAAGTTTGGCTCTCATAGAAGCTCGACTGAAAGAGAAATTCGAAAAAAATTTGGCTACCGTAGAAGTCCGACTGCTGAAGAAATTCGGAAGGAGTTCGGTTCCCATAAAAGCCCGACTGAAGAAGGAATCTGAAAGAAGTTTGGCTTCCATAAAAGTCCGACTGAAGGAGAAATTCGAAAGAAGTTCAGCTCTCGTAGAAGTCCGACTGAAGGAGAAATCTGAAAGAAGTTTGGCTCCCGTAGAAGTCCGACTGCTGAAGAAATTCAGAAGAAGTTCGGCTTCCATAGAAGCCCAACTGAAGAAGAAATCCAGAAGAAATTCGGCTTTCATAGAAGTTCGACTGCTGGATAAATTCGGAAGGAGTTCGGCTCCCGTAGAAGCCCGACTGAAGGAGGAATCCGGAAGAAGTTTGGCTTCCATAGAAGTTCGACTGAAGGAGGAGTCTAGAAGGAGTTCGGCTCCCATAGAAGCCCGACTGCTGGATGAATTCGGAAGGAGTTTGGCTTTCGTAGAAGCCCGAATGAAGGAGAAATTTGGAAGAAGTTCAGCTCCCATAGAAGTCCGATTGAAGAAGAAATCCAAAAGGAGTTCAGCTTCCATAAAAGTCCGATTGCTGGAGGAATCTGGAAGAGGTTCGACTCCCGTAGAAGCCCGACTACTGAAGAAATTCGGAAGGAGTTCGACTTTTGTAGAAATCCGACTGAAGGAGGAATCTGGAAGGAATTCGGCTTCCATAGAAGCCCAACTGCTGGATGAATTCAGAAGGAGTTTGGCTCCCATAGAAATCCGACTGAAGGAGAAGTTCGGAAGGAGTTCGGCTCCCATAGAAGTTCAACTGCTGAAAGAATCTGGAAGAAGTTCGGCTCCCATAGAAATCCGACTGAAGAAGGAATCCGAAAGAAATTCGGCTCCCATAGAAGTCCGACTGCTGGAGGAATCCAGAAGGAGTTCAGCTCCCATAGAAGTCTGACTGAAGGAGAAATCCGAAAAGAGTTCGACTTTCGTAGAAGCTTGACTGCTGGAGGAATTCGGAAGAAGTTTGGCCGTTGAAAAAATTTGATTGAGTTCGGAGTCCAGCTGAAAGAGTTCGGCCACTGAATGAGTTCGATCGCTGGGGGAAGTTTGGCTGCTGGGGAGAGAATTTTCGATCGAAGCTTTTCCATGATTACCAGCTACATTAGGCTAAGTACCAGACTGAATTTCGACGAAAGCAAGATTTATCTCTAATAAAAAAAATAATATTTAATTATTTTTTAAAAACAAATAGATGCTCGAGGTGTGCATTGCTTTCTAGTTCTTCAAATCCTCACCTGTGCTTGTTCTATAGGGCCAAAGTAGGAACTCTAATGCCTTGATATAGGAACATTAAGGAGTCTAGTTAATGAGCTTTTTCACAGCATATATACAAGTACGCTTTTTTTTCTTTTTTTGGTAGAAATACATGTATGCATTTGATGGTAAAGTCTGAACCCAGGTATAAAAGCTGAAAGTAACCGGTAATTGTATCATTATTTCAAAGACTGAATGGAAGCAAAGCATAGTGGGATTGGATAAGTTAGCCATAATGTGATTTGGATAAGCATTGGGTTTAATTGGTGAAAGCTATTATGAGAGAGTATAACACTTCAGTCGTTAGATAGCTAGAATCTGAGAACTATATAATTAGTATATGGTGATGGAGGATTGTTTGGTGGGATCAAAAAAAAGATGTGAAAGAATGCACATGGATTCTATGCTCTCCAGCTAGAGTTAAATACACCCCGTACCTTCTCTCTTCTGGTTGGAATACATAAATCCAAAACCGAGTTGCCCATCCCCTACGTCACCAAATTGCCTTTAAAGGCAGGTCAACAATGCCAAATTATCAACAAATCAACTGAGCACTCCTCCAACCACGTTAAAACACTACAATCTGGGTGGTATCATCAATAAATTCTGGATACAATACCACCAGCAAATCAAGTGTGAGACATCATAAGTTCACAACTTCCTTGAGAGGCGAGGTGTAATGCCGACACCGGCACCAAGCTGACCCATTTAATTTGGTACTCGATGAACTACTTATAGTATAATTCACGATCTTTCAATAAGTCTATCATATGGCTTTTTCATATCAACTCTAAATTATAAATAAAATATTTTTTTTGACAATAAAATAAAATAACTTTTTGAGGAGGAGCTTGTGAATATAGTATTATAGCATACTGATCTCAACAACCGAGGACAAAAATAAATCATCCTATGAAGCAGGGCCAGCAATAATTGGTACGTAGAGTTCTATTTTGAGACAATGAACACTTACCATTCTCACCGATGTTGTTGTTGCTGGAGAAAAATGGATCACTAACAAAGGTGAGATTATTGTGACTTTCTTTTATTCTTTCTTGGTCCTAGTAAAGTTATATGAGCTAGGAGTTGTTTTCTTTTTTTCCTCTTCACTTAATGCCTGAGGGGACGAGGAACTCCATTTTTATTGGGATGAAGGCATGTCGCTCAACGATATCATTAATATCTAACCACCTTCAAACTAGAAACCCACGAGCGAACAAAAGAGTTAACCACCTCAATTATTATTTCTTTAAGAAAAACATGTGCAAAAAGCAAACAATTTACTCAGATTATATAAATTTATATAATATTTTTTAGAACAAAAACTTGTGCAAATTATAATTAAATAATTCATTAAATTTATCATGAGCGCCTCCAAAATAAAAATCCAATCATATCAACGAAAGTGTTAGGACACTTCGGTCATTACTACTTTAACAAAAGCATGGATCAAAATAAATAATTTATTGGTCTTAAATAAATTCATATTTTTTTTTTAAGAAACAAAATTCATGCAAACTATAATCAAATGATCCATCAATTTTACGATACCTTCGGACTAGAAACCCGATCAAATGAGGGAGAGTTTCTTTATCATAATAATGAGAGAGAGTTAAACACTTAGGTTGTTATTTGTTGAGCAAAGACATAAGCAAAAGTAAAAAAAATTACTAATAATAATTAAATTTATATTATTTTTTAGCATTAAAATTCATGCAAACTATGATTGAATAATTTACTCATACAACCACAACATTATTTCCATCATAATAATCCTTGGGCTCATTAATAATAATTAGAATAGGCCAAAGTGGCTCTTTTGGCCCTATCCTTGAGCCAGGAAGAAATGATCCCAAATCCCAACTCCACGGTCTCCTGCGGCTCTCCAATCAACTGATGCCACATTCCCGGCAAAATCTCCAACGTCTTGTCCGCACTTCGCGCCAACTCGTACACCAACTCGGCCGAGTCCGAGTCACACACCGAGTCCTCTTCCCCGTGCAACACTAGCAATGGAAGCTCCAACTCGCCGCACCTCCTCCCAATCTCCTCACAAACCTTCAGAAACTCCCACGCCGTCGATGCCGGCGGGTGCTCGAACTGCTGAGCTCTTGGGCTCCTCCTCACCAACTCCCTCTTCCAATTCTCCTTGTATGACCTGTCCACCAGAGACTCCGTTACGGTCACCCTCCAATTGGGCGTGATGTACGCCACGAATGGCAGGAGCTTCTCTAGCGGCCATGGCGGCTTGAACTTAGTGGAAACGCCGCACATGGCACCGTTTAGGATCAGCCCGTCCCACTTAGCCTTTTGCTTGAGGTAGACAAGCATGGCGATGGCTCCTCCGAGGGACTCGCCATATAAGAAGGCCGGGAGGTGGCCGTGGGCCGACCGGACCGAGTCGAAGAATTGGATGCAGTCATCGATCACCGGACCGATGGTCGGAATGTGGCCTCTGGGGCCTTCGGAGTGACCATGGCCGGGGAGGTCGAGAGCGCAGGTCAGGAAGCCCAGCTTGGCGATGGCGACGGCGGTGAGCTGGAAGATCCAGCTGCTCTCGGAATTGTAGCCGTGGACCATGGCGACGATGCCGTTGAGCTCGGCCGACGGCGAGGCCGGACGCCAAGTCTGGGTGAAGATCTTCATGTTGTGCCTGTTGAGCATGTAGGCCTGTTGATGGAGGATTTGGTGCTTCTGGTAGAACTCCTCTCTAGTGAGGCCCCCATAGGGGCTGCTCTTGTTGGCTTGGTGTATGGGGTGATTCATATGGAGGTAAAGAAGGAGGGAGGGTTGGTTGATGGTATTAAGCTAGCTGGAAGGATGAAGCCTGGCTTTTGTGCTTGTGGGAGTGGTGTCTGGGACTGTTGGCATTCAATAGTGTTGGGGGGCCGTTGAGTACCCCAGGCCTAATCTTTAAGCCCATTCAATGTGGATGGTTTGAGAAAAAGACATGCACCAGAAGGTGGAAAGACTTTTGAGAGCTATTAGTTCCTCTGTTTCAAGACAGGCATCTCAAGGAAGGATATCATCATCATATCACTGAGGTAGCTTATTTTTTTATTAGCATGAAAGAGAATACCATCTTCAATCAATATTTTTTACATTCTTGTAGGCCATCTTGTTGATTTAATATTTATTTATATTTGTTTATTGGTATTGAAAGTGAATGTGGGTATACTAGCTGGAGAAAATCGTGGAAGAAAAGCAAGGAATTATCCCATTAAAGAACATGAGTGGTGGCCTATAAGAAGATGTTGCTTCGGAAAATTATATAGCATTTCTTGAAATAATGTCATTCTTTAAGTAAAGAGTGGTCCTTCAACGTGTTCGTATCAACCGTGCACGCTTCGAAGAAATGATTTCAAATGGATATATTAATGGAAGGATCTTTAAAAGTTGAGTCACATCATAGAGGTCATGGGGTGTGCAAACGAAATAACGCAAGTGACCTCTCTAATTATATTATATGGTTCTGGTGTACTCCCAACGTAAATAACCAGAAGGTTCTACCGCAACTCCTAACATAACCTATCACATGCATGCTCACAAGTTCGTTCAGCTGGTGTGTAAATTAAGGTTCAAAATTTAGAAACATGCGAGCCCAAAAGTTAAAGAAAGAATATCTCAAGAAATCAAAAGTTACATAATGATATCATACACCTGTCGAAATTAAGCCAACTCGCCACTAGATTTGGGCCTAATCATCGGTCTATATCAATTATTCTGCATTCGTCCTCTTCATGTGTGAGCCGATTTTTAACTCCCTCTACGTACTCCCCCCAATCAGGTCCTGTACACATGCAATTACTCTTTTGAGTGCACTGCGTATCACTGTTCCAGTCCAAGATGTACTTTTCAAGAGCCATGATTCATCATAGCATTTCACTGCCTTTTTCTTTGATGCAAGCATATCACTGCTTCGGTCCAACAGTTATCCACCATCCAAAAGCCATGATTCTCTCTTCCAAGAACCATGCATATTAATAAAGCTTGCACCATAACCCAATGCCTTCCTCCAATGAGTCCATTTACCACATCCACTCAGCATGAGCTGCCTATGCTGTCCTTAATTACCATTTTGGAGAGTTTGCTCAAGATCATCATTAGTTTTGATACCACTTGCATGGGGGATAGGAGGAGTCTACGTCCAAGTAGGAGAATGTCTTGATACACGTATTAGACCTACAACCTAATAATTTAATCCTTCAGGCTTTAGGTCGCTGTATCTAAATCAACCCTTTTCTCTCCTACTAATTATTTCATATTAGAAAAATCCTTTCGATAGTCGTCCGCTCCAACTGCCACTGTACTCGTTTGGTACGTGAGAAGAGCATAAAGTATGATCAATGAAAAGATCGATGGGAGTTTTCAAAAGAAAGGAGGGAAAGTAGCATTTCTATGGGAATAAAATTTTCACATTCCAAAAAACCAATTGGTATGTGCGTAAGGGAGAGACTTGTGGTGCCATGCAATCATGAATAAGAATTTGCATGGCTGTCCGTTTACCACACTCCTGTACAAAATGATTTCTGCTTAATGATCTACTTATGAGTTCTCTCTCTCTCTCTCTCTCTCTCTCTCTCTCTCTCTCACGGAGGAAAGCCACTTCCGATTTGTGAGGCGGCTAAAAAATTTCCCTTTGGTTGCAAGTTATTAGGTTGCATTTGGAAGACTAACAGGTTAAATAAGAATAAATTAGTTGACTTACTATTGTTCCTCTCTACCGCAAAAAAATAAAATAAAGATACTACATCTTACATTATATAGAAATTTATTCTTAGATTAAGTGGGGAAAGATTAGACCAACATTTCCGAAATAACCATTCACCCTTCTGAATAAGTGATTTAATTCAAATGTTTGGATAAATAATTGAACTAAATAATTTCTACGCCCTCTGAGTTTGCATTCAAATATAGTTTTAGAATTACTTAATTTATCATTTATTGTAAGTATGGATGATACAATCAGGGCTTTAACCCATTTGACTCGAATCTCTCAAAAAGGAAGGTAGAAGAAGAGAAGAATTTTTTAAAGTAAGAATCAAATCTTTTTTCTTTTTTTTTATTTTTTTATTAATTAAAAATAAGATACATACCTTCTATTTTTAAAAATGATATCCATCCTAATACAAATTGGATCGGATGAATGGATCTCAACTTCTACATCAACTATATCTTCTGTTACTCTATCAGATTCTTTTTGGATTGGAATCTATGCTTAATTAAAGTTTTACTCGAAAAAAAAAATTGTATTGACCATTCCATTTCGAGACGAAAAAAATTTTGGCCTAATTTAGCTCTTTTAGAGGTATTTCAAAGTTATATATCTAAAAAAGATATCCAATTTCAAAAATGATCATCTCAATCGGGCATTATAGGATCAAATTATCGTCTCTTGAAGTTTGACGGATAATTTAACTTCTTGATATGATGGATCTTTCTATTGAATCCTGTTTAGCTCTATTCGTAGTAGCCGACATGATCCATATCGAGTTTTCATAATAGCGAAAGTGATCGCATCTAGTATGGTGATCCTTCTGGATATTCATGATGATCAAAATGATCAATATCGAGTCTGATGTCTACTTAGATCAAAGCCTCCTTGTTTGGAGAATTTAGCTCCTCTTAAATCAGAATTGAAGTTGAAAAAATGCTAACTTTCTTATCTCATGGTTAAATCATTTGGCTTTGCTTAAAGATGGTCTCTAGTCTTGATCTTCCTTGCTAGATAATATATTGATCTCTAGACGTAGGAGACAACTTCATTATAGGAGTTGTTGATGCCTGTGTTGAAGGTGCCGCTAATCGAGATATGGCTTGAGTGAGTTGGACAATGTTCTCTTTTAGTTGTGTTGAGTTTCTTCATCTCATCATCCATCAAGATAGAACCAACAACCATACTCATTTTTTATCTTTCAATGTACTTCAAGCACGAATAGCCTTTCTCCCAATTACTTATATTGCTCACGCTTTTGGAGCTCCCATAGATTTAGAGGACTGAAACTCTGATACCAACTTGATCCGATCAAAGAGAAGGAAGATTTCATTCAACCCGTTTAAATTTAAAATAGACGTGTCTAGTAGAAATAATCTAAAAAAACTTAAATATCTTTAGGATATAGATCTCGATTTTTACATCAATACTATCTTCTATCGCTCTACAGGATTTTTCTCAGAATGGAAGCTATATTCGGTGAAAATCTTATCCGAAAGAATAATTTTTGGATTGATCGATCCATTTCTAAGCCCAGATAAAGAAATCTTGGCCTTATTTAGCTCGTTTTGGGACCATTCCAAATTTGTAGATCTCAAAAGAATACATAATTTGAAAAAAAATCATCACAATCGGATATCGTATAATCAATTTATCATATTTTGAACTTTAGTATGTAATTCAACTTTTTGATATGGCAGATTTTACTTCTAGATTCTATCTAACTCTATTCGTAGTAGCTAGCGTGATCCACATCGAATCCGTATAGTAGCTAAAATGATCCATATTAAATTTAGTGATCCTTCTGAATATTTATAATGATCAAAATAGTCAATATCCGATATCGCTTCTAATGATCCATCTGGATCAATAGATTTTGCTGAGTTGTTAATCCCCATTAATCTATAGACGGCCAAGCCAAAAAAAAAAAAAAAAAAAAAAAACTATTCTTTAAGTGGCGTCACCGTTTACTTGTACCAGTAACCAGCCACCACCTTGTGCAACAAGTATTAATCCTAAGCAGACGAGGAACATTTGCTCAGTCCTTGCCCGAAGAACTTGCACTATAGTCTTTTGTATGCTCTTTACGTACTCCGTGAAAAGGAAACTAATGTTATTAGCTTTTAGGCCTTGAGGGAGTCAAGGGAACCGCTGTGTGGTACAATGGCTGCCCCAACCGTCCATAAGGTTGACGGTGCCTACGGTACGCAAGGATTTTTATGTGCGTTCCTCATCTCTCATAGGTCAAAAGAATTTTTTTTGGTTCTTCATTTGAAATTTTTTTTAGACACTGCGGAACAGCTTTAAGGTATGCAGGTTAGGATACATTCTATTAGAGAGGGTTGGACTTTCAAATGAAAATAAAAATAGATGACCTTCTATTCTAACCTTTGGTGAGAAGAGCTTTATTTCCATTTCGATTTTTTTAAAAAAAAATATTTTAACTCTTCAAAATTTAATTTTTATTTTTTTTATAATATTCAAATTTCATTTTATTTTTTATTTTAATTTCAATTCTAATCGCAAACTACCTGCATCCTCCTGATGTTGTCAATATAGAAGGAAATTAATATAGAGACATAATTTTGTACCAAACTTTAGTTGGACGTATCTGATTCACAACTAGAGTTGAAATCATTGGAATTGAAATAGAAATAGACATATCCCTCAGGCATATTTAGTTCGTAATTGAAAGCAAAATTAGAATTGAAATAAAATTTGAATCACATGATTATGACATTCTTATTCTCCCTTGAAATCGAAACGAGAATAGTACTTCTCCAACTAAATAGTTGGAATAAAAGTTAACCAGAGTCCAACTCTCCCAACCAAATGTGGCCAAGAGTGATAATGACGATTTTGAGTCAGGATGAAGATGATGGAGAGATAATTTGATGCAAGCCAATTTGTCAAACCATAAAATGATTTAAACACGATAGTCACGCGAGTGATCGCAGCTGATTTCTTGCAATAGAAAAGCGTTCAAAAATAGCATCAGAGTTAATTAGTCTCTCGAAAAGGATATTTGACAAAAGGGAATCCATATATCTGAGTCGAAGTAGTTGAGCATACTTAATTGGTGTGATTACGGTTGTACAGCATTCCATCCCATCAATCACCCATAAGGTTAGAAGCTAGAGTGAGACCTAATTTAATGGGTTCTGTGGTATGTTGAGGACAAGATGTCCACTTTGCTCTTTGTAAGCCACATTTCATGCAGCTTAGCAGCAACATTGGTGCACTCGTTGTTTTAATTTCTTTACAAATTAGTAAAATATCGTATAGACATTGATGTTGAATAGCACATGCATAAAATTTCTACCATTCATAATTTTTGTTCTCACTCTTTATAGGAGCAATAAATTTTTGCTAACTAAAACTCTAAAGATTAAAAAAAAAAAGTTAATATATATACTTTCTTTATATTTTTTGAATAGAAAAATGGATAACAAAAACAATACCAAACAAGACCTTAGTTTTTTTTTTTTTTCCCTAATTACTGTAGTTCAACATTAACATTCTACCTAATCATGTTATTACTTTATAGAATGATATTTAAATACATCAATTGCCTCCTATTGCCTGAAGATATGGGAT
Organism: Cocos nucifera; assembly: GCA_006176705.1. Classification (NCBI taxonomy): domain Eukaryota; kingdom Viridiplantae; phylum Streptophyta; class Magnoliopsida; order Arecales; family Arecaceae; genus Cocos; species Cocos nucifera. The sequence continues at coordinate 495,873 of QRFJ01000902.1, read as the reverse complement.
GCCTCTTTTGCTTTAAAGTGCATCCTGCCTTCCATCTCGATCAAGGAAATCACCCGGGCTTCGCTTACCCAACCAGAAAGTGAAGTAAAATAGCTGCCAAGAAAAATATTGGCTCTCGATGGTCTGAGCTGGGGCCATTAGTAAATGAAAGCCAACTAAAAGCCAGCAACCTGGACTCGCATGTCACAACGTTGAGCACATGAGAGGCATGCTGCTGCTGCTTTATTTTGATGGGTAAGGTGGTCAGTTTCTTTCACAATGAGCTGTCTTCCATGACTCTAATTGGTTATATGATACTATTGGATTAATTCGTCAATTAATTGGGGTAGTGGGTTGGGTGTCAGCTTCCACTGGACACGATTAGCCAATGGCTTACGTGTGTGGCCTTATGCCTGCCAAAGTTGGAAAATGTGCCTTGGATTGGGACCGCAGTTTGAGAGGTTGGAGAAGTCCGAGAACAAGCTTGTTCAAGCTTATCTCTGAAATTTGACTTGAAACGAGTGCCAGGTCCAATGGGAAGAGAAGTGCAGACCTCAATGATCTTTGGAATTTGGATGTAAGTTTGCTGTGGTTAGCTTTATGAATTGTTTCGGAAATATATTATCCCTATAAAGAAGTTTGCATCGCTACTACTACAATTCCTAAGTACAGTAGCTAATATCCCTTTTCGAGTCTCATAAGAACAAGCTTCAGACTATTTTAGCCTTCTTCTAAATTACCAATACAATGTATATATGAACCCTTTTATCTGAGCCAAGATAGCTGACAAATTTTGAATTATGCACATATCTTTTCAGAATTTTTATCTCTATTTTCCTATTTTGAAATTAAACTCAGTGTAGTTATTAATCTTTCCTTTGCTATATCAAATAAAATAAATCAATCTTTGTTCATATTGGTACCTGTCATCTCCACCAGAATAGCATAGGTATTAGCCTTAGCCTTAGAAATCTTGCTGAGGAGAGAACAGACCAGCCACTTTGCGTTTAAGCATCTGCCATTTAACAAATTGGAGGCTCTTTTCCTTGAAAAATAAACTAAAGGCTATCAGAATACAGGTTCTATGGTCGAAAAAAGAAGAGATCTTGTGCTTGTTCATCACAAACATGAATTACCACATGGGAATAGAAAGATGCTTGGCCTCATATAGAAAATTAAAGGAAAAAACATCATTACTCTTCTAGTTTTCTTTTAATATGAAACATACATAGATCATTGTTTAGAATAAACAAATGTCACAATGCAAATGGTAAGAAAGAATGAACAGGTGAAGAGCCCGACTTAAAACTTCAATCACTAGTAATTCCTTACAAGCTTGCATGAGGCCCTTCGCCTGACAGCCCTGAAATTTATATCGTGCTCCCCATGTCACCTTATTGTACAATATTTTTGAAAAACCATTGTTTACCTTCATGACATGCCTTTGATCCATATACACATCTTCCCTTTTTTTCTCTTAACTATGATTCCTTTTTCTTTATTTCTCCTCAGAAGATGGGAGGAAACAGACCCTACGCACCCCCAAGTTCATATTCTGCATGTCCACCGTCCAACCATGCAAGGTTCCATGCCCTTCTTCTGGCGCATCAGAGACAGACAGCCATTTCCACATTTCATGGCCTCAAGGAAGACATCAGAGATCAGAACCATGGAAGTTGACGCCATAAAGCGGTGCTAAACATGAAATTTTCTAGGAATGGAAACATTAAAGCACCAGTCCTTGCTACCGCACTATTCATGATAAGGGCATAAATTAGCTCCTCTTGGATAAGAGCTCACGAACTCAGAGCTGTTATACTGCTACCCTTTTGTTTTTCCTTTTCCCCGTCCAAATTGGAGAGACCTGCAGATCTAGAAGAGATGCTTTGGTCTATTTACAGGCACGTGATTCTTTTGGTGTCATGTTTTTCTTCTTTTCTTTTAAGTTCGGATATATAAGATCTTTTATGATGAAGATAAAACCATGCTTTAGTGTTAATTTGCATTCATTGGAGATCTCCGCCATCGTTTCAAACCTTTCTGATGTATCTTAAATAGGCTCCAACTTTTTCTACGTTTGGGAATCTCAGAAAAGACACCAGATGCCCAGACCTGATGAAGCCATAGATCAAATCGATCATCGCCCAAAATCATCTCAGCATCCAACCCCCACGAACAACTGGAGCAGTTTGATCTCCCCCCTGGCTTATCCGAACCAACCATATTTACATGAAAGATTGGTCGATGAGTGTTCGGCATGCATGCCATTCCCTGTGAACAATGGGTTTTTTCAGAAACAGAAGGACAGGAAAAAAAAAAGTTTGGCATTCTGGGAGACTGATTGTGAAAATATATTACCTATTTGGACACTAAATCTTGTTAAGAAATTAAGACAATATATAACACATCTATTATTTTGCTAAATATTAACAGTTGAAATGTAGCACACAAAAATGTTAGACGGATGACAAAATCATAAGTCAAAATTCAAGAGAGTAAACCAGAGGGGAAGGCTTGAAAAGTTTGCATAGTTAATGTGCTGCTTGTATTCATAATTATATATTTGATAGTTTTGACCTGAACTGTACAACACCATACAAACCAGTTAACAGTTAAAAGGCACATCCTTTTGCCTACCATGGTTACAATGAAGCCATCTGACATAGCCTTATTTCTGAACAGAAGAAGGCAAGACAGCAGAAATGCACTCCAAGAATGACGCACCTACCAGTCTGGTGACCATCAAATTGGCTCTGGTAGATTCCTCTAGTTATGTCTGATGGTATTAAGAAAGTTGTTATAAAGGATAGAGTCAAAGATCATACTCATGTACTTCCAGAATCATGAACGTAAAACAAGAAATGCATAGCTAGTCAGAACCACAGGCTTTGTGAATCCTGATAAGCCTCTCATTTTTGTAGGCGGTCACATAAACAGTCAATCTAAATTGCCTAGTCACCTTCAAACTTCTGAGTTCTCTCATGTATCCTTTACAAAGACTCCCCAATTGTTTGGTATATCTGGGATTTTTTTCAATTGCTCCTCCATCTATCCATTACTAGAAGGCGACGACCTCCTGACCTGTCCATATAACTATATGCTTCCACCATATACCACACATACCATGAACATCCTCCTAACCAAAATAGACCTAGAGAACTTGCCCCTCCCCGAGTGCCTGCACCCTTACTCTAAATGGAGCACATTCTATGTTTGAAACTTTCAGTGAGGGTTGATACAAAACAAAATTGATCCAACTGGGTTTATGAAAAATGGAATTAGTACTGAACCAACTTACATTTAAAAACGGATGAAATTGGCCCCAATGAGTTAGTTGCACTTCTTGGGTTGGTTGTTTCTCTCGCTCTCTAATAGTATGGATATCAATATTCAGAAGATGTGTTTATCATGAAAATGTACAAAGCCTCTAAGAATATCACCATCAAAAAAAGAGTTTGATGATATATTATCTCTAAATTAACCATTTAAAATAACTCATATCCAAAGCATCTGTGCACAGCACATGCCCAATGCTAGTCTTTTAAATTTCAATTCCCTCAAGATAATATATTTTTTCACTGTTATTTCAAACAGTATTGAGTTTTCCACTTAAAATTAGATTTCTATATTTTCTTCCTCCCATACTTTATCAAGGCTAGCACATTTACACCTCATCTGCGGATTACATGAATCTACCCCTCAATCAACATGCAATCCAAATAATACTGTTGGCATTGCAACAATTATTCATAAATAAATTTGAAAGTATTCTTTTTTCATATCTCACGAGAGAAATGTGTTACAAGCAAAATGGTAATGGACATAGAAGTACATCAGCCCTTAAACCCTGCTACAATGACTTCTTAGGAGGTGAGGCTTGCAAATCAGTAAAGTGTGCTGAAAAGGGAAGAAATTGATACTGGTTGATTAGTTAAAGATCATTTGGCATATGGCAAATTGGTCATGAAAATGATCTGTTAAACTGATAATAACAGCTTGTATAATGGATGCCAGAAAGTAGGGTGTCATACAGTATTTAAAGAAGATCAGCTCACCTCACTGGCAAGCAAGCTTTGTGGAGGAGATACTCCAAACGGAATAAAATCCCAACATTAGAACGAATGTCAGTGACAGGTTATAAATACTGCTAAAGCACAGCATTTTAAAACAGTGCAAGATTACACAATATTTGGCTGAATATGGTAATGGTTACTTGTAGAGGCTTCTAAACCTTGATGGTATGGGAACACCATTATGATTCGTGCAAGATATAAACTAATTACTTGTGGTCAGTTATCATGCTTCATGTGTTGTTAGATATCCTCATAGTTCTATTACCAATTCCTTTTTTAGTAGAAACTTTTAGTAATATGACCACCTTTGGTAAAAATAATCATTAAAAAGAAATTCTACAAGATGTGCAGCCCAATTGAGGCTGGGACTGCACAAAACAATGATACGATTTTTACTAGAACATTGAAGAAAGAGTTTGTAAAGAATATAGAAATCCTGGACTCAACCTTTGACCACTACTACTATCAAATTGGGGAGTCTACAGAGATGAAAGTTCATTTCTCATGCTAGAGATCTATGTCACTCATTTTTCAAAGAAAAAGATCAACAAATATGAAAGTTCAAGTGGTTGCAGTGCAAGAGAAAATAATTTCATTATGATAAAGAAATGCATAATTTGATCAAATATATCAAAAGAAAAAATGTTGCAAGCATTTGATGACTGCTATAAACTGACCTGACAAATGGCCCACTCAGACACATCAAATATTTTGCTCTCAGCACATACAAAAGCTCGTGGTATTTCCACCTGAAGAGCAAGAAAATAACTTTTCAAATTAACTAGAAAGAATATCAGTTCAGAAATGTTCTTGTTTAAGTGCTGGAAACTTGTCATGCAGTGAAAGATACCTCAAAGCTAGAGACAGTTTTTTAAAGAAGAAAATCATCCATCCAATGTTATGGAGGAAATGTTATGTATGTATGTGTGTATGTGTCTCTCTCTCTCTCTCTATATATATATATATATATGGATTAGGCTACACTTGAGTGCAGCTAACTGTGGATCCGGTCACCCTTGACACCATTTGATCGGCACACATCCTGAAGCCTGGAAACAAACTGTCATCAGCAGCCCCTCCACCTTCACATCCACCAAAAAAAAAAAAAGGACTAAGCATTATTAGGATGGGACAACACCCATGCCTTTTTCCTCATCTCTCGAGTATACAATACTCAACTTTAATGGATGGGATGTGACGCACCTCCCACGCCTATACCCATCCCTCAAAAGCCACCCCATCCACACACGAACTCTCTCTCTCTCTCTCTCTCTCTCTCTCTCTCTCTATCCCAAGCCAGTTCTTTTTTTATTTATTTGTACATGTTTGTATTTATTTTCTGCAGATTAGATGCTTATCATTTGGAAATTAGTGCATATCGCGAGCACCCTAGTATTTATTTGTAGAGTTAGTGTTTACTCCAAGTAGTTTAGTGTTTATTTTCGAGCACTTCGTATTTCCTTTTTTCAAATTTTTTTTTATTTATCCTCCTCCGTTACTGTTTACTACAAGGCAACCCTTACCTGACTGAGGATGGTCAGATTTTTTTTATTTATTTCTGTAACATTTGTATTTGTTCTCACAAACTAGGTATTTATCATTTTAGCATAAATATTTATCCTGGATACTTTAGTGTTTATTTTTGCAGGGAAGAGGGGAAAAATAGAGAGCATGGTGGCATGTCCCGGCCCATTAATTAATGCTTCTCTCGCCCTCTCTTTTCTGATGCAACGGACCAGTTAACGGCTGTTTGAATATATCCGCAATGGCCCACAACACTACAGAAAACCATCTACACTAGGACCATCTGAAGATGGAACCTCTTGTAACCAAACTACATCAATAATGTAGGCAACGACTGATAGAAATTGCACTGCACTGCTTCCTCTACAATATAAGATGCAATATAGTCTCTCACATAAATTAGCTACATCATTTTCCATGTTTTTCATTAATTTGTAGAATTACACTCTAATCTAGTAGCTTTATTTCTAGTGACTCCAATTGAGAAGCTTTATAAAAACCTGCTTTCACCAACAAATAGGCTTGCAATTCCTCAAAACAGCATTATACTATACATTTCTGAACCAATGATCTCCAGCTATCTTTCTTGAACCTAATTCTAGGTGATATGAAAGCCAAACTTTTCCCCAGAAAGGATTTGAAAGCAAGCTGCCTTTAATCAAAAAAATTGATTACAATTTTCTAAATAATAAAGCATTATCCAATAAAATTTTGAGCTCGGGAGATTATAGATCTTAGTGACTCAACCTTCATAGCATGAAAAATCTTAACCATGCTATGTTTAGTTGATTTACAAAGTTCCACAGAGGGGAAAATAAATAATTCACACCTTTCATATGCATGTCTAGATGCACAAAATACACGTAAAGCTTTGTCAAATTATCTTTCTTTGTTAATAATTCTCACAAATTGAATAAACTAAGCATCTATCTTACAAAGTTGTTTGCTTAAGTCAGATATAAACTAATATGAACCTTGCCCATATATAGGATGGATGTTGCACCATATCTCTTCATCAAAAAAGTATTGCCAAATTAAATTTCTCTTTTAATAACCATTTTTTTTGCATCCAACTAAGCAGGCTTGAGATGTAGCCACAGCTTAGTCTCCAACAGAAATTTATTGATTAGTATGGTTTTAATGATGTCCTCCAATCATCAGCCACCAGCAATCACAGATCAATATCATATCACTAATTTCTAGAAAAATGCTCATTAAAAATGTCGCCAATTATTTCCAAGCTTTTTCCAAACATATATATTACTGATTTTATCTAGTGTTGCATGGGAATGAACACAAGAATTGGATTCACATGCATATGCAAGTGTCTAACTTGGCAAATGGAAATAAAAGGAGACATGGGAATATGTAGGATAAAATCTAATTTCACTAAATTATATAAATTTAAACAATGCTTATTCAAACCAGGTCAAGCCAGTTATAAATGGCTAGGTTTGGGTTTAGCCCCCAGACCTGATGGGTCACCCGGAACGATCAATCAGGAACCTACTCCCAAACCTAACATAGTTGATAGTTCTTGTTGGGGATAAACCCTGCTCCTACCGAAGTTCAGTTCGACGCTCGGCTTAACGTAATCGGTAGCCACGGAAGAGCCTCAGCGGTCGGGCCTTAGCCGAACCCCTTCAGCCGGTCGAACTCCACAGCGGTCGAGCTCCTTCAGACTCCCAGTGGTCGGACCTTAGCCGAATTCCTCAGCAACCGAGCTCCTTCGGACTCCCAAAGACCGGGTCTTAGCCGAACTCCTTCATCCTTCCGAACTTTCCAGCGACCGAGCTCCTTCCGAACTTTCCAGCGACCGAGCTTCAGTCGGACTTCCACGAGAGCCGAACTCCCTCCGCGCTCTTCCGACCAGACGCCTACAAGAGCCGAGTTCTCTCCGCACTCCTCCGACCGAACTCTTTCCGAGCTTCCCTCGGCCGAACTCCTCTAGAGGTCCGAACTCCTCTGAAATGGATACACACCAAAGTCCACCGATCAATGCCTGCTTTCTCAGAGCCACGGCTATCAAATCTGGACGAACTGTCGCCATCAGTCTGCCACAAGCGATGTGATCGAACGACATGGCCACCACTACTGGCGACACCACTCTCTCCGTAATCAGTCCCATACGGCCCACGACCCATCAGCATGGCTGCCACTATCCGCCTGACAACACCTTCCTCTCCGTACCGGACTTCATGTGGCCCCAAGCGGCCCACGGTCGAACGATATGACCATCACCTTCAATCAAGCTCCGCCTATAAAAGGATCCTCCAGATACGCTAACTCTAATCTCTAAGCTCTAAGCTCTCCTCTCCTTCTCCAAACTCTGCCGAACTCATTTCAGAGCACTCCATTCCTGTTGGCCAGAGCTAACTTGATCGTCGGAGGGTCCTACCAGAGCCATCCCCCATCGGCTCCGGACAGGACTTCATTTTGCAGGTCCCCAGCGGCGACCTCGTCCACCTCCGCTCTAGCTGATTCCAGCGACGACCAGATTCTGCGTCAACAGATTGGCACTAGAGGAAGGGCCCCAAACCTTCGAAATTTTCTTATTCTTGAAGGAGTGCTCAGCGACAATCTCTCTCCAGAGATCTCTATCCTTCCTCCCAAGAGTTCTTTCCCAAGAGAAAATGCCTCTCAGGAGAGCTTCGACTCAACAATCGGCGACCTCCGCGCCAAATCCATCTGCTCCTGCTTCAGTTCCGACAGCTCAGGTTCCACCTATACCCACGGTAGATGTGGAGCAGTTCAACCTGCTTGTCCAGCAAGTCCGTGGCCTCACGGAGGCAATGCGGGCCACGCAGCAGCCTCCGACGGCGACTCCACCAGAAAATCCGCCATCCGGATGTCGAGAACCGACCCCAAGGAAGAGTACTCGAGCTAGCATACCCGTCATCCTTTGGAAAGAAAAACAGAGAGTCGAGGATCCGTGTTCGAATCGTGGTTCTCCTCTAGAGGAGATTTTTTTTGTTTGTAGCCGGAAGTCCCCCAAGATCTGCAGCCAGGACGACGCCCTTGATTGCAGATTGCGGAAAATGGATGGACGGATTAAAGAGCTCGGCCACGTCGCCCCGGCTCATCATGCCGACGTCCGCACCGATCCCCCTTTCTCCCTCCAGATTATGCAAGAGCTCATCCCATCGAACTTCAAGCTTCCTCAACTTGAAAGCTACGATGGAACCTCTAATCCGTTTGACCATCTGGAGGCCTTTCGGACCATGATGCTACTCCATAGTGCTTCGAACGCCATACTGAGCCGAGCCTTCCCATCTACCTTAAAGCAGCGAGAAACTAGTACTTGGCATTAAAGTCGGATACGATTTTCTCTTTCGACCAGATGAGCCGTCAGTTTGTGGCTCACTTCATCAGCAGCCGACGTCCGCACCGAGGTTCGGATTCCCTGATGAACATCAAGCAAAAGCAGAAAGAATCCATCCGGGCTTACGTCATCCGATTTAACACCGCGACATTGAAAATTCGGGACCTGGACCAGTCTGTTGCAATGGCCGCACTCAAAGGCGGCCTTTAGAAGAATGACTTGCTGTTCTCCCTGGAAAAAAAGTATCCCAAGGACTTCGCCGATCTGCTGGCTTGGGCCGAGGGATATGTCCGTACGGAAGAAGCCTTCAAGTTGAAGGACGAAGAAGCCTTAAGAGAGCGACTGGCAGACGAGTATAATAGACCCGCTACCGATGGAGAGCCAAGCAAAGTTCGGCCGCGCTCACGGACCCCCTCCGGGTGCAGGCAAGCCCGAACTCCTCGAGCTCGCCACCGAGGAAGCCCCGACAGAAGGGCGCGAAGAAATTCTCCTCCCGAAAGGTTCCACGACTATGCCCCCCTCAACGCTCCTCGAACCCAAATTCTCATGGAAGTTAAAAATCAGCTGTCAAAACCAAAAGGACTACAATCTCCCCCAAACAAGCGCGATCGAAGCAAATATTGCCTCTACCATCGCGACCACGGCCACAACGCTGAAGAATGCATTCAGCTCCGAGACGAAATTGAGGAGCTCATCAAAAAGGGCCGGCTGGGTAAATTCTTTCGACGCCAGCCTGAAGCAGGAGAAGATCGGCCAATGGCGCTGCCTTAACCAGAAATAACAAGAAGGTCGGCCGCCTCGTAACGTCATCAACATCACCCCCGGGAGGAGCTTGGTACATTGGCGATTCGTCATCTCCCAACGTCAAAGCCAAGAGAAGCATGCTCCAAATTGAGGCCAGCATGAGATAGAGGAGGTCGTCCGATCCGAAGCTTATCGCCTGAAGAAATGCGGAGGAACAACGCTACCACGACCCTGAAATAAAGAATTTAGGGATGCGCTGCCGGTAATTCCTTTCAATAAAATTCTTTTCTTTCAATAATATTATTTTTGGATGCAAAAATTATGCGATGATAGGAAAGAAGCAATCAATAGTTGCCGTGTTAGGAACAGGAGGAGAACCTCGTCCTAACACAAGCAGGTCAAAGACCTTCAACATCGGCTAGAGATAAGATCTCTCCCGAGCGACCACGACAACATCGGCTAGAGATAAGATCTCTCCCGAGCGATCGTGGACAACCTCGATCAGAGATAAGATCTCTTCCGAGCGATCGAGTCAACCTCGGCTAGAGATAAGATCTCTTCCGAACGACCGTGGACAACCTCGACTAGAGATAAGATCTCTTCCGAGCGACCAAGTCAACCTCGGCCAGAGATAAGATCTCTCCTGAGCGATCGTGGACAACCTCGACTAGAGATAAGATCTCTCCCGAGCGATCGAGTCAACCTCGACTAGAGATAAGATCTCTCTCGAGCGACCGAGTCAACCTCGGCCAAAGATAAGATCTCTCCCGAGCGACCGCGACAACCTCGGCTAGAGATAAGATCTCCCGAGCGACCATGGATAACCTCGGCCAGAGATAAGATCTCTTCCGAGCGACCGAGTCAACCTCGATCAGAGATAAGATCTTCCGAGCGACCGAGTCAACCTCGGCCAGAGATAAGACCTCTTCCGAGCGACCGTGAACAACCTCGGCTAGAGATAAGATCTCTTCCGAGTGACCTAGTCAACCTCGATCAGAAATAAGATATCTCCCGAGCGACCGTGGACAACCTCGGCTAGAGATAAGATCTCTTTCCGAACGATCGAGTCAATCTCGACTAGAGATAAGATCTCTTCCGAGCGTCGCTGACAACCTCGACTAGAGATAAGATCTCTTTCGAGCGATCGAATCAACCTCGACTAGAGATAAGATCTCTCCCGAGCAACCGTAGACAACCTCGATTAGAGATAAGATCTCTCAATCTCGGCTAGAGATAAGATCTCTCCCGAATGACGTGGACAATCTCGGCCAGAGATGAGATCTCTTCCGAGCGACCGAGTCAACCTCGGCCAGAGATGAGATCTTTCGCTCGGCCAGAGATGAGATCTTTTCTAAGCGACCGAGTCAACCTCGATCAGAGATGAGATCTCTCCCGAGCGACCGCTGATAACCTCGGCTAGAGATAAGATCTCTTCCGAGCGACCATGACAACCTCGACTAGAGATAAGAGCTTCGAAGAACCTCGTCCACAGCTCGTTAGGAACAGAAGAATCTCGTCCTAACGCGAGCAAAGTCTAAGGCCTCATTCATCTTAAACGAGATGGGAGGAGAGGCCCAGACAACGGCCCTTATGTGACCCCACAGCCCGTTAGGAATAGGAGGAGAATCTCGTCCTAACGCGAGCAAAGTCGAAGGCCTCGTTCACCTTAGACGAGACGGGAGGAGAGGCCCTAACAACAGCCCTTATGTGCCCCCACAGCCCGTTAGGAACAGAAGGAGAACCTCGTCCTAACGCGAGCAAAGTCTAAATCCGAGCTCCGAAGTTTATAGGAAACGGGATCTCCATCAACCTCGGTCAGGGCATCCGAGCCAACCTCGGCCAGGGATAAAATCAAGAGACAACCTCGGCCAGAGTGCCCGAGCCAACCTCGACCAGAGATAAGATCGAGACAACCTCGCCATGAGATCAGATCTCCCCCGAGGCATCCTCGACTGCTGGAGATAATGTCGCTCCCGAGGAGCTCAACCTCCGACCTCGACCGTAGGAGACGAGATCTACTTCGACCTCGACTGAAGATGAGATCTCCCCCGGGCTTCAACTTCAACTTTGGCCAGAGATGAGATCCCCCCCCCGAGCTTCAACCTAAATCAGCACGGAGCCCAAAAAGAAGACTTCGGCAGTCGCCTTCTCTGCACTCCATTTCTTCGAGTTTCGAACTCGAGAGTGGGAGAACTATTGTTGGGGATAAACCCCACTCCTACCGAAGTCCAGTTCGACGCTTGGCTTAACACAACCGATAGCCACGGAAGAGCCTCAACGGCCGGGCCTTAGCCCAATCCCTTCAGCCGACCGAACTCCTCAGTGGTCGAGCTCCTTTAGACTCCCAACGGCCGGGCCTTAGCCGAACTCCTCAGCGGCCAAGCTCCTTCAAACTCCCAGAGGCCGGGTCTTAGCCGAGCTCCTTCATCCGGCCGAATTCCTTAGCGGCCAAGCTCCTTCCGAACTTTCCAGTGGTCGAGCTTCAGTCGGACTCCCACGAGAGCCGAACTCCCTTCGCGCTCTTCCTACCAGACGTCTACGAGAACTGAGCTCTCTCCGCACTCCGGTCGAACTCCTTCCGAGCTTCCCTCGGCCGAACTTCTCTAGGGGTCCGAACTCCTCTGGAATGAATACACACCGAAGTCCACCGATCAATGCCTGCTTTCTCAGAGCCACGGCTATCAAATCTGGACGAAATGTCGCCATCAGTCTGCCACAGGCGACGTGATCGGACGACATGGCCACCACTACTGACGACACCACTCTCTCCGTAATCAGCCCTATGCGGCCCACGATCCATCAGCATGGCTACCACTATCCGCCTGACGATGCCTTTCTCTCCGTACCGGACTCCATGCGGCCCGCGATCAGACGATATGGCCATCACCATCAATCAAGCTCCGCCTATAAAAGAATCCTCCAGATACGCTAACTCTAATCTCTAAGCTCTAAACTCTCCTCTCCTTCTCTAAACTCTGTCGAACTCATTTCAGAACACTCCATTCCTGTTGGCCAAAGCTGACTTGATCGTCAGAGGATCCTGCCGGAGCTACCTCCCACCGGCTCCGGACGGGACTTCGTTTTGCAGGTCCCCGACGGCGACCTCGTTCACCTCCGCTCCAGCTGATTTCGGCGACGATCAGATTCTGCGTCAACAGTTCTGTATTTTTTTTTCATATGCTTTGGTTTACTTAAAAGGAATAAAGGTTATAGAGAGTGATAGACAGGGTCGACCATGAAATTTTAGGATATGAGATTAAATTTTGGTTAGTATTATCCTTAACTATTTTGTAACTATCATATAGCCTAAATTTCCAAATTTATTATGAATTTATGATTATGATGATATATTTGAAGTTAAATTTGATTTTTTTTTTTTTTTGATCTTTGAATTGCTTGTTTTTAGTCATATGTATAATCGATGAATGAAAATTTAAATGGGTTGATAAGTAGGTATGGGATTTATATAAAATAAATGGATTGAGTATGGTTTTACATTTTGTAACGTGATTATAAATGAGTAGGTATGGCTTGAGAGTTTTTTTTGACCTGAAGCCGGTTTGGCCCAATCCAAAACCAGCCCAACCCAACTCATTGCCATCCCAATGTACAAGATAAACAATAACTTCCCAAAAGTTACAAGATATGCTTAGTTCTGACAGTAAAATGTTCATTTAAACACATTGGCATATACTCAAACATGGAAATATGTGGCTTCAGCAATTTAATGTATAAGATGTGGGCATCTGAAATTTTTTATGCTTGAGCATATCAAAAACTCAAAGATGTGTTAATGGTAATCGAAAATTGTGACTCACATTTCATATGCAATGCAAGATAAGCATGATTATTAAGCACAGTATATTAAATTCCTTCTTCACACTTCTAGTGTTTTAAGGATTAATCTAGTTAATATTGAGAATGTAAAAGCCTAAGAGTTCTACCATAAGTTCCAATCCTACAACCGAAAGGGAGACCATAAAAATGTTATTTCACTATTTAGTAATTGCTGCATCAAGATTGAGTGCAAATGTTACAGAAAAATAATAATAATAATAATTGTAAAGCTATTCTACTGATTTATGGACAAAGGTAACCATAAGAAAGGGGAGTATATGTTTTCGCAAAGATGTGAAAAATCATAGCTGCTTTAGCAGCATATCATGCAATTTTCTGCAGAAAAGGCACTAAATTTATCAAGAAAGGGCACTTTCTCATTGTGATTCTCCAAACGAGCTGTACATACATTTTTTTGGTACAATTGCCCACTCTTCTTTCCATATAGTGTCTTGCTAAGAAATGGCCATTTCACCGACAGCAAAGAAGTGAACTTAAGTGGGGACTTAGGCCCCACAGAAAAGTGATAAGCCAGTAGATGCAAAGTTTTTTAAAAAAGTAACTTTTATCTGGTGTACGTTCAACATTTGTGGCAGAGCCCTGGCTCCAATTCTCAGATAAGGCCAGCATTTTAAAAAAAGCAAAAATTTCATTTCACTGTAAGGCAATACAGAAGCAGATTCCTATTAAGTTCAGATGCTATGTTCATAAAGGTGACTTAGTTAATGCAGATGGCTGAAGCCATGAAGACGATAAACAGGAAGCATGCTTCTAACTACGACGAAATCCACCATCAATAGGTGTCAGAATTCAACATGAATGTGGCAGTAGTTAGGGTGGTGGCACGTCACCATTACATTACAATCCCTGATAGAGTAAAATATCAACTAATTGCACATTTGTCTTCCACTACCAATCTTGAGTTAATTTTGAAAGATCAATTAACATAACATGTATATTAGAAACATAGTATACACCAACTATATTTCAAGCATTAGAAAATCAGGTGTGGTCCAACCCAAGGTTTTAAATCCCGTGGGATGGAGGTGTCCCGATATCTCCATGGAACGGGATGCCCCGCTGTCCCGTCCTGTCCTGACAGCCGTCTTGATCATGCATCCTGATAGATATCCTCCATCTCTCTCTCCTTTTCTCTTTTCTTTCTTTTTGTTTTTTTTCTTTTCTTTTTTTTCTTCTACTTTTCTTTCTTTCATTGTTTTCCTTTCTTTTCATCATCCCTTTCTTTCTTTTTTCTTCTTCTTCCTCTTTCCTTTCTTCCTTCTTTCTTTCCTTTCTTTTTCTTCTCCCTTCCTTTCTTTCTTTCGTTTTTCTTCTTCTTCTTTCCTTTCACTTTTCTTTTTTTCCATCTTCCATTTTTTTCATTCCTCCTCCTTTTCCTACATGGATGGGTTTCGGAGTCCCGACCCCATCCACGTCCCGCTTTCTCATGAGAACAGAACGGAATGGCCGAGACGCCCCCCGTTTCATCGGGACATAAAACCTTGGTCCAACCTCTTCTCTGTATGTATATCTATCCACTTTATTCATTTATCAAGGACAAACATGAAAATACTTTTCTTTTCCCAGTCGGTAGATGGCTTTTCATATGTTGATGCATTCACTGTTCTATGGATGTTATTCAACTTGATGACCAAGAACAAAACCAAGAAAATGAAAATTTTCACATGCTTAAACATGAGAATACCTTCTGCAGTGTTGAAGAGAGTGGGGGGCACCCAATTTCTACCCATCCATCTCCATCTTTAGCTTGATGATACTGGGAGCAACCCTAACGCCAGTGATTATTCTAATCAGGTGTTGAAGCTTCCATAGTTCCAGTATGTATGAAAAAGTAAATAAGGAATTCCAAATTCCAATGTCAAAAGGTTCGGATTGCTCTCTGACCTGGCACCACCTTGCCCTGGCTTTACTTCTTTTAGTGCATATCCATATATGAGAATTTCCGCATTTTGTGCACTCTATACGCCTAGATTCTTCTGAGCGATACTCTACCCCATCCTGTAACAGATGATATCAAGCAATCAGGCAAAGTTATTAGGGTCTCAAATTGGCAATATAGGGAATTATAACAGTGAAGAATCTTACACAAACTCACATGCCAACTTAGAAGCCTACAGAACAATATGAAACATGCACACGTACATAAATATGTGTACGCCATAACACACATAAGGCTTCTGATAACTCACTAAAAAGTTTATGCTCTAGAAAAATGCATTTTCACAGTTAGGTATGGAAACATATATAACAAGTTATTCCATGCTTATGGAATCAGTTTTATGGATTCTACTTCATCATAGGTTATCATCCAACAACAAAAAGCTACAAATCAGAGTTGGAAATCAAGAACAGACATAATGCAACCTACCATTGTGGATAAACACTAATAAGGAACTCAAGCACTAGGGTTACATTCCAGAAAACAATATAAGCATCCTCTAAAAAAGAATATCCTCAAGATTCCTGAAAGAAAACTGATAGCAGATAGAGCAGTAAATTGACCTTGACAATCATGGATCCTATATTTATTGGGCACTGGAAGCTTCATAAAAAGAGGAACGAGACATTGATGCTTGTGAACATGTAAAACCGACTGTTAATTGAAGCAAGCATTGAAGTATCACATATTGTTGTAATGCTGGCCTAGCACTTGCTTGGTACATACCATGCCATAATGTGCCAGCATTTGGCATGCACTTGAACCCATGCCAAGGTGGTGTACCAGTAAGGTATTGGCATGGTACATGTTAATGCCTGCTTGACGGCAAGGACAGGACTTTAATTAATGATTGATGTCAATCCTCTAAAATTGGTGTTGACTCCATCAATAAAGCAACCTGGGGCAAGAGGGAGGCTAGTCACAAAGCCAAAAATACCAGCTAATGTGTGAAAGATCTACCATATTGATAGAGGTAAACAAGTGTGATTTCTGCTTTATTTATCTTTGGATGCTTCAGAACCATGGCAAGTACTTGCCAGCAAACATAATTTTTAATCAAGTTGCAAATTACAGCAACCTAAAGCATATGAGGTTCCACTCTAGTCTTTGTGAACTATAATAATAACTCAATTATTTGATGACCATTAATTCTGGATCATTTCTACCTGTTGAGAGGTACCATGAGATTTCTGAGCCACTCTCCCAGATTCTTCCTTCCTTAATTGTTCATCATAACTCTTTTTTTTTGTGAAGTCTGAAAGAACCTGAAAGATGCAGTTACGAGTTATAGCGATGGCTCTCAGAAAGTTTTCAGAAGCTATGCAGGTATTGTCAAGATAAATAGAACAGAATTACTTCTCTCTTTTTCCCATAATCTATATTTAACTCATAAAATATTCTGAGTAAACCAACGGAATAATCATGTTCCTTGAGATTGACATGCCTCAAATGCGCATTGAAGCTTTTTGAATGATTCACAAGCTAATGAGTTTCCCATGTTTTTATCAGGATGCACAAGTAAGACCTGCACAAACAAGATATAGAACAGCTAAGTTAAAATAGTGTGGGATGGATGGACAAACTTTTAAAGAAGTTACTTTTAGCAGTATAATGTATGAGTCCACCACCTTCCTGTGGTATTCCTTCTTCAATATTTTAGGATCAACACTCTTGCTCCGATGAAAGCCTAGAACTTCATAATGGCTTGTGCTATTCATTATTCGTTTCATCTCATCCAATGAGGTTGAATCAACTTTGATGACCTTGCTAGAAGAAGCCTCCTTCTGGATATTTAAAACTGATGATGCCCTGGATGTTGCATATGATGATTTAAAGGATGCCACATTTTCATCTTCATTAGTCGGTGGAGCACATTCAGCATCAGCAGAAAAGTTTTCCACAACAGGTTCTGAATTCTTCTGCTCTTTGAAGTGTAAGTCTTCATTGGTACCTTCATATCCTTGAAGCAACTTATTGAGGAGGTCATTTGAAAGGAAAGACAGACTTAGTGATAGAAAAACTCCAACCCAGCCAATACAAGCATGGACATAATAAACAGCATATGCAGTTGAAATTAGTATCAGAACCCGTGCATGATTTAGGAGAAACATAAAGCCTGCATGGCATAATGAATTCTTTAACGACTTGACATAAATAATCAAAAAAAGAAATTGTATCACTGTGTGGAGTTCAAGATAAACTGAAATTGAATATTTAATATTTCACTCGTGCAAAATTAAAGATATCCTTCCATACCTCCAGCTATAAATATAAGTCCTGTAATCCAAAAGTTACCATATATCCACATAAACAAACTTCCAAACAATCCAACAATAAAAAGACCAGGGGTATGGCCTACACAATGAATGGCTGCCCCAGCAGCTCCCTGATACAATAAAATCATATGTCAGGCTACATGGTTCACCGAGTGGTCCTTGTAAAAAGTTAATCTTTCACAAGTAGATGATAGATAGATTATATGAATTCTTGCTTGTAGGAAATCAAATTAATCACTAGGGTCAACAAGGCCACTTTTTTCTTCAAAAATTAACTATAAGCATGATGCAGAAAGCAAAGCTTGCTGATTTGAAATAGGCATGTATAAAAATAAAAATAAAAAAAAGACTAGCCAAAAGGTATCATCCAGGTTTCTCGGGCTTATATAAGTACAAAAATCTCCCCAGCAGACAACCAACATGGAACTAAAAACATGCCAGTACAAGCTCGCATGCTATGATGGCTTTATGTCATGAATGGTGACAACTTTCCCTTGGAATGATTATGTATGGCATAAAAAAAAACTTTGATTGGCATAACCAAGGATTCAAATCCCAACGAGACATCCCATGGGACACCGGGATAGGGTATCATCCCATAAGTCAGGATAGAACCGTCCCGCCATCATGCTAGCAACCCGATCGGGACATCTTGGGACTTCCCCTATCCCAAGTGTCGGGACAGAGCAGGATGGCAGTGTGTCATGTTCCATAAGAAAAATGGGACAACCCCATCCCACGGGATTTAAAACCTTGGGCACAACTCTTCCTTGCTTATACTTAATCTTCATGTCCACTGGGTATGCATAGGGCTTATTTCAAGCCTTATGCTTATTTATTCCCTAATCAAATGCTGCCAAAGGGCTCAGCACAGGTTCTTCCTTTTATCCCTCAACAAAATAGTCTTACATCAAAATATAAAACCATAAACCTGCTATAAAATTGCTACTGACCCTCATATAATACAAGCCCTGTTTTCAGAGGTAGTTGCATACGCGTGTTCATGGGATTGCCCAATTACATGGAAGACAGCCACCTAGGCAGATTGTATCAAGAATGAATACAATTCATAAATACACAAAAAATACCTGGAAAGCTACAAAACAATAAAGAATATCATAGGAAAGAGAAGGTGGGAAAAGGAAACATTATTGCATTTTTCAGAGGACATGATAAAAGAGGTCCATCCTAGGTGCTTGGGCAAGCCATGGCGGCCACCTAGACATTCCACATAGCTGCTTTGCGAATAGTTTATTATACTTTTACAAAAGCCTCTCTTTGAAAGCAATAGAAATATAAGAAACAAAAGTTATTAACTATTCAATGAAAAAATTGACAATGCTGGGGACAAACAAAATGGAAATTGATATAGCAGACAACCAAAATAGAGAGAGTCCATAGAGAAAAGGTCAGGCAATCTTGAAGCTTCATGGTCTATATCCATTGATCTAAAAAGAATAGAGCCTTCAAATACTCACTCAAGACAAGAATCTTTAGTACACAACCATCACTTCTTCATTGGCTCCAAATACACAAACAGGAAATATAAATTAATCAAAAAGTGTCAAACCGTCTATTTGACAAAATACACATTATAACATGGAGCTGATGAACTATGTATTGGCTCCAAATATACAAATAAGAAAAATAATCAGTCCAGTCAAAACATGTCAAACCATCTGTTTGACAATATACACATCATAACAAGCTGATGAAATATGTTTTCCTAGTCCTGCTACCCTTTTGGTTTTGAATTGCAACATCTATAAACTAGGAGAAATTTGTTTTAGCTAAGTCAATCTAGACATAAGGAACAAGATGTTATCTGTAGCAAGAGAATCCCTTACCATCACTATCATGTTAAACATTCAGTGTAATCCCAAACAAGAATAATAGAAAACACTACCAACCTTTTTTTAACGTAAAGATCTAAAGTTGTCAACAGAACAGTCAGACACAAGTGCAATTATTTAGACTTAAACCAATTTATGTTCAAACTCTGATCCTAATGAAAAGCCTGGTTCAGAAACAAATTCCCCAAATGTTGAATCACTTGGCTATCAAGGGATTTAAAGCATCATATAAAGAAACAAACTGACTTAAACTTGTACAAAAGAATAGTCATTTATTAAATTTGGTTAGTTATTTCAACAAAGGAAGAAACACCTTTAACATGGAAAAGCTATAAGCAGGATTTATCAGGTTTACAGTTTGATCATATGTCTTCTCTGTCTTCTCTTTCTCCCCTAAACCCCTTTCTCCTACTCCCCAATTAGTCAAGCATCCTACTCCATACTCTCAATCAGGTTTGATCGAGACCCAGGCATGGGCTTAGTCTCATCACCTTGGGCTCAGGCTAAAAAGCACATGTTCATATTTTTTACATGTTAATCGCAGACGTATTATGTGCCTAGAAAAGACAATAGCAGATAAGTGCACTTAGAGAGGCCACCAGAAAATAATTAAAGAAATGAACTTACTTGGCCTCAAAAGCATCCATGTCACTGACTATTAAAACATAAAATTTCAAAAAAACCATTAGAGAAAAAATACTGAAAAATATACATTTGAACTATCTAAGAACACATAAGAGAGTGTATTATACTACTATTCAATTCCAGTGACAGCATCTCTGTTTATAAAGTGCTCAGGAATAAAACAAACAAGCACGCTGAGTAACAAGTGTATAATTAGAAAAAGAAGCTCAAAAACACCCAACGAATAAATAAGAAACATGATGATATCATTATAGGAAGAAGAACAAATTAGAAATTGCAGTTGATTACCATTAAGAAAACCGGCCTCATCTCATCTATTTGGATTAGACAAACATGTAAACAAGAAGTAACGTAAGACATTGTGAGCACAGAAGCCAAGTCAAGATTAAGAAGCAAACCAGACTTAGAAGCACATAAACAACGCAAGATATTGGAGTCAAGCTAAGAAAACAGCTCCACATTACGACAAAAAGGGCTGCCGAACCCAAACTGATCAATGACGAAAAGCCTTTGACAACACAATATTTCCACTGGACCAGCAGCATCAAAAGAAACTTCCCCACGTTTATGGACCAGCTGTACACCACTGGCAAGTGGCGGTCTATTAGAGACACAAGCTTGTCCCTGGCACAGCTCGGTGCAACCTGGGTGCCCACAAATGCCTGCTCCTGACACCGAAACCACATCCATCCTTGCTTGAACAGCCCTACATCCCCCATTAAATTATCCCTATGCTACCGTCAAATACCTCCCACAATCATATTCCCACAAACAATAGCCAAACAAGGTTTTTGATACTTCCGACGTCTTCAGGCAAACGACGCCGGTATCAAACTATTTGTCAATTGAATGGGATTGTGGAAGGACTCAAAAGAACCAATTTTCTTTTTTCCATCACGACGGAATAACATATTCATCCAAAGAACCAGTTTTTTCCGGAGGATTGAAGCAGATCTTCTCCACCAGAATAACTCCTTGCCGACAGGCGCCAATTAGTCACGACAGTTCACGGACAGCTCACAAAAACCCAAGAATTCGATCACATCTTCTCTCAATGGAGGAGCCCAAATCCTCCCCCAAAAAACCAAATGCGAGCTGAATGGTAGCAAGGGGCGAGGAAGCGATCTGCCTCGGTCGGATACCGACAACAAAATCGGATCCTCCTCCTCGTCGGCAGCCCTGTAAATAAAACCCTAAAATAATCCACGGGAATCTGATGGCAGCCTAGCTTTTCTTCTGCTTTCTTTTTCTTTTCTCAGTCACTGCTCCTGAAAAAGCGAATAAGATAGAGCGAGCCAGAAACGGTGACGGGTTAGAGGAATAGGGGGATGTAGGTGGGGAACGGAGGATTCGGTAACGTGGGATCAGTTTTTTTTATACATATTTTGTGTTTAACCTGTTTAATGATTCGGTAGAAGTTTGACTTGTTGCCGGTGAGTGGGGAAGGTACTTGGAAGGACGCAGAGCAGAGCGAGGTAAAAGAGGGGAGTTTATGTGAAAAGATGAGCGCGGTGGGTCTCTTTTAATAACCGCCGATTATGCCATGGCAATGTGTGCGGTATAAAATAACTGGTCGAAGATCTACATTGTACGGAGTAGATAATTATAATATATAATTATTAATATTTTTAATAATAAATATTTATAATAAATATTTTGATATTTTTTAAATATTTTATTTATTTATTATATATATATATATATGATATAAATTTATTATTTTATAAAATAATATTTTATTTTATATTTTTTTTATTTTTATATTTTTTACATTCCGTCGGTACTACTACATCCCCTATCGTCTCACCATAGCTTCTTTTCTCTCTCAAAAAATGCCAATTTCGATCATATCTGTGCCCCCTTTCTTTTTTTCATATCTTTTCCGTGTCTGTCGATGCTGCTCCATCATCGCTCTCCTTCTCTCTCGACAAACATCGATCCCGATCGCATTTCCTAGCATCCCTATCAATACAGTTGCCCCCGATACCACCACTAAAAGAAGAGAGAAAAATTATCTTTTTTTTTCTTCTTTTCTTTCTTTTATAAAATAATATTTTATTATTTTTTTTTTCTTTCTTTCTGTTCTCATATTTTTTTCGTCTTCGTCAATGCTGCGCTACCATGGCTCCTTTTCTCTCAGCAAACGTCGATCCTGATCGTACCCCGCCTCCTCACTTCTTCTCATATCTTCTCCAAACTTTCGAAGGCTATTAAATACAAAGATTTGACTTTCAAATCGATAAAGTATCGAACTCTATGTGCGGATAATTTATTAGATTTGATCTAGTCTGATCCAATAGATCAATTCAGATGTCGAAATATATTATTTTCTTAAAAAATAAATTAATATATTATTATTTTTAAAATTAAAAAATAATATACTATCTTTTTTAAATAATAATAAATTAATATTTTAAAAATATTATTATTTTTATAATATTTTATTTTTTAAAATAATAACTTTTAAAAATATTTTTTCTCTTATCCCTTTTCTATTTTTATTTTTAAAATATTATTTTTTTAATTTTTTATAATACTACTTTATTATTATTAAAAAATAATATTTAAATTATTATAAATAATAAAATAATAATTTATATGGCATAACTAAAATCATCTGAGATGCTGAGATGGCAACACCATAATATTTCTCTATAAAATATTATTTTTATATATAATAGATAATAGATAACTCCGTCGTCCAAATGTGAAGGTTACCACCGGTATGGCGCCAATTGGATAGGATCGAATTATAAATGGACTAGATCATGTCTAGATCATATCAAAAAATATTAAATCTAGATTTCATCTATTTATTAAATAAATTAAAATTTTAAATCTAAATATGATTTGTGTAATAAATAAGTCAAATTTGATCCATTTAACCTATCTATTGGAGCAATTAATCAAAAATATCATAATAAAAAAAACTAAAATAATAATCAATTAGAGCAATTAATTTTTATGAGATATTAAAAAATAAATACGAAAGAAAGCATTGATCTATTTCAATTTTTCAATTTCCATCAAGTATTAAAAAAATAATCAAAAACTCAAACCTCAAGCGAGTAAGTAAAACTAATGTGAAGGAGAAAAAAATAATATATATATATATATATTGGAGAAGGACGAAGGAAGTATGGAAGGAGAAAAGTAGGAAAAATCCAAGATTTGAGTGGCCAACCTTCCTTGGCAATGATTGTTAGAGAAGAAAGCATTGACCATAGAAAGAAGAAAAGGGAAAAAAATCATAGATCTTGAGTGGCGAGGTGTCAAGCGGCACAAGCTCCCTCAACGATAGCCATTGAGGAGGAAAAGGAGAAAGAAAATGATGTTAATCTGGACTCCCTCAGTGATAGTTGAGTGTCGATGAATAGGCCCACTTCCTCTCAAGGACCAGCAATGAAGGAGGATCGAAGAAGAAAATCAAAGGAGGAAACCGAGGGAGGGTTAGCTTCACAGTTCACTCAACTGCTATTGGGAAAGAAGTTGGAAGCACTGACCAGCGAAAGAGGAGTGGAGCACCTCCGACTGCCATTAAAAAATTAGAAGAAAGCTAGAAGCATCGACCACCAAATGATGAGTGGAGTATCGAAGGAGGAAACCCAGAAACCCTAGATTTAGAAGTCGAACTAGAGGAGGAAAGAGAGTAAAGAGCCTTTTATACTTGAGATAGGATCGAAGGGCAAAGGATCAACAACAACAGTCAATTTAAGTCATAGTATTGTGGATTTATGGATTACAATCTGATCCGATCCAACCCAACCTAATTATTAAATGGGTTAAATGGATCAGCTGTCTAAAACTTGAATCCGATCCAATTATTAAATAAGTTAAATGGGTCAATCCGTTTACGATCCAAACCCATTTAAATTAAATCCATACCTATTTAATGTAGGTCGGATTGGCAAGTCGGGTCAATTTTTATCATCCCTATCTACTAGTTAAATATACCCTCAAGTGAAAAAAGATTGATCACATTAACCCGCACCTATCACAAGGCTAATCAAGCAGATTGGGTTGTAGGGCATGGATGGGAGCTCAGTATCAATCTATATATTAATGACTAGATCTCTTGTCTGCTATAATACTTAGAGGATATTTGGTTCGATCGAAATTAAAATCAGAATAGGAATTGGAATCATCAAATCCCCTAATTCTTGATCAAAATCATAATTAAAATCAGAATCGAAATAAAAATTTTAATCCTTAATGAAGAATGAGGATTAAGTTTTAGATAGATTGGATCTTTTCCATTCTATTTCCGAATTGAAATTGGAATGGGACTCATTCCAACCAAATGGTTGGAATAGGAGCCATCTATTCCTATTTCGATTTCAAATCCTAACACCCCCCAACCAAATACCTCCTTATCATTGTTAAAAATTGGGGTATGCATTTTATAAGATCTTAATTTCTATTAGACTACTGTACCTCTTACTGTACCAAAAAATTTTTAAAAAAAATTTGAGAAGCTTGCGGTTTACAAAAAGAAAACTGCGGTGAAAGTTGCAATAGTTTAGCCATTGGATGGGCAAACCGTATTAATAACTGGGCCCTACTCTAAGGATATTGGAGAAAAAAAAAATGATAAACATGATTCCACGTTAGAAAGAACAATAGCACATAAGGGGCCTATTTTAGTAACCCTACTAGGATGAAAGGTAGAAGAGAATAATTTTTTGTGCACCATATTTGGTGTAGCAAAATTAACATGGAGCATACCATTCAATCATATTGGACTACGTAGTATAAGTAATAATGAAATATCATTTAATACCGCTTAGCTTTTTTTTTCAATAGATTTTTGCTGATAAAATATTCTTTCTCTCTATGATGTCTTATATGACTTTTTATGAGTATATATGATATCCTAAACAATATATATAATTTTTTATATGTTTATATGATATCCGGTGGGTATTATGACTTTCTATGAGTATATTATGATTTTCTGAAAAATATATACGACTTTCTTATATCTTATATGATTTTCTATAAATATATATTGTAATAACCGGTCTATTTAAAAAAAAAAAAGAAAAGAAGGGATGAATGAAGACTCCCAACGGGAGTCTTCTTCTTCCCATGCCCAAGTAAGATTAGGACTCCTAAGGCTTTCCAAATCTCAAGAGATCCTCAATAAAGCCTTTACCCCCTTCCTTCTCAAAGGCCATCGAGCAACTGGAGTCTCTCTCTCTCCTCTTTCTATTTTTTCATGAAAGCTGCGGATACCTTGCCTTATGCTCGCCTAAATACTTCGTCGAAGAAGCCATTGGAGTCCGAGGTAAGCCTGAATCATCATCCTCTCTTCCTTCCTCCTCTTTCCATGCCCTTCGGATGGCCGCCTATCGTCGAATTCGCTGGATAAAACCTTATGGAAGAAGCTCCTATTTTTCTCCTGTTAAATCGAACCCTTTTTTCTTTTTTTTGAGGGGGGGCGGGGGGGCACCGGCGCCACCGCTCGTGGTGCCGTACCCCTAGGTCATGACCCCCTCTTGCTAGCAATATTTTCAGAGTTTTGGGATGCTGGCAATTGAACGAATAACCAAAAAAATTAAAGAAAAGGAGCGGTCCCCTATTTTTTCTAATTACTTTTATTTTTTTTATGATCGATCACTTGCCATCGGCCACCCTTTTGCACTGCCACCATCGACCATCCACTGTCGGACCTCTGGCTGTGCTACCATGACATGCCGGATCACCAGCTGCCTCCCCCTTCCATCCCTTGTTTCGGCCAAAGAAAAGAAAATAGAGAAAAAAAGAAAAGAAGAAAAAAGAAAAAGAAAAGAAAAGAAAAAAAAGGAGAGAAAAGGATCTCTCTCCTTCTCTCTTTAGGATCTTTCTCTCTCTATCTGATTCATGAACCCTAGATTGAACTTAAAATAAAATTATGATGACCGAAAACTTCATATAGTAGGTCAGATCCCGGTTCGACTTTTGCCAGAAACTCATAGCTTTTCGATCATGAACAATTCCTATTGAATCATCCTGATATGATCCCTGATGATCCTGATCACGATTGCCTTTTTGGAAAGATATAAAAATTCTCTCTCCACTTTCTCTCTACTTTCTCTCTATTGACCAACTTTCTCTCTTTAAGAAGATCTATGAATCCTGTACCGAGTCATGCCTTCATCTTCTAGGAACCCATATTGACTCCAATAAGATTATCTGAAGTCGCTTTGAAATTCATGCCATATATCAACCTCACTTTGGCCATGTTTAGTATCTTAAGAACCTATCATTGATAAATCATATTAATTGATTTTGGCTTTGATTCGATTATTTTTCATGATTTTCTGATCAAGTTGCTTAGATTTGGCCCTCGACTAGAAGATCCCAAATTCTTTGGTGCGCGGACAGTCCAATACATCCGACCAATGATCTTCTTTTCTTATGATTTAAATCTTATTAAATTTATTAAATAAAAAATTAATCATATTTTTGATATTTTAAATAAGATCGTCTGTGAAGTTTAAGGATCTAAGATGAATAAGGTCAGTGAAATCTTACGTTCCTTATTTTAAATTATCATATCTTTTTATACATAAGAACTGTTGTTATAAAGTCATTCTTTTTTTATAAAATAAAGATCAGCATATGAGATATAGAAAAGCATGTTTTATTATGATCATTGATTTCATGAATATATTTTATATAAATGATATGTTTTATGATGCATGAATTTTATCTAAGTATATGTATGTTTTAAAAAAAAGATATACGAATTTCAAAGGTTCTCAGATAGCTATGAATGAATCTCTTTTGAAAAAGTCGACATCCGGAGCTAGCATGCATAAGAAACTTGGCCCCGCCAACGGATTCCAAGTTGGCATAAGAAACAATAATCCTATCGATTAAGAAATATGGTCCTATCATGGGTACAATAGTGATCTTAGCATAAATATTTGTAAGCAAGATTTTAAAACATGACATGAACATGAGCAAAAATTATTTACAAATCATGTTTATGAAATTTCATGATTTATACATGCATGATTGATTTATGCCTTGTTTTATATTATGCTTTGATACCATAAAATGTCACGCCCTAAAATCAGGATATAACACGGCCATGCTATTGAAGGGTATCGTCCTCGATAATACGAAGCCTATCATTTATAATCACTTATGAATGATAGGCTTCGTATTATCGAGGATAGTATCCTTCGGTAATATAGCCATGTTATATCTCGGATTTGGGATGTGATATTTTATGGTATTAGAACAATATATTTGATAATGGGTAGAACTTAAAGACTAGCAATATGTTTGATTGTGAATAGAACTTAAGTCTAGAATTATGATTCATAGGATTGGGCAAACAAAGAGTATAGAAGAATTGATCTATATTAGAATTGTACAATAGAGAGGATTCAAAGATTGGATTTTGAATCAATAGGTATTGTGATGCATAAACAGCATGCGATGTGTATAATATAATTAATGAGTTATATTTTGAATTTTAATAAATAGGATGACCTAAGTTTAAGAGATATTAATCTTTGAATATGCAATATTATATTAATAGATTATGTTGTGTTCAGAATACCTATTTCATTATTATGATTTTGGAAACTCTAAATTAGATATGAATAAAGATCTTGATAACTTTTGATATTAATTATCTAATCATTATAATTTTAGAAAAGAAGCTATTTAGGATGTAGCTTAAGAAAGAATTCCATTGTATAGAGAAAAATATTTTTCAAGCGTTAAACCTACAAAAAGATCATGTATGAAATTCACATATAAATGAAAATTATATTTGGTTCTATTAGTGATTGGATTACTTTATCTTTCTTTTGTTGTTGGAGATAATGAAGTGTATTAATTATTTCAAGTCAAAATTTAGATTTTTGAGCTAATTTAAGATATCTTGCTAGTGTTGAATTTTTTGAAGACTTAAATGAGTTTTAAAATGTAAAGGATAAGATTTCATGTCGATTTATTGATGGATGCTAAGAGCCACAATGAAGAAAGTTTTAAGAGAAATAACTGAGTTGATTTTATTCATAGGAATGTTGACTTGAGATCTTCTAAATTATCGGAGTTGAAATTAATCTTTTTATAAAAAATTATTAGTTGTAGCTATCTAATTGATCGTCAGGTGAATCTATGGATAACTCACACCAATTGATCTTAGACTTATGAGGTTTTAGATAAGTCCTAAAGTTTATACAAGATCCTTAAATATGGAAGCGGATCAAAATTTAATCTTGATATGTTATGCTCGAGGCATAGTAAGGGATAAAAAAAAATTAAAAGTTTTGTTTAAAGACTATCAAAAATTTGAAAAGTTGGATCTTTTGAGACTCTGATGTAAAATAGTATTATTGTTAGAATTCATCCGATAACTCTGAAGGATTCGGTGAGTTTAGATCAAAGTACGCAATAGAAGCATGGTGGTTGAATTATGTTAAAATTAGTTATGAATATTAGTTCTAATACAGTAAGTATTATAAATGGAGTCTTGATTTCCAATAAAAAAGAGATCGCCATTAGTACATGAAAGGATTAGCTTGTCGATCTTTGGATTCATCAAGATGTTATAGTATTATCTTCGGTGATTAGTTCTTTTATTATTAGTAATAGTCAAGAGAATTTTGAACATCTTAAATTTAAGATTAATGAATTGATATTCCTTGGTAGAGCTTGGATATAAAATATTTTGGATATAGATATCCTTTTCTTAGCTTCGATATTATTACTCCATTTAAATGAATTTAAGAATTTTCTATAATAAGAGTCTAATTATTACATCATATAAAAAGATAAAAAAGGTTAAAATTTATGGTGAGTATCTAATGCTTTAGACTCTTCTATTTTTTTTTATTGTGAATAAGTAGGATCAATCATAATTTTTATATAAAATTAATAAAGAGCAAACAATTTCATGGATAAGAAATTATGGTATTTTAAGTAAAAGTTAAGAGACCAAAGAAATTCATTATCTTATGAATAGAAAGGTGTCATGAGGTTTAGAAGGCCTGGTAAATTAAGTTCGTGCAATATTAGGCTTTTGAAGTCCTGAGTAGGGTAGGAGATGTTGCTTACAAACTAGTCTTGCCACTAGAATTGTCTAAAATGCACAATGTCTTCTATGTTTCTCTACTAAGGAAGTATGTTTTTGATCCGAGTAATGTGAAAAGTATGAGTCATTGTAAGTATATGAATATTTAACTTATGAGGCATTTTCTCTCTGAATTATTGATTGGAAAGAGTAAGTCCTAAGGCAGCGCATAATCCCATATATGAAGATTTAGTGGAGTAATCATAGAGAACGAGAGGCTACTTGAAAACTTGAAGATGATATGAAGATAAAGTATCCTCACTTATTTGAAAATAAAGGTACGTCAAGTTTCGATGATGAATTTTTTTTTTTAGAAGGGGAGAATGTAATAACCAGCCCTTTTTCTTTTTTTTAAAAAAAAAGAAGGGATGAATGAAGACTCCCAACAGGAGTCTTCTTCTTCCCATGCCTGAGTAAGATTAAGGCTCCTAGGGCTTTCCAAATCCTAGGAGATCCTCTATAAAGCCATTACCCCCTTTCTTCTCCAAGGCCATCGAGCAAACAGAGTCTCTCTCTTTCTCCTCTCTCTATTTCTCCATGGAAGCCATGGACACCTTGCTTAGTGCTTGTCTAAATACTTTACCAGAGAAGCCATTGGAGCCTGAGGTAAGTCCGAATCATCATCCTCTCTTCCTTTCCCTTCTTTCCATGCCTTTTGGATGGCCACCAGCCATCGGGTTCACCGGATAAAGCCTTATGGAAGAAGCCCCTATTTTTTCCTTGTTAAACTGAACCTTTTTTCTTTTTCTTTTTTTGGGGCCACCAATGCCACTACTTGCAGTACCGTACCCCTGGGTCATGACCCCCTCTTGCCAGCAATCTTTCTAGAGTTTTGGGCCACCAACAATCGACTGAATAACCAAAAAAATTAAAGAAAAGGGGTGGTCCCCTATTTTCCTAAATTACTTTTATTTTTTTGATGGCCGGCCACTTACCGTCGGCCATCCTTTTGCACTATCACCGTCAAACGTCCACTGTCGAACCTTCGGCTGTGCTACCATGACCTATCGGAGGACCAGCTGCCTCCCCCTTCCATCCCTTGTTTCGACCAAAGAAAAGAAAATAGAGAAAAAGAAAAAGAAAAGAAGAAAAGAAGAAAAAAGAAAAAGAAGAGATAAAAAAGGAGAGAAAAGGATCTCTCTCTCCTCTCTCTCCTTCTCTCTCTATCTAATTTATGAACCCTATATTGAATCTAAGATGAAATCATGATGATCGAAGACTACTCTGAAATCTCGGTCCGACTTTTGCCAAAAACTCATAGCTTTTCGATCATGAACAATTTCTATTGAATCATCCTGATATGATCCTGATCACGATTGCCTCTTTAAAAAATACAAAAATTCTCTCTCCACTTTCTCTCTCTACTTTCTCTCTATTGATCTACTTTCTTTCTCTAAGAAGATCTATGAATATTGTACCGAGTCATACCTTCATCTTCTAGGAATCCATGTTGACTCCAATAAGATGATCTAAAGCTGCTTTGAAATTCATGCCATATATCAACCCTACTTCAACCATGTCTAGTATCTTAAGAATCTATTATTGATAAATCATGTTGATTGATCTTGGCTTTGATTCGGTTGTTCTTCATAATTTTTTGATTCGGTTGTTCTTCATAATTTTTTGATCAAGTTGCTTAGATCTGACCCTTGACTAGAAGACCCTAAATTCTTTGGTGCACGGACAATCCAACACATCCGACCAACAATCTTCTTTTCTTATATTTTAAATTTTATTAAATTTATTAAATAAAAAATTGATCATATTTTTGATATTTTAAATAGGATCACCTATAAAGTTTAAGGATCTAAGGCGAATAAAGTAAGTGGAATCTTATATTTCTTACTTATTTTAAATTATCATATATTTTTATACATAAGAACTATTGTTATAAAGTCATATTTTTTTTATAAAATAAAGATTAGCGTATGAGATATAAAAAAGCATGTTTATTATGACCATTAATTTCATGAATATATTTTATGAAAATGATATATTTTATGATGCATGAATTTTATCTAAGTATATGTATATTTTTAGAAAAAGATATATAAATTTTAAAGGCTCTTAGATAGCTATGAATGAATTTCTTTCATAAAAGTCTACATCTGAAGCTAGCATCCATAAGAAATATGGCTCCGCTAATGAGTTCCAAGTTGGCACAAGAAACAAGAATCCTGTTGATTAAGAAATATGGTCTTATCATGGGTATAATAGTAATTTTAGTATGAATATTTGTGAGCAAGATTTTAAAACATGACATAAACATATGAGCAAGAATTATTTATAAATCATATTTATGAAATTTCATAATTTATGCATGCATGATTGATCTATGACTTATTTTATATTATGCTCTGATACCATAAAATATCACATTCCGAAATTGGAACATAACACAGCTATGCTACCGAGGGATACCACCCTCGACAACACGAACCCAACATTCATCTTCTTAAATTAAATAATAGATGCATCAGAAATAAAGTAATATAAAGGTTCAAATCAAATTCTTAATTAAACCAATATTGATTTAATTACTTGATAAATGATGAAATTAAATCTTTATTTATATTTTATTATAATGGATTTTAAGTTATTATGAATGTTCGTATTATTGAGGGAAGTACCTTTTGGTAATGTTGGGGATAAATCTCGCTCCCGCCGAAGTTCAGTTCGATGCCTAGCCTAATGCAATCAGTAGCCACGAAAGAGCTTCAATGGATGGATCTTAGCCGAACTCCTTCAGCCAGCTGAACTCCTTAGCGGTTGAGCTCCTTCGGACTCCCAGCGACCGAATCCTAGCCAAACTCCTTCAGTTAGCCAAACTCTTCAGCAGCCGAGCTCCTTCGGACTTTCAGCGGTCGGGCCCTAGCCTAACTCCTTCATCCAATCGAATTTCTCAGCGGTCGAGCTTCAGTCGGACTCACACAAGAGCTGAACCCTTTCCGCGCTCTTCTAGTCAGACGCCTACGGGAGCCGAACTCCCTCCATGCTTCTCCTTCGATCTAACTTCTTCAGAAAACGGACTCCTCCCAAATATTTCCTTCGATCGATCGGACTCCTCAGTGGTCGAGCTCTTTTCGAACTCTCCAACGATCGAGCCTTAGCTGCACTCCTCCAGCCAGACGCCTGCAAGAGCTGAACTCCCTCCGCACTCCTCCAGCTGAACTCCTTCCGAACTTTCCCTTGGTCGAACTCCTCTGAAATTAATACATACCGAAGTCCACCGATCAATGCCTACTTTCTCAGAGCCACGGCTATTAAATCTGGACGAACTATCGCCATCAGTCTGCCATAGACGACGCAATCGGACGACATGGCCACTAGCAACAGCACTCTCTCCATAGCCAGTCCCGTGCGGTCCACGATCCATCAGTATGGCTATCACTATCCGCCTGACGACGCCTTCCTCTCCATACCAAACTCCATGCGACCCTGAGCGGCCCAAGGTCGAACGATATGGCTATCACCATCAATCAAGCTTCGCCTATAAAAAGGACCCTCCAGATATGCTAACTCTAAGCTCTAAACTCTCCTCTCATTCTCTAAGCTCTGTGGAACTCATTTCCGAGCACTCCATTTCTGTTAGCCAGAGCTGACTTGATCGTCGGAGAGTCCTATCGGAGCCACCCCCCACTGGCTCCAAATGGAACTTTGTTTTGCAGATATCCAGTGGCAACCTTGTCCACCTCTGCTCCAGCAGGATCCAACGACGATCAATTTCTGCGTCAACAGATTGACGCTAGAAGGAGGGCCCCTGAACCTCCGAGGTTTTCTCATTCTTAAAGGAGTGCTCGATGATGATTTCTCTCTTCCCTCTCTAGAGATCTCTCTTCTTCCTCTCTAGAGTTCTTTTTCGAAGAGGAAATGCCTCCAGGAGAGCTTTGACTCAGCGATCGGCGGCCTTCGTGCTAGGTCCATCTGCTTTCATTTCAGCCCTAACAGCCCAAGTTCCACCTGAAGCCACCATAGATGTAGAGTAGTTCAAATTACTGATCCAGCAGGTTCATGCGACAGCTTCTGGTGGAGACTTTACCAGCAAACCCGTCATGAAGATGCCAGGAACCGACCCTTAAGGAAAAGTATTTTGCCTAGCATACCAATCACCCTTAGAGAGGAGAAATAGAGCAGAAGTTCACTCCTAAAAGGCTTCACAGGAGAGTGGAATGAAGTTCGGTATGAGTGAGGCTTCCGAACACCCCATCGAGCTCGTCATCAAGGAAGGTCCTACAAAGATTTCACAGGAGGTGTAATGAAGTTCGGCCGCGCTCACGACCACCCCAATGCAAGCGAGGCCGAACTTTCCTCGAAGCTCGTCATCAAGGAAGCTCCGATAAAGGGACATGAAGTTCTCCCGCAGAAGATTTCATAAGAGGTAGAATGAAGTTCGACCGCATTCACGACATCTCCAGCGCAAGCGAGGCCAAACTCCCCCTCGAATTCGTCATCAAGGAAGCCCCAACGAAGAGGCATGAAGTTCTCCCACAGGTTTCACAAGGGGACAGAATGAAGTTCGGCCGTGCTTACGACCTCCTCAGCGCAAGCAAGGCTCGAACTCCTCGAGCTCGCCACCAAGAAAGCCCCGACAGAAGGATACGAAGAAGTCCTCCTCCCGAAAGGTTCTACGACTGCGTCCCCCACAACGCTCCTCGAACTCAAATTCTCATGAACGTTAAGAACCAGCTACCAAGACCAGAAGGATTACGATCTTCCCCAAGATCAGAAGGATTACGATAAACATGCACGATCGAAGCAAGTAATGCCTCTACCATCGCGATCACGGCCACAACACTGAGGAATACATTCAGCTCCGAGACAAAATTGAGGAGCTCATCAGAAAGGAGCGGCTGGGTAAATTCCTCCGATGCCAGTTTGAAGCAGGAGAAGATCGGTCAAGAGCGCTGCCATAGCCAGAAATGACAAGGAGGTCGGCCGCCTCACGGCGTCATCAACATTACCCCTAAAAAATCTTGGTACTTCGATGGGCTGTCATCTCCCAGCGATAAAGCCAAGAGAAGCTTGCTCCAAATTGAGAAGGCCAGCATGAGATAGAGGAGGTCATCCGGCTCGGGACTTACTACCCAAGGGAATCCGGAGGAACAACGCCCCACGATCCTGAAATGGGGATGTGCTGCGAGTAACTTTCCCTCGGTAAAATTTTTCTCTTTCAATAATATTATTTCTGGGTGCAAAAACTATGCGATGACAGAAAAGAAACGAGCGAAAGTGGTCCGTTAGAAACTGAAGGAGATCCTCATCCTAATGCGAGCAAAGTCGAAGGCCTCGTTCACCTTAGACGAGATGGGGGGAGGCTCAGACAATGGCCCTTATGTGCCCCCACAGTTCATTAGGAATAGGAGGAGAACCTCGTCCTAACGTGAGCAAAGTCGAAGGCCTCGTTCACCTTAGACGAGATGGAAGGAGAGGCATGGATGACGGTCCGTATGTGCCCCCACAGCCCGTTAGGAACGAAAGGAAAACCTCGTTCTAACGTGAGCAAAGTCGAAGGCCTCGTTCACCTTAGACGAGATGGAGGAGAGGCATGATGACGGTCCGTATGTGCCCCCATAGCCCGTTAGGAATAGGAGGAGAATCTCATCCTAACGTGAGCAAAGTCGAAGGCCTCGTTCACCTTAGACGAGATGAGAGGAAGAGGCACGGACGATGGTCCGTATGTGCCCTCACAGTCCATTAGGAATAGGAGGAGAACCTCATCCTAACGTGAGCAAAGTCGAAGGCCTCATTCACCTTAGACGAGATGAGGGGAGAGGTACGGACGACGATCCGTATGCACCCCCACAGCCCGTTCGGAATAGGAGGAGAACCTCATCTTAGTGCGAGCAAAGTCGAAGGCCTCATTCACCTTAGACGAGATGGGGGAGAGGCCCTAACAGCGGCTCGTATGTGCTCCCATGGTCCATTGAAAATAGGAGGAGAATCTCGTCCTAACGCGAGCAAAGTTGAACCTCATCCTAACACGAGCAGGTCAAAGATCTTCAACCTCGGCCGCAAGAGATAAGATCTCTTCCGAGCGACTGAGCCAACCTCGATCAGAGATAAGATCTCTCCCAAGCGACCGCGACAACCTCGGTTCGAGCGCCCGAGCCAACCTCGATCAGAGATAAGATCGAAGATAACCTCGGTCAGAGATAAGATCTCTTCCGAACGACTGAGACAACCTCAGCTAGAGATAAGATCGGAGACAACCTCATCCTGAGATCAGATCTCTCCTGAGCGTCCGTATTAACCTCGACTGTAGGAGATAAGATCTCCTCGAGGCAACCTCGATTGTTGGAGACAATATCGCCCTCGAGGAGCTCGACCTTCGATCTCGACCGCAAGAGACGAGATCTACTTCAATCTCGACTGGAGATGAGATCTCCCCCAGGCTTCAATTTCAACATCAATTTTGGTCGGAGATGAGATCTCCCCCTCCGAGCTTCAACCTGAATCAGTACAGAGCCCAAAAGAGGACTTCGATAGTCGTCTTTTCTGCACTCCCTTCCTTCGAGTTTCGAACTCGAGAGTGGGGGGAGACTATTGTTGGGGATAAATTTTGCTCCCATCGAAGTCCAGTTCGATGCCTAGCCTAACGCAATCGGTAGCCATGGAAGAGCTTCAGCAGATGGGTCTTAGTCGAACTCCTTTAGCCGATCGAACTTCTCAGCGGTCGAGCTCCTTCGAACTCCCAGCAGTCGGACCCTAGCCGAACTCCTTCAGTCGATCGAACTCCTCAACAGCTGAGCTCCTTCGGACTCCCAGCAGCCGGACCCTAGTCAAACTCCTTCATCCGACCGAACTCCTCAGCGGTCAAGCTTCAGTCGGACTTTCACGAGAGCCGAACCCTTTCTATGCTCTTCCAGTCAGATGCCTACGGGAGCCAAACTCCCTCCATGCTTTTTCTTCGACCGAACTTCTTCAAGAGCCGGACTCCTCCCAAACATTTCCTTCGATCGATCGGACTCCTCGACGGTCAAGCTCCTTCCAAACTCTCCAACGATCAAGCCTTAGTCGTACTCCTCCAGCCAGACGCCTGCGAGAGCCGAACTCCCTCCGCACTTCTCCGATCGAACTCCTTCCGAGCTTTTCCTTGGTCGAACTCCTCTAGAAGTTCGAACTTCTCTAAAATTGATACATACCGAAGTCCACCGATCAATGCCTACTTTGTCAGAGCCATGGCTATTAAATCTAGAGAAACTATCGCCATCAATCTGCTACAAGCGACGTAATCGAATGACATGGCCACTAGCGATACCACTCTCTCCGTAGCCAGTCCCGTGCGGTCCACGACCCATCAGTATGGCTGTCACTATCCGTCTGACGATGCCTTCCTCTCTGTACCGAACTCAATGCGGTCCCGAGCGGCCCGAGGTCGAACGATATGGTCATCACCATCAATCAAACTCTGCCTATAAAAAGGACCCTCTAGATACGCTAACTCTAAGCTCTAAACTCTCCTCTCCTTCTCTAAGCTCTGCGGAACTCATTCCCGAGTACTCCATTCCTATTGGCCAGAGCTGACTTGATCGTCAGAGGGTCTTGCCGGAGCCACCCCCCACCGGCTCCGGATGAAACTTTATTTTGTAGGTCCCCGATGGCGACCTCGTCCACCTCCGCTCCAGCCAGATCCGACGATGACCAGTTTCTGCGTCAATAGGTAATATGGCCGTGTCATATTCCGAATTTGGGGCGTGACATATATGACATCCCGAATATTATATATAACTTCTTGTGTCTTTGATGTCTTGAATAATATGTATGACTTCTTGATACCTTATATGATTTCCTATGAATATATTTGGCATCCTAAACAATATATATAGCTTCTTGATGTCTTATATGATTTTCTATCAATATATATAGTATCCTAAATGATATATATGACTTTCTGTGAATATATATGATATCATAAATAATATATATGACTTTCTGTATTTTTATATGACATCCTGAACAATATATATGACTTCTTAATACCTTACATAATTTTTTATGAATATATGACATCTTGAACAATATATATGACTTCCTGTGGATATATATAATATATTAAATATTATATATATATAATTTTTTATATCTTTATATAATATTTTGAATAATATACATAGCTTGTTGATGCCTTATATGATTTTTTTTATAAATATATAATTTATTATGAGTATATATAATATTTTGAAGATTATATATGACTTTCTGTTACCTTATATGATTTTCTGTTAATATATATGACAACCTGAGCTATGACATCTTGTATCTTTATATGACTTCTTATTGGTTATTATGATTTTCTGTTATCTTATTATAATTTTTTATTTTATTATATGATATCAGAAAATCATAATATTATTTTTTATTATTTTATAAAAAAAAATAATATTTATATTAATAAAAAATTAAAAAAATTAAATGATATTAATTATTATTTTATTATTATTTATGTTATATGATTCAGTGTAATAGTGTGCTACGGTTAATTTTGCTATACCGCACATCGTGCATAAAATATTACTTGGTGGGAGAAGGAAAGAGAAGTTGGAAATGCAGTAACTCTATGATCAGGCCTAAAGCAAAAAATTGGACATGGATATGTATTATCTGCATTGAAAATAATTAGACTCGTTCTGCAATCTCAGCACCCATTTAATTTAACTCAAGTTGCTCGGATAAGCAATCATTTAGATACGATAATTTAGCGTAAATAATCTGACCATTTTGTATGCCAATCAAATCTGGTTTGATCAAATACCAAACCTAAAAATCTGCGAGCTTTGGGTCCCGCAGAGCACAACCAACGAAAGGAGGATCCACCACCGCCCACTTCTCATGTGATTATCGGTTTAGTGCCATAAAAAGACGAAAGCTTTCAATGCCCGGCAAGTAACATGCGGTCGAGTGCACCCGTGATGGACGTGCCAGCTAGCTATGATGATAACCGGCTAACAGGTGTTATGGCCGTGGAGCTCATCAATGTTCACCGTCCAAATGCTGAACCCTTCTCCAAAGTACCGAAGAAATCTAATAACAATTAAAGCCGTAAAATGATGCTAATTTTTTTTTTAAAAAAAACTATATTTTACATTATTGAACAACATTTGATTTGCTAAGTGGGATCTAAGTTCAAATTTTTATCAACATTTTTGAACGCGATCTCATCGGCCGTAGCTTGGACAAACCAAATGATTTGCTTGTTTCCTATCACTTTGAATCTACGCTGCATGATGCAAAACGAGAAACTAGATAGCTCGACTTGTTGAGCAAATGGATTAAGATTGGTAAAATATGATCCGATCTATCAACTGAATTCATGTTCGATCCATCATAAATGCGGGCTTGAATTTAGGCTAAATAGATTTGGATCATAAATAGATTAGATTTGAATTTCAGATATCCGATCCATTTAATTCTTTTAATATTCAAGACGGATTGAATTAGATAACATATTTTATCCATCTAAAATCTATTTAATTTATTTAAAATATATTTAATTTATTTTTGACCTATTTAATCTATTTAATTTATTTAATCTAACTTGATCTCTATACTAAATAGGTTAAATAGAATGAATCAAATTATCTATCTGGATTTAGATCTAAATTTTTGATCTATTTAAAAAATAAATTAAATTTAGAATTAATAATTTTTTGATCGGATCTGATCTGACCCAATTACCAGCAGGAGGAGGAGGTTAGAAGAGTGCAACCGAGCAATCAATGGGAAGCGTATTTCAGCTCGTAACACGCATGAGGTACTCGTGCATGGCTGCCCATTCATCTTAGCAAGCCAACAACAGGTAAATGTCACCTAATATAGTTTTCCAAGCACCATGGTGCATTAAAAAAAAAAAGGACCAGGATTCCTCAATGTAGGGAACGACAGAAGGACCTAAGCATTCTAGATGAAAGTTACGACAAAGGATTTTGAACAAAGCATGGAGGCCAGAAAGGCAGCCGCTGAAATAATCTATGAACAAAGTTGACGGACTGCAGAGTGGTTATGGTTCGAGCATCCATTTTTCATCGGTTAATCATGCCTGGTCTTCGTCATTGCGGGTGAATGGCTCCTTGAATACAGAATTCTCGAAAGCCTGGTAGGTCTGTGTTGCACCAGCTCGATCATGTCCATGAACTTGAGAGTGATGCCGCATGACATCCACTTTTATAAACAAAGGACGTCGGAGGATTTCTCCGAATGTTGTCAAACATGCAACAGCATAACTTGGAAGTGCAGTAACATGAACTGAATTATCCAACTTCAAATTAATGAACCGCCATTTTTCAGCAGCCTGTAGAACTTGGGAACAAGAAACACCAATCTCACGAATAAGAGGCGATTAATCTCCTTTTCCTCACTTTAACTAAAAGCCTCCCATGGCTGGAGGATTTTGTAATCTTCATATCAATCAATTCTCATTAGGTTATCCTATTTGATGCCACGTGTGCTTCGGCTTTTGAACTAATTTGCGCTCTTATCCTTCAGAATGTTTGTTCCACATATGTTAAAAATTGGCTAATACTCTAATTAATGATGCCAGAATTGCTTTATTGCCACCTTTCAAATTTTACGTTAAGCCCTTGGAGCAAATGGTAAACATATCGCGCCTTCAAAATCACCTATTCTCTGCATCAAGTCCGTTCTTTTGCAGGATGGATCCAAACTTAAAGAGCTTCCTCTGCCTCGTATTTTAATTAAATTTGCTTTCTGTATATTATAGTTTCATAGACCCTTTGCCTTCAAACATTTCTATCACAATTTGAATACAAAATCAATCTCTCTTTCTCTTCCTTTTACATAATCAGAAGCCATGCAGGTACAACATTTGACAAGCTCCTCCTCTAGCTGCTCCAAGCTTAGTTACTTAATGACAAGGTAAGAAGGAAATAGGGCCAGCAGTTAGTGTGGGCGTACATCACCACTTCAATAAGAGCTATATAGTCCACAAATCATGGACCACTCCGTGATCCCCAAAGTCAATTTTATCAATGACAAGTATTTCTACATAAGAAATCAAGGCCATTCCTAGGGCACATCTGCTGCAACTAAGAACTGGCGATGCTAAATCCAGATGTTTCCACGCTTTGTGCCCTTTGTCTAATAATGCATGCACAATCACCTAGCACATGTTTCTTAAACTCCACTAAATTATCTCATTTTTAAACTACCATAAGCTTTCTCCAAATAATAAAATCTGTGCATTTTTTTCCTAATGATGGAGCGCATACCATAGAGTAACTTTAGTTTTTGAAGGTATGCTGAACAGCTGCAAGTGTAATTGATTATGGAGCCTGATCATCTTATCGTACATATCCTATAAATGTACTATAAGATTGATTGGAGAGGTGTTTTAAAATTTTAAAATATTAAAATATTTTTAAAATATTTTATTTTTAAAAATGACTCTCTGACTGAATAACAGAAAATATAGTACGTGATCATGATTTTAAAAAATATATGATCCATAGATAGCATCTCAAAATTGATTCGGTCCAATAGTATTAATCATGCTGAATCATGAGAGTCATTGCATTCTTTATCTGACAAGATCTATCCATGTAACAAACATAACTAACACTATCGACATGAGTCTTGGTGTGATAGTGTAGTAAGAAAATAATATCCAAAAGTGATCCAAACATATGCTATTTTCATTGTCAGTCCTCCAATTTCTCTTCAATATGTTTGGATACAAAATAAGCAAGAAAAATTCTAATGGCTTTAACAACAAGTCATTCTGCCTCATATACTCAATATGGTATCAACGACGAGACAGTACAACATATCTGAGACTTGACATCTGATCTCATATTTCATATAATAGATACATAAATAAGAGATATCTCTAAATATACTAAAATAAATATATATACATAAATAAAAAATTAAAATAAATGTATCATTAATTTATCATGCCAATAATGTATATCAAAAGTGCATGAGATATAAAGTATCCATAACAATAAAGCAACAATAAAATATAAATACAAAGTCACTTCCACTAACCAAGTACATCAAAAAAACTCGGTATGCCCATATTTTCAACATACATATGGGCCTCAAACCTTTAGTTAGGGGATCAGTTAACATTGACTCTGTATCTATGTACTCAACAGTTATATCTCATTTCTTTACAAGATCTCTTACTGTCAGGTACTTCAACTCTAAATGTTTAGATCCATTAGAGAATTTATTGTTCTTTGTAAAGAATACGGCAGCACTATTATCACAATAAATTATCAATGGTTGGGAGACAGAATCAACAATCTAAAATCCTATAATAAAGTT
The DNA here is from genome assembly GCA_006176705.1 of Cocos nucifera. Classification (NCBI taxonomy): domain Eukaryota; kingdom Viridiplantae; phylum Streptophyta; class Magnoliopsida; order Arecales; family Arecaceae; genus Cocos; species Cocos nucifera. Next base: position 454,299 of record QRFJ01000902.1, on the reverse strand, counting down.
TCTCAGCAAATAGTTTGAGTAGCAACTCCATAATAGACAACAAACTTAGCTTACATAGTAGAAAAGCTATCATGGTTTGTTTAACATTCCTTCGGTATATAGCATCTCCAGCTAATATAAAAATATATCCTAAAGTCGATTTCAAATCATCAGGACATCCAGCAAGATCTAAATCTGAATATCCTAACAACTATAGATCATCAGTTCTTCTATATACAAGCATATAGTTCTTGATTTTCTATAAATATTTCATTACTCTTTTTACTGCAATCCAATGTTGAAAACTAGGATTTAATAGATATCTATCAAGAACTCCTACTATGAAAATAATATCATGTCTGATGCAAACCTGAGCATACATCAGACTCCCTATAGCACTAACAGAAGAAATATTCTTCATCTAATCTTTCTCAAGCTCATTTTTGGAGCACTGATCTTTACTGAATTTATCACCTTTAGCAATAGGCATATCATATGGTTTGTAATTCTGCATATTAAATCTTTCAAGAACTCTATTAAGTATGCCTTCTATGACAAATCAACAGATGACGTGATCTATCCTTTCCTATGAATTTCAATACCTAGGACTAACACTACTTCTCCAAGATCTTTCATATCAAAAGTCCTAGATAATATTTTTCTAGTCTCATTTAGTAAATCATAATCACTACTGGCAAGCAAGATATCATCAACATATAGGACAAAAAAGATAAACTTGCTCCTATTGATCTTGAGATAGATGCACTGATCAATCTTATTTTTTTCAAAGTCAAGAGAGGTTACCATCTCATCAAATTTTAAATACCATTGTCTAGATGCTTATTTCAAGCCATAGATGGACTTCTTCAATCTGCAGACTAAATATTTTCTCTCACTTTCCTAAAAATTCTCAGACTATTTTATATATACTTTCTCACTGAGATTACCATTTTGATAAGCAGTCTTTACGTCCATCTGATGGAGCTCTAAGTTATAATGAGCCACTAAAGATATGATGATTCTGAAAAAATCTTTTAAGGATACTGGAGAAAAGATTTTACTGTAATCAATTTTTTCTCTCTGAGTAAATCCATTAGCTACCAATCTAGCCCTGAAATGCTCAATCCTTTCTTTAGAATCATTTTTAGTCTTAAATGCCCACTTACATCCAATAGATTTGCAATACTCAATAGGCTCAACAAGCTCCCATACATTATTATTAGCCATAGTCTGCATCTCTTTCTTCATAGCATTTATCCATAAATCAGATTGAAGACAAGTCACAGCATCATAATATTTCACTGGGTTAACCGCATGTCCAATATTATAGAAATCATCAGGAATGGCAAACCTCCTCTGTCGGGCAGATCTTCTTAATGTCATCTCATCATTAGGCTGAATAGGTTGAGGATTCATAATAGAAGCAGGAGGATCAGGAACCTGAACATCCATTCTCTCTGCAAGTGTAGAAATTATATTTTCATGTAGTGCAGTCACAAGAATAGAGACAATCTCAATCTGATTATTATCAACATCAATACCTCAAAAAGATTTTATATCAGCTACATCAAATTCTAGAAATTTTGCAGTCTGTGACTCTATAATTCTGTTACCTCTTTTAGGATTACAGAATCTATATCCTTTAATATATTCTGGATATCCAATAAAATAGCAATGACTGATTCCAGGGTCAGTCTTTTTCTCTATACGATTATATATTCTCACTTTTGCAGGACAACCCCAAATTCAAAAATGGTTCAAACTAGGTTTTCTATCAGTCCAAATTTTAAAAGATATTTTGGGTACATATTTACTAGGAACCCCATTAAGAATATAAAGAATAATTTTAATAGCCTTATCACATAGATATTCAAGCAAATTTGACTTACTCATCAAGCTCCTCATCATATCTTTAAAGGTATGATTACGTCTTTCGGCCATACTATTTTGCTCAGGACTACCAGACATAGTATATTGGGCTACAATCTCATAATCTTATAAGTATTTGGCAAACAAACCCATATGATGCCCTGCTACATCATGTTTGTCATAATACTCACCCCCACGATCAGATCTCACAATCTTGGTGATCTTTTTCAATTATTTTTTGACTACTATTTTAAAGATTTTAAAATTTTTTAAAAGCATCAGACTTTTTTTTAATCAAATAAAGATAATCATATCAAGAAAAATCATCAATAAATATGATAAAATATGTATTGCCGTAGATTATAAAGGAATAAGATCTACTAATATTAGTGTGAATTATCTCTAAAAGGTCTGAACTACGAGTTGCCCCTTTCTTTTGAGTCTCAGTCAATTTACTCCTAATACAATCAATACAAGTCTTCATGTCTCCAAAATCCAAGGTAGACAGAATATCATCCTTAATCAGTCTATCAATTCTTTTCTTAGATATGTATCATAAGCGCTTGTGCCACAACATAGGGAATCTTTTTTTGATTCTAGAATATTTTACAATCACATTCTCAATATTCAAAGAAGCATAGGGATTATCGTAAGGTAAATATAATTTATATAATCCATCACTTAAAATGCTATAACCAATAATTTGAGATTTAAATGTCAAATTAATTTTTCCATTAGGAAAATTAAAATCAAAACCAATCTTATCCAAAGAGAAAACAGAAATCAAATTTCTTCTAAAAAAAGTATATAAAAAGTATTTTTTAAATAAATTTTAAAATCAGACTCTAAAGATAATTTGACAAGTCATATGTATGCTACTTCAACTTCAAGATCATTTTCTACTTTCAGCTTGGTCTCTTTCAGGGTTGATTTTCTCTTGCTTATGAATCCCTGTAAGAAAATGGCAACATGACTTATGGCACCGCTATCTATCCACTAAGAATCGATAGGGACATCAACTATATTTGACTCATAACAAACAAGAGGTAGGGGCTTACATTCTTGTTTTTGTTTCTTTTCTAACCAAGACTTAAACTTGTAGTATTGACTTCTTATATGGCCTTTTTTTTACAGTAAAAATATTTGACACCTTTTCTAATGCCAGCTTTAAGACCTTCTACAGAATGATTCTGATTAGGATTGTTACCATATCTTTTAGCATCCTGAGATTATTTAGCAGCACCAGGTTCATTCTTTTTCTTCTTCATGAAACTTTTGCCAGAATGGGATTTTGATTGGAAAGAAAGAAGAACAATCTCATTCTTTTCTTTTTTTAGTTTTTCTTCCTCAGTAACATATTTAGTGATCAACTCATTAATACTTCAAATTTTATTTAGAGTATTATAGGCAGTTTTGATCTAAAAAAAATCAGCAAGTAAGGAATTTAAAGCATGAGGCACTAAAAAGGGCTCAGGCAAATCAATTTTCAGATCCTTAAGTTTCATTTGAAGATGAACCATTTTCAGAATATATTTTCTGACACTTCCAACATTGTTATATCTCATAATCGTCAATTCTTTCATCAGACATCCAGACTCAGCATTTTCAGATATAAGATATCTCTATCATATAACATCAAACAGTTCCTTAGCACTATTAATTTTTGGTAGACTACTCAAAAGATGCTCAAAAACTGATCTCTTAATAGCAATTAAGCTAAGCCTATTAGATTTTTTCCACTTAGCATAATAATCTTTTTGTTCTAGTGTACCCTGGTCATTAAGATCGTTAGATTTATTCTCACGTAATACCATATCAATGTCAGTAATCCCTAAAGCAAATTCTATATCTTGTTTTCATCTTTTATAATTTGATCCAGTCAAGACCTCAACGATGACATTATTATTGTTAACACCAAATAAAACTGTGCAAACAAACAATAGGAATGCAAAATATTAGATAATGAGCATTTACAAACAATACAGTCATATAATAACATAAATCATAAATAAGAGTTCAAATACTATATCACATATTCTCTTTTGGGCAGAACATGCAATATGCATAAAAGCTCTTTATACGAGATCATAAAAAAAATATCCTAGCATTTAGAAATCTATTCTCTTTAAGCAGATAAATATCAAAAGTTAGAGTACCCTCACAACATAATGGTCTACATAATTTTTAGTTAAAACATACAATAACCCCTTTTGGGCAGGTGATTATATGTCACAACTAGAAAATATCCCTCTAATGATGAAAAATTTTATGAACTAACATAAATAAATCACTTTGATGATAAATATTCATGTTAATCTATAAAATTATTCATATAAAAAATTAAATGTCCAAGATAATCAAGTTCAGTGTGAGATACTTAATAATATGCATCCTATTGACGCAGAATCTGATCGTCGTCGGAATCGGCTGGAGCGAAGGTGGACGAGATCACCATCGGGACCTACAAAATAAAGTTTCGTCCGAAGTCGATGGGGGATGGCTCCGATAGAACCCTTCGACGATCAAGTCAGCTCTGGCCAACAGGAATGGAGTGCTCGAGAATGAGTTCCACAGAGCTTAGAGAAGAAGAGAAGAGCTTAGAGATTAGAGATCAGAGATTAGAGGTAGCATATCTGGAGGATCCTTTTTATAGGTGAAGCTTGATGGTGAAAGCTGCAGCTACTAGCAGGCCGCTCGAGCCTACATCAAATTTGATGTAGAGAGGGTGGTATTGTCAGATCGAAAGCAACGGCCATACCATTCGATAGTGGTGGGCTGCTCGAGGTCTGACGAAGCCGTCTATAGCGTCGCTTGTGGTAGATTGATGGTGATCGTTCGTCCAGCTTAAATAATCATGACTCTCAGAAAACAGGCATTGATTGGTGGATTTCGACATATATTGGTTCCAAAGGAGTTTGGACTCCTGAAAAGGAAGCTCAGAAGAAGTTTGGCTCCCGTAGGCATCTGACTGGAGGTATGCTGCTAAGGCTCGATCGCTAGGGAGTTTGGAAGGAGCTCGGCCGGCTGAAGAAAATGTCTGGGAGGAGTCCGACTCCTGAAGAAGTCCGACCGAAGGGGATGTTTGGAGGGAGTTCGGCTCTTGCAGGCGTCTGGCTAGAAGGGCACGGAAAGAGTTTGGCTCTCGTGGGAGTCCGACTGAAGCTCGACCACTGAGGGATTCTGCTAAAGCCCGATCGTTGAGAGACCAAGGAGCTCAGCTGCTAAGCAATTCGGCTGGCTGAAGGGGTTCTAAGGAGCTCAACCACTGGAGAGTTTGGCTGAAGCCCGATCGTTGGGAGTCCAAGGAGCTCGACCGCTGGGCAGTTCGACCGACTGTAGGGGTTCGAAGGAGCTCGACCGTTGGGAGTTCGAAGAAGCTCGATCGCTAAGCAATTCGATCGGCTGTAGGAGTTCAGCCAAGACTTGTCTGCTGAGGCTCTTCCGTGGCTACTGATTGCATTAGGCAGAGCATCGAATTGGACTTCGGTAGGAATGAGGTTAATCCCCAATAATAGTCCCCCCACTCCCGAGTTCGAAACTCGAAGGAAGGGAGTGCAGAAAAGGCGACTGCCAAAGTTCTCTTCTGGGCTCCGTGCTGGTTCAAGTCGAAGCTCGGGGGGAGATCTCATCTCCAGACGAAGTTGGTGCTGAAATTGAAGCCCCGGGGAGATCTCATCTCCAGTCGAGGTTATCTCTGATCTTATCTCTGATCGAGGTTGTCACGGACCTTATCTCTGGCCAAGGTTATCTCGGTCGCTCGAGCCAAGGTTGGCTCAGGTGCTCGAAAGAGATCTTATCTCTAGTCAAGGTTATCGTGGGCCGAGGTAGTCACGGTCGCTCGGAAGAGATTTTATCTCTGACCGAGGTTGACTCGGGCGTTCGGAAGAGATCTTATCTCTGACCGAGGTTGACTCGATCGCTCATCTCTGGCCGAGGGGAATGTCTCCGATCTTATCTCTGATCGAGATTGTCTCGATCGCTCGAAAGAGATCTTATCTCTGGTCGAGGTTGTCCCGATCGCTCGGGCCGAGGTTGTCGGACCCTCGAGGGAGATCTTGTTTCCTGTGATTGAGGTTGATATGGGTGCTCGGAGGAGATCTTATCTTCTGTTGAGGTTGATGGAGGTTTTGTTTCCTATAGACTTCAAAGCTCGAACTTGGACTCTGCTCGCGTTAGAACGAGGTTCTATTCTTGCTCCTAACGGGCTGTGGGGGCACCTTCAGACCGTCGTCCATGCCTCTCCCTCCATCTCATCTAGGGTGAATGAGGCCTTCGACTTTGCTCGCATTAGGATGGGGTTCTCCTCCTATTCCTAACGGGCTATGGGGGCACATTCGGACCGTCGTCCGTCTCCCCCCATCTCGTCTAAGGTGAATGAGGCCTTCAACTTTGCTCGCATTAGGACGAGGTTCCTTCTCCTGTTCCTAACGGGCTGTGGGGGCACATTCAGACCATCGTCCATGCCTCTCCCTCCATCTCGTCTAAGGTGAACGAGGCCTTCGACTTTTCTCGCATTAGGATGAGGTTCTCCTCCTATTCCTAATGGGCTGTAGACGAGGATCTTCGAAGCTCGGAAAAGATCTTATCTCTGGTCGATGATAGCTCGATCGCTCGGGAGAGATCTTATCTCTGGACGAAGTTGTCTCGGTCGTTCGAAAGAGATCTAATTTTTGGCCGAGGTTGACTCGGTCGCTCGAAAGAGATCTTATCTCTAGCCGAGGTTGTCAGAGGTCGCTCGAGAGAGATCTTATCTCTGGCCGAGGTTGTCTTGGTCGCTCGAGAGAGATCTTATCTCTAGCCGAGGTTGACATCGGTCGCTCGGAGAGATCTTATCTCTGATCGAGGTTATCTCGGTTGCTCGGGAGAGATCTTATCTCTAGTCGAGGTTGACATTGATCGCACGGGAGAGATCTTATCTCTAGTCGAGGTTGTCAGCGGTCGCTCAGGAGAGATCTTATCTCTGGCCGAGGTTGAAGGTCTTTGACCTGCCCGTGTTAAGATGAGGTTCTCCTCCTATTCCTAACACGGCGACTATTAACTACTTCTTTCTCTGTCATCACATAGTTTTGGCGCTCAGAAACAATATTATTGAAAGGAAAGAATTTTATTGAAAGAAAATTACTGGCAATGCATTCACGAATTCTTTGTGTTTTAGGGTCATGGTAGCGTTATTCCTCCGCATTTCTTCATGCAGACGACCTTTTTTATCTCATGCTGGCCTTCTCAATTTGGAGCATGCTTCTCTTGACGCTGGGAGGTGATGAATCACCGATGTACCAAGCTCCTCTCCAGAGTAACGTTGATGATGCCATGAGGCGGCCGACCTTGTCGTTTCTAGTTACGGCAGCATCCTTAGCTGATCTTCTCATGTTGAAGGAATTCACCCAGCCGCTCCTTCCTAACAAGCTCCTCAATTTCGTCTCAGAGCTAGATGCATTCCTCAGTATCGTGGTCGTGGTCGCGATGGTAGAGGCAGTACTTGCTTCGATCGTGCTTGTTTGGGAGAGATCGTAACCCTTCTGGTCTTGACAGCTGGTTCTTAACTTCGATGAGAATCTGAGTTCGAGGAGCGTTGAGGGGGGCATAGTCACGGAACCTTTCGGAAGGAGGGCTTTTTTGCACCCCTCTATCGGGGCTTCCTCGGTGGCAAGCTCGAGGAGTTCGGGCCCGCCTGCTTTTGGAGGGAGTTCGTGAGTGCGGTCGAACTTTGCTCGGCTCTCTATCATCTGCCAGCCGCTCTCTTAAGGCTTCTTCGTCCTTCAACTTGAAAGCTTCTTCTGCATGGGCATATCTCTTGGCCCGAGCCAGCAGATCGACGAAGTCCCTGGGATACTTTTTTTCAGGAAGAACAGCAAGTCATTTCTCTTAAGGCCGCCCTTGAGTGCGGCCATCGCAACAGACTGGTCCAAGTCTCGGACCTTCAATACCACGGTGTTAAATCGGGTGACGTAAGCTCGGATGAATTTTTTCTGCTTCTGCTTGACATTCATCAAGGAATCCGAACCTCGGCACGGACGTCGGCTGCTAATGAAGTGAGCCACGAATTGACTGCTCATCTGATCAAAAGAGAAGATCGTACTCGGTGTCAATGCCGAGTACCAGTTTCTAGCTACTCCCTTTAAGGTAGATGGAAAAGCTCCGCACAGTATGGCATCTGAAGCACCGTGGAGTAGCATCATGGCACGGAAGGCCTCCAGATGATCAACCGGATCAGAAGTTCCATCGTACCTTTCAAGTTGAGGGAGCTCGAAGTTCGGTGGAATGGATTCTTACATAATTCAGAGAGAGAAAGGAGGTTCGGCATGGACGTCGGCATGATGAGCTGGAGCGATGTGGCCGAGCTCTTCAATCCGTCGGTCCATCTCCCACAGTCTGTGATCGAGGGCGTCGTCTTGGTTGTAGATCTTGGAGGACTTTCGACTATAAATGGGGAAGGTCTCTCCTAGAAGAGAACTATGATCCGAACATGGATCCTTGGCTCTCTATTTTTCTTTCTCAGGGGCGACGGGTATGTTGGCCCTAGTACTCTTTCTTGGGGCCGATTTTCGATATTTTGATGGTGGGTTTTCTGGTGGAGTCACCATCGGAGGCTGCTGTATGGCCTGCATTGCCTCCGTGAGGCCACGGACCTGTCGGACAAGCAGGTCGAACTGTTTCACATCCACCATGGGTACAGATGGAACCTAAGCTGCCAGGGCTAAAGCAGGAACAGACGGATCTGGATGGGATCGGACCGCGGTGGTCGTCGAGCGCCGAGTCGAAGCTCTCCTGGAAGGCATTTTCTCTTGGAGAAAGAACTCCAGAGAGGAAGAAGAGAGATCTCTGGAGAGGGAAGAAAGAAATCATCGCCGAGCACTCCTTTAAGAACAAGGGGACCTCGGAGGTTTAGGCCCTCCTTCTAGCGCCAATCTGTTGACGCAGAATCTGATCGTCGTTGGAATCGGCTGGAGCGAAGGTGGACGAGGTCGCTGCCGGAACCTGCAAAACAAAGTCTCGTCCGGAGCCGGTGGGGGGTGGCTCCGATAGGACCCTCCGACGATCAAGTCAGCTCTGGCCAACACGAATGGAGTGCTCGGAAATGAGTTCCACAGAGCTTAGAGAAGAAGAGAAGAGCTTAGAGATCAGAGATCAGAGATTAGAAGTAGCATATCTGAAGGATTCTTTTTATAGGTGGAGTTTGATGGTGACAGCTGTAGCTGCTGGCGAGCCGCTCGAGCCTGCATCGAATTTGATGTAGAGAGGGGGTATCGTTAGGTCGAAAGCGACAGCCATACCGTCCGACAGTGGTGGGCTGCTCGAGGTCTGACGAAGCCGTCTGTAGCGTCACCTATGGCAGACTGATGGTGATCATTCGTCCATCTTTAATAATCATGGCTCTCAGAAAGCAAGCATTGATTGGTGGACTTTGGCTTATATCAATTTCAAAGGAGTTTGGACTCTTGAAGAGGAAGCTCGAAAGGAGTTCGGCTCCCATAGGCATCTGGCTGGAGGTATGCGGCTAAGGCTCGATCGCTGAAAAGTTTGGAAGGAGCTCGACCGACTGAAGGGGATGTCTGGGAGGAGTTCGGCTCCTAAAGAAGTCCGACCGAAGGGGATGTCTGAAGAGAGTTCGGCTCTTGCAAGCATCTGGCTGGAAGGGCGTGGAGAAAGTTCGGCTCTCGCGGGAGTCCGACTAAAGCTCGACCGCTGAGGGATTTGGCTAAAGCCCGATCGCTGAGAGTCCAAGGAGCTCGACCGCTAAGCAGTTCGGCCAACTGAAGGGGTTCTAAGAAGCTCGACCGCTGGGAAGTTCGGCTGAAGCCCAGCCGCTGGGAGTCCAAGGAGCTTGGCCGCTGGGCAATTCGGTCGGCTGTAGGGGTTCGAAGGAGCTCGACCGCTGGGAGTCCGAAGGAGCTCGACCGCTAAGCAGTTCGATCGACTGTAGGAGTTCGGTCAAGACTCATCCGCTGAGGCTCTTCCGTGGCTACTGGTTGCATTAGGCAGAGCATCGAACTAAACTTCGGCAGGAGCGAGATTTATCCCCAACACATCCCACTGATCATAACACAACAAAATATTGCATTCCACAAGGTATAGTAATATGTTTATACAGTTTAAAAGATATATTATGCCAAAATAATATAAAATATAAATTTTTTGAAGAGTATTATCATAAATAATTTTTTTTCAGGAAGCAAACTAAAATTTTGAAGAACTAATATAAAACAATAACATTCAATAGGGGCTTACTTATAAAACAAAGATTTTATATAATAAATTACTTTATAGGGGGTAAAATATAATTTTTATTGGATCAAAATTAATTTTTTATAATTATAGGGACTAAACTATAATTTTTTTGAACTAAAATCAAATTTTTATATCTATAGGAACTAAACTGCAAAAGGACCATTATAACTTAAAATAGCTAATGGGTTTGGACTTCGGGTCGAAACCCAAAATCCAAATCCAAAAACCCTTTAAAGTGTCTTTTCGCTCATGATGAGTTCTTCAATTTTTTTTTTTTTTTTTTGTTCTTAGGCAGCAGAGACGAGAGCTCACCAGCGCCTCTTCTCCACCTTAAATCCGGTCGGGCGACTGATGGAGAAGCTCCAAATGGTGGACCACCAGTTGCTGCCGAGGTGGCCGCCAGCGTGGAAAGGGAGAAGAAGGGTGCGGTGGCTTGAGCCGTCACCCCTCACAATCTCTTTTTTTTATTTATTTGAGTCAACGATCAATGGGAGGACGACTGTCATCCTCTCTCTAGCCATGTCGGTCGGTTGTCGGTGCCAATCGCCCATGGGAGACAAGGAGTGCATGGCATGGAAGAAGCCGACGGCCTCCTCTTTTCCTTCTTCCTTTTTTTTTTGAAAAACCAGGGAAGATGGGACAGGCAGTGGGCGCAACTGCCCATCAGGCCGCCACCGACTAGATGGCTGCAACTAGTCGTGCATGGGCGGAGGAGGAGGGCTCGACGGTGGAAACCGTAGCCCCTCTCGCCCTCTTTTTTTTTTTTTCAGATCCTTGAATCAAGAGGACCTGGGTGGGCTTCTCTGCTGATCGGTCCCTATGTGGCCACTGGCTCGGTCCCACTTGATCGCCGCCAGACCTTGATCCGACTAGAGAGAGGTTTGGCCAGCAAGAATAAATGAAGAAGGGGAAGGGCATAGGTAGATCTGTGCCTTCGTTTGGAAGTTTTTTATTTTTTTATTCTAATCCTCTACAATAAAGCTCTAGTACCGCATGTAAATGATTATCCATGAATTTATGTAGAAGATTAGAATATAAAAGATAGATGCGAACCTATGTTCGCCATTGATTTACGACGAATGACAATAGTGGATGCTCAGACAAATACCAGGAATCAGATCCTTCTCTACCAGCTTTCTCTCAATAAGCGGTTATTCGATGGGGCAAGCCTAAGAACTAGTCTCATAATATTTATAAAAAGTGGAGAAGGAATCTAGCTAAATAAAATAAAATTCTAGCGGGTCTATCCATCATGGACTCATGTTAGGCTAAAGCCTGCACTGTACCGCCCTAACCATATCAATTCAAAATAAGATGTACCTAACCCAAAATAAAAGGATCACAAACAATATTGGGCTTGCATGCATATCTATCAACCTAGATCACATAATCAACCTATTTTTAATAAAATAAATAAAATAATTAATTAATGATAGTTCATAATTAAAAAAATTCTCATAAATAAAAATACATGAAAATATAAAGCAAAATTAAGCAAATCATCTGTAATTTACTCTACTTATGAAGCCACCGTACAAACTACATAAGAGGCAAATATGCTAGCTCTACTAGTATCATGACCGACTAGCATATGGATAAAGCTATATGAGAGAACGAGAAAAGCTTCACAGGATCCCAGATAATCTGAAATTTCTCCGATCAAAAGCCATCGTAGAATCCTTAAATACATGGAGAAAATGCTTTATTATTTTCTTGGTGACAAATGCCCCATAGAACAGAAGGAAACACCGTTCCCAACTAGAATCCATAGAAGATCACAGCCACCGTTACCAAAATTCCATATGGACAAATCAATCTACGGAAAAAGGTCAGACCTTTGCAGTACAAATAGGTGTCTGCTCTCCGTAAACCAGCATGCTCCACCACTGAAATAACTCAAATGGGTGGTTCAGGAGTGGATTGTTACCATCATATTTTACAATGACAGAAGCTGAGCACGCACTAAACCCCAACAAAATCTCTTTATGACGGAATATTAAGGCATTACTTGCGCAACAGAACTACAAAAACCGATTATAATACCTTGAATCCGGTCCTCCTCTGAGAAGAGAATGATTTCCAAACGGCACTGCTCTGGGGACCTTGGAATGATCCGGCAATCAGAGAGGGCAATGGATGGACCAATATAGACCAATGAAACAAGAGATGAAGACCGAATGTATGCATTTACATTCCGGGTTGTATCGTGTTCGTTTCTTTTGCTATGTTAATCAACAGCACTCCTTGACCTTTTCAATCTACAATTGGTGTGAGATGGTATCATCCTCCATCATCCTACGTATTCATGCTCCAAATCTAGCACCTATATCGAATACGTAATGGCCATACATTTTTTTAAAATAAGACCCTTAAAAATATGCAGGGCTTATTTTTATATTCAAAAATATTATATCAAAATATATTCAATAAAAAATAAATTTTTAATTTTATTTATTAAAATATAACTCATCAATATCTCATCATAATTAGATTAATATTTATAAAAATAAATTAAATTAATATCCTTTAAGATCTTATACTCCTCACTGCTCAGTCTCCAGCCTCGCAAGATCTCTTGAATCTTAAAAAAAAATTAGGAAAGAGGGTGAGCTTTATGAGCTCAGTAAGTTAATAATACCTTTGAGAGATCGAGCACAATTATTTTTTAAAATTAAATAATTTATTAATAATAATATAATAAGATCATTTTCTTTCAAAATATGCCACGCACATCAGTAAAAGCAAGAAATAAAATCCTCTCTTTGTTTTTATTGACTACAACCATGATCAGCTCCGTGACAAGACTAAGAAGAGAATAGCTCCTAAATACAGAATACCTAATCCATCGACATGTACCAGTGATCAGTCCCACTGGCAAAGCCTAGGATGGAACTAGTTCTAATTCACACAGCCATAATTTACCCCGTAATAAAACAAAGAGATTAATTCTGAAAATAAACATACGAACGCATCAATGTATGCCAGCGATCAACTCCAACTGGCTAGGCCTAAAAAAAATATATTTCTAACATAGCCACACACGCATCTAGCCTCCATGGATAGTCCACATGAAGTTTTGATCCCGATCGACTCCTCCCGAGTGTTAGCTCGAAGATGGATGCTCCTAACAACTAGATCTGATCGAATAATTTCGATCTTCCTCCATCAAAACTTTGGATGCTCTGGATTAGTAGTAGGGGTAGAAGAGAGGATGAGGAAGTAGTCCAGAAAATCTCGTGAAGATCTGATCATTAGATCTTATGAAATTAAATCAGAAATCCTAGATCAAGAACTAGGGCAGCACAGCACTCAAAAACTAGAGCCTACTTTTATCTCTCAATTTTTCCTTCTCTGATTTTTTTTATATTTTTCCCTTTCTAGGAAGGGCTCACGCACCAGATGAAATGAGTCTTTAAAGTTTCACACATCCCAAAAAAAATTTAGGAATTTTATAGAGGGCGCATAAGAGAGATGGCATGAGGGAGAGTTAAGATGAAGTGGTTTGCTATTTGAATTCAAATTCCATTTGAATTCAAATTATAACTAGATCAAGCCCATCCTTTTGAGGCATGAGAAGCGAGGGCAAGCCTTTTACTTGCATGGAAAAACTTACGAGAAACCCTTTCTCGTGGAGAGGAGAATGGCATAAAGTTAAGAGTGGCGCAAGGAAAGACTAGGTCAAACTAGTCTTAAATTATCTCATCCAGTTAGACCAATCCAATCCAAATTGGTTAGGCCCAGTTAGACCAAATTAAACTCAACTCATTTAGACTTAATTAGATTCGGTTAAATTCTAATCAAATTAAAAATTAATTAAGCTCAACCCCTGATCAAATCAAGGATCATACCTCCTCGATGATTAGGTCATCTCATAACCTAATTGGATCAAACCCAACTGAATCTAATTCAATTGAACTTGATCCAAAAATAATTACTCAATCAAATTGAGTTAATTAGTGATTAAATCACTAATTAAATTCTTCATAAATATAGAGATCAAATTCAGTGGATGTTCGAACAACAGAGTCTCATCAAAATAAAATTCTTGATCGAAGAGTCCTAGTCTAGTGGGACTTTTGATCACAGAGTCCCAGTCCAATAGGACTCAGTATCCCAACCTAATAGGACTTTCGATCAAAGAGTTTCAGTCTAGTGGGACTCTTGACCATAGAGTCCTAGTCAAGTGAAACTCTTTACCAACCATCAGATCAGGTAGGAACCTCTAATGTATGTGATCCTATAGATTTGAACCTAAGTTGGTAGCACAGGAATCACTTCCTATACTAATCGAAGTGACTATTTAGCAATGGTATCCGACATCTGGATAGGCCGAATAGTCGCAATCATAATATTTAGAACTTACGTGAATATGGTTACCGCATAATTTATTTTTTTGACTTCTGTGTACGAGGATGACTCAGAGTTAAACTGTCAATCGTAAAAAGTATATCCAAATTGTGTCTCAAAGCAATCAGTCTTATGACCCCTCACTAGGACTACTCTGGCCCAAGATTTGCTAAATTGAAATATAATTGAACATAGCTCTTGAGCCAGAGTAGTCAATTCTGTCTTGACTTATACACCGACTTCTCAAATACTTGACTATTCATAAAAACTTCCATCACTGAATTAGAAATTCAGATAGTTCGGCATCAAAGCACAGTGAGTTGCTTGGAAGTCACCATAGTGATCTTAAATTGGAGGGATAATTATATCCATATTTTATTAGAGTAAATCTTGACAGTAGAAAAGCTTCAGAGTCGGTCATATTTAGTGTAGATGTATCCCTACATCTCATCTGCATGCCATACTAGTATCTCCAAACTCCTTGGTTAAGAGGATAATCAATCCAAATGGCACACAATGATCTACACATGATAAACATTGTCATCCTTAATAACAACATATCATTTGATCATGAACAGGTTTAAGTACTAAACGATAAATCCTCCTTTATCGATTCTAAATAGTCCTAAGAATTTTACCACAACATAGAAGTTCATTAGAAAATATGAGAATTTATGATAAAAAATATCAAAATAAATTTAATTTATTAATAATTTATATATAATTATAATAGATAGCTCAATCGTCAATAAGCTGACGATTGGCTTTCGAATACTATTTCCAACAATCTCTCACTTGGCCTTAAAGTCAATTGGTGCAGTATCTAATACCCATCTTTGACTTGAAGTCGTCGAACTCCTTCACTACAATGATTTTAGTGAGTGGGTCGGCCAAGTTCTTCTTTTTATTAATCTTTTGAAGGTCGACGTCACCTCGATTCATGATCTTTCAGATCAGATGATAGCAGCACAGAATATGCTTCATCCACTGGTGTGCTTTCGGTTCTTTCACCTGAACAATGGCTCCAGAGCTATCGTAGAAGAGCAGAACTAGATCATCAAGAAAGAATGCTACTTCGAGCTCCATGATGAACTTTCTCAGCCACACCGCTTCTTTGGTAGCATCTGATGTAGCGATATACTCTGCCTCACAAACTAAGTCGGCCACAGTGTGCTGTTTGAAATTTTTTCAGCAGACAGCTCCACCATTAAGGATATACACATATCCTGACATACTTTTGCTGTCATCGTAGTCAAATTGAAAACTAAAGTCTGTAAGTCCTATAAGTCTCAAGTTTGACTCACCATAAATAAGTCACTAGTCCTTAGTATTTTTCAAATACTTCAGGATGATTTTAACAACCTTCCAGTGGTTCTCTCCTAGATTAGATTGGTATCTACTCACTACTCCTAGTGAGTATGTCATATCTAATCTCATACATGTCATAGTATACACGATAGAACCTACTGCTGAAGCATATAAAATTTTACTCATACTCTCTCTTTTGAGGTGTTGTCGGACCATCCCTCTTTAAGAGAGAAATTTCATGATCTATTGGTAGATAGCTCTTCTTGGAATTCTCCAAGCTGAACTTTCTCAACAAAGTAATAATGTACGTGGACTGGGATAACCCGAGCAATCTTTTAGATCTATCTCTATAGATCTTCATTTCTAGGATGTAGGAAGCTTCTTCTAGATCTTTCATGAAAAACTATGATGATAACCAGATCTTTATTCCTTGTAATAAAGGAACATCATTTTCGATTAAGAGAATGTCATCCATATACAATACTAAGAATACAACCGCTGAACTATTAGCCCATTTATATATACAAGACTCTTCTCCATTCTTAACGAAACCATACATCTTGATCGTCCTATCAAAACGTATGTTCCAACTCCGAGATGTCTGCTTTAGTCCATAAATGGACATTTGAAGCTTACACATCTTAGACTCATCTATGGATGTGAACCCTTCAGATTGTATCATATACACCTTTTGTCCATCTCTCCATTTAAGAAAGTTGTCTTAACATCCATCTGCCAGATCTCATAGTCCAGATGGATAGCTATCACAAGCATGATCCGAATGAATTTGAGCATTGTTATAGTAGAAAACGTCTCATCATAATCTATACCATAATGTTGATGATACCTCTTGGCAACCAGACGGATCTTATAGATCTCCATATTTTCATCTGCACCTCTTTTTTTCTTGAAGGCCCACTTACACTCTATGAGTTTTATCCCTTTGGATGGGTCAACCAATGTCCATACATCATTGACCTTCACAGACTCTATTTTAGATTTTATGGTCTCAAGCTATTTCTCAAAGTCAAGTCTCTGCATTGCATCCATATAGGTGATCAGATCCTCATCATTCTCATCGAGTTCGACTGGATCACCATCTCGAACTAAGAAACCATAGTATCTGTCCGACTGACGTGGTACTCTACCAAACTGCCTTAAGGATGTAGGTTCAATAGGCTCCAGATTTGATCTAATCAAATCCAATTCAGGTTTGACTGCTTTTGTCAATTTTTCTACCTACTGAACTTTCTCAAGTTTGATCTTAGAGGCATTAATCCCTTCACCAGAAAACTTTTTTTTTAAAAAGATAGCCTTAAGGCTGACAAACACTTTCAATTCATCAATAAGATAAAAGTAATACCCTTTGGTCTTTTTTAGATATCCTATGAAATAACACTTGTTAGACCTAGGTCCAAGCTTATCCGTTACTAAATGTTTGACATAAGCCAGATACCTCAAAATCCTAAGATGCGAGAGTACTGACTTACGTCCCGTCCATATCTTATATGGAGTTTTGGAGATAGACTTACTCAGAACATTATTTAGATGGTAACAAGATGACTCAAGCGCATATCCCTATAAGGAGATAGGCAGACCAGTAAATCCAATCGTGGATTGAATCATGTCTAATAGGATCTGATCCCTCCTTTCAGACACACCATTATGTTATGGTATTCCAGAAGGAGTCCATTGAAAAAAAAATTTATTCTCTTCTAGATATATCAGAAACTCGCTAGAAAGATACTCACCCCCTCGGTCGGACCGAAGAGTTTTAATACTCTTCCCAGTTTACTTTTCTACCTTATTATGGAATAATTTGAATATTTCAAATGACTCTGATTTATACTTTATTAAATAGATATACCCATATCTCAATAGGTCATTAGTGAAAATTATGAAGTAAAAATATCTATCTTTAGCACTTAAGCTCATGGGTCTGCATACATCAGTATATACTAGACCTAGGAGTTCACTGGCTCATATATCCTTTCCAGTAAAAAGTGACTTGGTCATCTTACCATGGAGACAAGACTCATAGGTTGGTAGTGATTCACAATCACTAACTTCAAGAATTTTTTCTTGAGCCAACCTATTTATTCTATTCTTGTTGATATGACCTAGCCTACCGTGCCAAAGGTAGACTTCTAACACATCATCTAGTCTAGGGCATTTATCGAAGGATTGGATCAGGTTAATAGATAGTGATAATAAGTAAATACTATTT
Source organism: Cocos nucifera (assembly GCA_006176705.1). NCBI lineage: Eukaryota > Viridiplantae > Streptophyta > Magnoliopsida > Arecales > Arecaceae > Cocos > Cocos nucifera. The sequence goes on along the minus strand of QRFJ01000902.1, from coordinate 436,340 downwards.
TTTAATTATCTAATATAAACCATAATATCATTCAAAATGATATTATAAAAAAAAATTTATTAAAAATTTATAACTGTTCTTGACCAAAAGGCCTACTGAAATAATATTTAATAAAAAATTTAGACAAAAATGACAATCACTAAGAATAACTTGATGAGAATTGATTATAAGGTTCATGATTTCTAAAGTTAGAATTGAAACTTATTTTTCATCTCTAATATTTAGGAATCTCTTGTCTTCATCAAATCTCCTACTGAACTGCAAATTCTGCATCGAATTATAAAAATGATAAAGGCTTTCGGTATCTAATATCCAGGTAGTAGTATCACATATAAAGAAGTTATAAGATGTTATTATATAATTATCTTGCCCAGTAACTGCTTGCTTCTTTCTTGGCCTATTCAGATTCAGGAAGGCAATATACTGAGGACAGTTCCTCTTCCAATACCGATGTTTCTTGCAAAAGAAGCACTCTACTTGGCTCTAGTCGGACTTGCACTTCTTGGTCTGTTCCTGTGCAAATGTTCCAGCATGCGGCTGCACCTTTTTGTTCTTCTTTTCTTTCTTAAAGGATCGATGAGCAGAAGAAAACCCTCCCATAATATTCACTAACTCCTTGTTGAACTAGTGATTCTTTTCAAAGTTCTACAGTAACCCCAACAAGCAGTGGTAGTTTACTGCAGACTTTGTCATTCGAAAATGAGTAAGGAAGGAGAGAAAAAATTTAGGTAAGAAATTTAGGATTGCATCCTTCCTAAGTTGCTCATGCAGGAGGAAGCCTAGCTTGTTTGGGCACTCAATCATCTCGATCATGTACAATACATGATCGATGATTGATGACTCATCCCTCATCCGAGTGTTGAAAATGGCACAACTAGTTGTGCCTCTCAACATCGTCAGACGTACCAATGGAGTCGTTCAATATTTGAAGCGTCTCTTATGGCTGGGCATTTTCAAACATGCGGCTAAACTCATCATTCATTACCACCAGCATTATGCATCGAACAGTAGTACGATCATTGAGTCACTTTTAATTAGTATCTCTGATCGTGCCTTTAGTGTTTGAAGCTGACTCTTAAGGTGCTGGATCTGTCAATACATACAAGATCTGCTCATGCTTTAAGATGATTTTCAACTTTCGATACCAGCTATCAAAGTTGGATCTCATTAATTTATCATTATCTAACAACAACCAAAGTGATAGGGTAGTGGCCATATCTGCATTAAGAAAAACCAAATCTAATTAGTATATAAATTATTAATCCTAAAAAATTAGATTTTAGTCTAAAGGTTCTCCTACTATTTTATACGAACTAGTAGTCTCTACCTCCAATTCAAGAAATTACTTTAATTTCTTAGTGGATACTAGAATCCACATAGACTACACACGATCCCAATTTTGGTTGGTCAATCCATGTACATCTATGGATAGATTCATAACTAATTATTTCTCTAAACAACTTTTAGTATTATAATTTTACCCCAAAAATCTAACCAGTAAACTTTAGCCTCCACTAAAAAGATCCAGTTAGGTCCAACCATTAACATGACTATATTTGGTGCATCAACTAACAAATGATCAGATCGAACTTTGGCCGACCAACCTGACCACCAATAAAAAGATACGACCAAATCATCATATTATGAATGATAATTTCATTAATCAATAAGCACCAGGCCTTTCGGCTTCCAATGATTATTAAACTAATGGACCAATTATCACTCAACTTAATGAGAGGCTATGACTTAGTTATCACCATAACTTTATCATTTTTAAAGATCTAATAATTTTAAAGGATTTTATTGACTCATTTTAAGAAAAAAAGAGATAACTAACTAATTTCGATCCTTCTACTGACTTTACTAAGTTAGATCATAAAGGATCTAATTAAAGCTGGTATTAGGAGCACCTAAATCAATCACACTAATTTATCTAATTGACATGGATGAGCCCAAATCACCAAGTGATCTAATCAAAATCTAATTTATCAGGAAGGCTAGATAAGTGAGATCAGTGAAAGGAATATGCTATTAACTCGTCAAAGATTGAATCAGTGCGAGCAGCTCCCAATTAAAAATCATTGGTCAAACACCATCCGGTTCATTAGTTTTAATTTAACCAATCTAGTAATTTTGGATTCGAACGCATAGCCATGAATCAAGTCCATTTGGTTCTCATTAAAGGCATGGACTTAACCAACTACAACTATTGTAATTGAGTCTATAAAGTCCTTGATCTAATCTAAATTAATATTTAGTTAGATTTGATCAATTACTCTAATTTAGTCCATTCTTTAACTAATCTTAGGTTTAATCCAATTAATGGATCTAATTCATCTAACCCAATAATCCAAATTTTCTGATCAATGACTTAGGATTCTTAATTCATAATTCTAGACTCTAATTCATCATGCTTAATTCATCATGCTTAATTTTTAATTAAGTTTTTGGGCTAAGAATTGGGGTTCAGCATTTCAAAAATATTTTTTAAAATTTTGAAAGATTCAACATAACTTAGCACTGTTCACCAAATGGGTTGATCCATTTCAAAAATTGGGTCGACTCATTTCACAAAAAGTATTAGTTGTAAGTTTTAATCTAAATCTATATACAATACATAAAAATTATGAATCAAATTAGATCTAATCTAAATACTTATTCATGATTAAAAATTAAATTAAAATCATTCAATCAAATTATAAAAAATATTAGATTAGATCTAAAATTTTATGATTAATTTTTAGATCAGCAACGTATCCGGGCAACCTTTGCATTATAAGGGATAAATCTTACAGCATGACAACCTTTGATCCATGCGATCATAAATTTTATTTTTAAATCTAAAAATTAGATTATTATTTAGATTTAATCTAAAAAATAATCTAAATATGCATACAGATCACATTAAATAACCTAGATGCTCTGATATCATTGCTGGGATGCATGCTAGATTTCTAGTTTAATTTTTTTTTGAAAATTAATCATAATAAAAATAAAAATTAATCTAATTAATTTATAAAAAGCTATAGATCTAATCTATAAATTCTATATTATTAGGATCTAATATGATATATATGCATACAATGAAATATAAAAATAAAAGGCTATGAGCAGTAAAATATTTTTACTATGCTACGTGTTCAGAACACGTTACCTTGATGGGTAGATGATCTCCATAATCGATTCACCACCGATTTGATTGTCAGAAAGATTTAATCATCATGACACAGCTACACATATATCTGACCTCCACGAATGGTCCACACGAGGTCCTAATTCCGATCGGCTCCTTCCGAGTGCTAGCTTTATGATGGACGCTTCTCATAGCTAGATCTGATCAAATAATTTCAATCTCCCTCCAACAAAACTTCAGATGCTCTGAATACAGAGTAGAAAAAAGGATGAGAAAGTACTCTAAAAAATCTCATGAAGATCTGACCATCAGATCTTATCAAATCAAATCAAAAATCCTAAATCAAGAACTAGGGCAGCACAGCACTCAAAAACTAGCACCTACTTTTCTCTCTCAAGTTTTCATTCTCTGATTTTTATTTTTATTTTTCTCATGCTGGGAAGGGCTCACGCACTAGATGGGAGGAGTCTTAGAAGTTGCACACATCCCAAAAAAATTTCAAAAATTTTATAGAGGGCGCACAAGAGAGATGGCGTGAGGGAGAGTTATGATGAAATGGTTTGCTATTTGAAATCAAATCTCATTTGAATTCAAATTGCAATCAGATCAAGCCCATCCTTTTGGGTCATGAGAAGGGAGGCTGCAAGTCTTTCCCTTGCATGAAAAAACTTATGAGAAATCCTTTCTCATGGAGAGGAGAATGGCGCAAGGAAAGACTAGGTCAAACTAGTCTTAAATTATCTCATCTAATTAAACCAATCCAATCTAAATTAGTTAGATCCAATTAGATCAGATTAAACCTAACTCATTTAGACTTAATTAGGCTTAATTAAATTCTAATCAAATCATGAATTAATTAATCCTAATTTCTAATTAAATCAGGGATGATCTAATCTAATCGAGTCTCATAACCTAATCGAGTCAGGTCCTGTGAGAAAGGATTTCTCATCAAAAATATTGGAATGGCAAATTCTAATAAAAAACACAGCTCTTGAGCCGAAGTGGTTAATCCCATCTTGACTCACACACCGACTCCTCAAGTACTTGACTATGTCCAAAAATCTTCCATCACTGAATTAGAAATTCAAGCAGTCCGGTACTAAAGCACCATGAGTTGCTTGAAAGTCATCATGGTGATCTCAGGTTAGTGGGATAGTTATATCCATATTTCATTAGAGTAAATCTTGACAGCAGAAAAACTCTAAAGTCGATCATGTTTAGTACAGATATATCCCTACATCTCACCTATATCCCATACTAGTGTCTCCACACTTTTTGATTAAGAGGACAACCAATCCATATGGCATACAATGACCTACACTCGATAAACGTTATCATCCTTAGTAACAATATTTCATTTGATCGTGAACAGATTGAAGAATTAAACGATAAATCATTTTTTGTCGATTCTAAATAGTCATAAGAATTTCACCACAATATAGAAGTTCATTACAAGATATGAGAATTTATGATGAAAAATATCAAAATAAATTTTATTTATTAATAATTTATATATAATTATAATAAATAGCTTAATCGTTAATAGACTGATAATTAGCTTTGGAATACTATTCCCAATATATTTGGCATCTCACTGGCCAAAACCCAACAACCACAACCCCATTATAGACCGGAAGAAAGGGTAAAGGAAGATATAGGCTTTACCATAGCTCCGGCAAGACCACATGATCGATTTATCAGAAAGAAAACTCCAAAGACCTTTATGGAAAAATCAAAGAAAAATCTCCTTTCTTGCCAGCGATGGGAAGGATTTGAGGCGAGACGGCTAGGAAGAGAAGGGCTCCATTTATAGACTACAGATCCTAGGATTGGGCTATCCTAGGATTCTTTCTCCTAGTTGGGAATGGAGAAGAGGAAGACTCCTGATGGAAGTCTTCCGTCCCCTGCCTCACATGCACAACACGTGAGGTTTTAAATTTTTATTTTATTTTTTTGCTTTAAGATTCATGCTAAAGATTTTAGAATTTAGAATTTTTTTAAAAGAACTGGGTTATTACATTAAAGGCTTGGAGCACCAATGCATTGGTTTTAGTCTCAATTTTCAATAGTGTTGGGGATAAATCCCGCTCCCGTCGAAGTTCAGTCTGAAGCTTAGCCTAATGCAGCTGGTAATCATAGAAGAGCTTCAATCAAAAATTCTCTCTCTAGCAGCCAGATTCATTCAGTGGCCGAACTATCCAGCAGACAAACCAACCGAACTTCTCAGCGGCCGACCCCAGCCGAACCTCTTCAGTCGGTCAAACTTCTTCCAAACTCCTCCAGCAATCGAGCTTCTACGAAAGCCGAACCCCTCCGGACTCCTATAGCAGTCAAGCTTCTACGGAAGCCAAACTTTTTTCGGACTCTTATAGCAACCGAACTTCTATGAAAGCCAAACTCCTTTCGAACTCCTCCAGCAGCCGAACTTCTACGAAAACCAAATTTCTGTCAGACTCCTCATCCAGTCGAACTTTTATGAAAGTCGAACCCCTTACAGACTATTCCTTCAGACGAATTCCTACAGACGATCCCACTACTGAACGGTTACACGATAATTATGATTATCATTTATCAAGACAACACGATCGATATTTATCAAGTCAATCACGATCAGCATTTATCAGGATGGTTACGACAGTCATTAATCAAGCTAGTTACAACAAGCTCCGCCTATAAAAAGAGATCCTCTAGATACGTTTTCTCTAAGCTTTTTTTCTTTCCGAAACTCTGCCAAACTCCATACTGAGCACTCCATTTCTGTTGTTCAGAGCTAACTTGACCATCGGAGGGTCCTACCGAAGCCACCAACACCGACTTTAGATGGAATTTTATTTTGCAGGTCAACGATGGTGACCTCGTCTTCCTTGACTCCAGCTCGATCCGACATCAACCAAATTCTGCACCAAAAGAATTGGTGCTAGAGGAAGGACCCTCTATTCTTGAGATTCTCTTGATCTTAAAGGAGTGCTCAGTAGCGATCTAGAGTTCTTTCCAAAAAAAATGCCTTCCAAGAAAGCTTCGATCCGATGATCAACGATCTCTACGATCAGATTCCATCCAGATACATCAATTTTCGCTCCAGCTCTAGTAACTCAAGCTCTACCTGCAGCCATAGTGGATCTGGAGCAGTTTAACCTACTGATGCAGCGGGTTCAGGACCTCACCGAGATGGTACGGGCCATGCGACAACCCTCGATGATGACTCCACCAAGAAACCCATCATCAGGATGTCAAAAATCGATCCCAAGGAAGAGCATTTGGGCTAGCATGCTCGTTGCCGTTAGGAAGGAGAAATAGAAAGTAGAGGATCGAAGTTTGGATCATAGTTCTCCTCTGGAGGAGACCTTCCCCATTTATAGTCGAAATCCCTTCAAGGTCTTCGATCGAGATGACGTCCTCAATTACAAACTATGAGAGATGGACTGACAAATTGAGGAGCTCGACCACGTCGCACCAGCTCACCATGATGACGTCCGCACCGATCCTTCTTTCTCTCTCTAAATTATGCAAGAGCCCATTCCACCGAACTTCAAGCTCCCTCAACTTGAAAGCTACGATAGAATCTCTAATTCGATTGATCATCTAGAGGCCTTCTGGATCATAATGCTGCTTCACGGCACACCAGATGCCATATTATGCCGAGCCTTTTCATCTACCTTGAGGGGGACAACAAAAAATTGGTACTCGGCATTGAAGCCAGGTACAATCTTTTCTTTTGACCAGATGAGCCATCAGTTCGTGGCTCACTTCGTCAGCAATCGACGTCCGCACCGAGGTTCGGATTCTCTAATGAATATCAAGCAGAAGCAAGGAGAATCCATCCAGGCTTATGTCATCCGATTTAACGCTGCGGCATTGAAGGTCTGAGATCTAGACCAGTCTGTTGTAATGGTCGTGCTCAAGGACGACCTTCAAAATAATGATTTGCTATTTTTCCTAGAAAAGAAGTACCCCAGGGACTTTGCCGATCTGCTAGCTCGAATCGAGAGATATGCCCGTACGGAAGAAGCCTTCAAATTGAAAGATGAAGAAGTCACAAGAGAGCGATGGACGGACGAGTCTAATAGGCCCACCGTCAATGGAGAACCGAGTGAAGTTCGACCGCGCTCACCAACTCCCTCCGGACGCAAGCAAGCCCGAGCTCCTCGAGTTCGTCATCAAGGAAGCTCCGATAGAAGGGCACGAAGAAGTCCTCTCTTCAGAAGATTCCACAACTATGCCCTACTTAACGCTCCTCAAACTCAAGTTCTGACGAAAATTAGGAACCAGCTATCAAGATCAGAAGAATTACGATCTCTCCCAAACAAGCGCGATCAAAGTAAGTACTATCTCTACCATCACGATCATAGCCACGACATTGAAGAATGTGTTCAGCTCTGAGATAAAATTGAGAAGCTCATCAGGAGAGGTCAGCTGGATCGATTCCTCGGATGTCAGTCTGAAGCAGGAGAAGATCAGCCGAGGACACTGCCATAGCTAGAATCACCAATAATGGAGGAACAACAGAAAGGTCGGTCGCCTTTCATATCATCGACGCCACATCTGGGAGGAGCTTGGTACTTCGGCGATCCATCATCTCCAACGTCAAAGCCAAGAGGAACTCGCTCTAAATTATGTAATAATAGGAAAGAAGCAAAAACTATGTGATGACAGGAAAAACTATGTAAAAACTATGCAAAAACTATGTGATGATAGAAAAAATTATGCAAAAAATTATGTAAAAACTATGTGATGATAGGAAAGAAGCATTCAATATTGACCGTGTTAAGAATAGGAGGAGAACCTCGTCCTAATATGAGTTGGTCAAAGTTCTTCAACCTCGGCTAGAGATGGGATCTCTTCTGAGCGACCGAGACAACCTTGGCTAGAGATAAGATCTCTTTCGAGCGATCGGACCAATCTCGATTAGAGATAAGATCTCTTCCGAGCGACCGTGCCAATCTCAGCCAGAGATAAGATCTCTTCCAAGCGCCCAAGTCAACCTCGACTAGAGATAAGATCTCTCCTGAGCGATCGGGCCAACCTCGGCTAGAGATAAAATCTCTTCCAAGCGAGTTTCAACCTCGACTAAAGATAAGATCTCTCCCAAGCACCCGAGCTTCAACCTCGGCTAGAGATAAGATCTCTTCCAAGCGCCCGAGCTTCAACCTCGCTAGAAATAAGATCTCTTTCGAGCGACCGCGCCAACCTCGGCTAGAGATCAGATCTCTTTCGAGCGATCGGGCCAACCTCGGCTAGAGATAAGATTTCTTCCGAGCGACTGAGCCAACCTCGACTAGAGATAAGATCTCTTTCGAGCTTCGAAGGTCTCATTTAGGATGAGATGGGGGGAGAGGCCCTAACAATGGCTCTTATGTGCCCCCACAGTCCATTAGGAATAGGAGGAGAACTTCGTCCTAACGTGAGCAAAGTCGAAGGTCTCGTTCATTTTAGAGACGAGATGGGGGAGAAGCCCTGTCAACGGCCCTTATGTGCCCCACAGTCCGTTAGAAATAGGAAGAGAACTTCGTCCTAATGTGAGTAAAGTCGAAGGCCTCATTCATTTTAGACGAGATGGGGGAGAGGCCCTGACAACGGCCCTTATATGCCCCCACAGCCCATTAGAAATAGGAGGAGAATCTCGTCCTAACATGAGCAAAGTCGAAGATCTCATTCATTTTAGATGAAATGGAGAGAGAGGCCCTGACAACGGCCCTGATGTGCTCTCCACAACTCGTTAGAAATAGGAGAAGAACCTCGTCCTAACGTGAGCAAAGTTGAAGGCCCCCACAGCCCGTTAGAAAAAGAAGAAGAACCTCGTCCTAATGTGAGCAAAGTCGAAGGCCCCCATAATTCATTAGGAATAGGAGGAGAACCTCGTCCTAACATGAGCAAAGTCGAAGATCTTGTCCACTTCGATTATTTTAGATGGGATGAGAGGAAAGGCCTTAAAGATGGCCCCATTGTGCTCGACAACAACAGAAGACAAGATCTTTTCCGAGCTTCAACTATACTTTCAACCTCGGCTGGAGATAAGGTGCATAGTCTTAAAGAGGACTTCGACAGTCATCCTTTTTGTACTTTCTTCCTTCGAGTTTCGAACTCGAAAGTAGGAGAACTATTATTGGAGATAAATTCTGCTTCCATCGAAGTCCAGTCTGAAGCTTAGCCTAATACAACTGGTAATCATGGAAGAGCTTCAATCGAAAATTCTTTTCCTAGCAGTCGGATTCATTCAATGGTCGAACTATCCAGCGGACAAATCTAGCCAAACTTCTCAGTGATCGAGCCCCAGCCGAACCTCTTCAGTCGACTGAACTTCTTTCGAACTCCTCTAGCAATCGAGCTTCTACGAAAATCGAACCCCTCCGAACTCCTACAGCAGTCGAGCTTCTATGGAAGCCGAACTCCTACAGCAATCAAACTTCTATGGAAGCCGAACTTCTTTCAGACTCCTCCAGCAGTCGGACTTCTATGGGAGTCGAACTCCTTCCGGACTCCTCATCCAGTCGGGCTTTTATGAAAGTCGAACTTCTTACAGACTGTTCTTTCAGACGGATTTCTATAGGCGATCCCACTATTGAACGGTTATATGATAATTATGATTGTCATTTATCAAGACAACACGATCGGCATTTATCAAGTCAATCACGATCGGCATTTATCAGGATGGTTACGACAGTCATTAATAAAGATAGTTACAATAAGCTCCGTCTATAAAAAGGGATCCTCTAGATACGTTTTCTCTAAGCTTTCTTTTTCTTTCCAAAACTTTACCAAACTCTACAATGAGCACTCCATTTTTATTGGCCAGAGCTAACTTGACCGTCGGAGGGTCCTACCGGAGCCACCAACACCGACTCTCGATGAAACTTTGTTTTGTAGGTCATCGACGGCAACCTCGTCTTCCAGTTCGATCCGGCGTCATCCAAATTCTGCACCAACAAATAGTTATTATAGAGTTTCTATCAGTGAGAGAATTTTGAAAGGTCTATCATAAAATTTAGCCTAAAGGTTAATTTTATTACCAGGCAAGGTATTAATAATTGTCTACATGCTAAGGAGTGATATGGTACATGGCAATATCTTAGGATCCTTATTTCTAACAAAAAACCATCTTTAGTGAAGTACAGTGGTATATGATACAACAATTTTTGGATAGATTTGATGGCCCGCTCTTTGATGGGTAAATTTCAAGGGAAAAGTTGGTCAACTTTCTCATTGACTAATTTATCTATATTCTTATACTTTTCTAGTGGATGAATTATTTTTCTATAGATAGCATTTATTCATAAAATGAGGATAAAACCTTGCCCACCTAGGGGGAGGGTAAGTCATTTTTCTATTAGATCAAAAAATAACATTTTGATTTCATTCATTTATACCCCTAACCATATAATAATATAATAATAATATATAATAATATTTTATATATAATATAATTATTAGATAATAATATTTTATTATTCTAATATAATATATTATTATATTTAAAATAATATATTATTTTAATATATTAATATTATACATCATATTATATATATATATATATATATATATATATATATATATATATATATATATATATATATATATATATATATATATATCTTATTTTATGAATATTATTATAACATATAAAATATAATACATTATAATATATTATATTATACTCTATTATTATATATAGTAAAGGGTATTATGGGACATATGGATAGATCTTAGCTACTAATCTAGGAAAGTAATAATGCAAAAAAAACATAGATAATAAATTCTCGAGCTATTTTTTAATATATAAAATAATATAAATAAATTATTTTTCTATCTAAATATCATCTAGAAAATATTTATCCAAAAGAATATAGATTTTTTAGTAAGTATTTTATCCTTAAAAGAGCGAGTCCTCAAGGTTGGAAGGAGAAGGCTCTATCTATGATAGGTAAAGTTATCCTTATCAAATGAATTCTATCGGTTGTTCCTATTTGCTTGATATATCTCATTTAGCTATATCCAAGAGAGTGCTACTAAAGTTGGAAGGCACTATCAAAAACTTTCTTTCGGATACAACTTATAATTCTAAAAGGTTACATCTGATTTCTCCCAAGTATGTATGTTAGGCCGTCAGAGATGGTGGTTTAGTTATTCCCTTTTGACAGCTAGGAGTGATGCACTTCTAGCTAAACAAGTTGTGAGGTTCCCTTTGATGCAAGATAGTTGGAGTTTTCTTGTATAAGTGAAATTTGGGTCCCAGTCTTTTGTCTTATCGCTTGCCCTCCAAGTGCCTCTCCTATTTGGAAGGAGTTGGTAAGTAAAGTCTAATATATTCCAATCCTAAGCGGTGATGGTGGTGGTAGATTGGCCTAGGGTCCATCTTTTGGTTTGACTATTAAAGTATCTAATTTATCGGCTCTTTCTATTTAAACCTAAACCAAATCGTAGCATTGCTTGGGCATACATGACATATGTTCATCCTAGAATCACGGTGTCATGCTGAAATTAGCTTAGCATCAACTACCATGTAGCGGTAACTTACATCAACGAGATATTATATACCAAGTCATTATGCCCAGATATAGAAAAGTCTATTCTTCGTGCCATACTTCGATGTAGATTGGAAGCACAAATACGGAAGCTGTCACCATTTCAAGATTCTTCTACATTTCTTGCTTTCTCCTTGGACGGTTTTCTTCATACTATTCAAGAGAGATGTACCGTTAATAATAGAAAATCCGAAATGGTTTTGATCTGTTACGTTGCCTATCATATCTGATTGGTTAAGAATGAACTTATTTTCTAAGATATCAGGTGGAGTGCTTGGTTAATTTTGTTAAAGGCTGAGGCTTGCAAATTTTTCTAGTTTACTATTACAGAGAATCTAGTGATAGTACGGACAATCTATGGTTCTCTCTAGGTTGTTTCTACCTTCTCAGGTAACTTCTTTTTCTCGAAAGCCACCATCTTCCACTTCTTCAAGATCAATTTTGACAGTAGCGTACACAAGAAATATTCTTTCAGTAGAGTTGGTTTTATTACTAAGAATGCTGGTGGTGCTCTAATAGCCACAAGTGATCTTAAAAATTTTAATATAACTTTTCTGATGATACAACTATATGTGGCATAGGAGGGATCGATTTATGCCATGCAAATAGAAGGGTGCATTCGATTTTTTTGATTTAAATCAAATCAAAAGTTTGAAAAATCAAATTTTTGAACTTACATTTTATAGAACCAAAAATCATACCAAAATAGTCTAAAACTGAACAAACCAAACCAAGATAATTTTGGTTCGGTAATTCAATTTTAGACTTTTCTATGCTGAGCTTTTTATTTTGGTTTGGACTTATAAAGTTCTTTAATACTTCTTTATTTAGACTGTAGAATTATTCTTGGACTTAATATTATTATTTAAATTTAAATTAACAATAAACTATTTTTTTAAAAAAATTCAATTCAATAAAATTATCTCAAGCTCTTTATAATATATCAATATAATATTTATGATAAGTCAACTATTTTAGTTTTTGGTTAATCAAAATTATTAAATTAAAAATTAAAGATTAAATTGATTAAAAAATTTTAATTTGATTTTAAATCAAAATTAAAATTTTTAGAAGAAAAATTAAATTAAATATTAAAATAATTAATGATTTAATTTAGTTTTTGATTAATCGAATTATTTACACACCCCTGCATACAGATTTGTTTAGAGGGAGACTCCTTGTCAATCATTAGATGGCTTTCAAATCAATTGTATGCTGATATGAGGTTCCAATCTCTTGTTATAAGATTGCTGGCAATTAATGCATACATTACTTTTCATTGAAGTTTTACATATATACAGTAAAATAAATAGTACAATCGATTGAATGGCATTTTATGTGGACAATCATATTGAGACTATGCTATAGCTAGGACTCTAACAGATCTTCTTGTCTAGTTGATTAATATTTTATTTATTGATTCCTATAGATTTATTTATACTCAATCAATTTAACATATTTAGTTTAAAATTGATTATGCAAAAAATCTTAAACTATTTAAGAATTTTCAATTTCCTCCTGAATTTTAGTTTAGTGCAATTAGGTCATCTAACTTTCAAATTTATTTGATTCAGGTCCTAACTATAAATTGCATCTATCTGCTTTAACAAAATTATCATATAATATCATATAACTTATGTGATAGAAGAGGATGATATAGAAGGTAACATCACATGATAATTCCATCATGATAGTCAGACAAATTCATGGTTAGGATCTAAATTGAATGAATTTAAAAGTTAGATTATCTGATTGTACTAAATTAAAGTTCAAAATGAAATCAGAAACTCCCAAATAGCTCAAAAATTTTTGCATAATTAATCCTTCATTTAACCAAAAGAAACATCTAGGTGCAACTCTACATCGAATAAACATGGATGCAAACCAATAGTTGAAAAAATTATCTCAATATCTTCATCTTCAGTAATTAAAATAGGTTCATACTTTAATAATGTTGGTTGCACAACTTGTGGATGGTTATATATTATCATTATTCTATTCTTTCTTTTATTACTTTATATAACTTATCCTCTAACTCTTCAAATTTTATTCGATATTTAATTCTAGTAGCCTTTTGAGGATACCCATTGTACTCTATATCATACAGTCCATTAACCATATAACCATTAATATAACACAAGGTTGTGACAATTTCTTTCATATTTTACTACATATACAGCAAATAGAGTAACTTCGGCATGCTTACCATAAAACCACCATGCATATATTAAATAAATTCACTACTACAAACACTTAAAGAAAATCAAAACATAAGTAGGGATGCTTAACTAGATTGACTAAAAAGTTCCCATTATCTTGTCATTAGGAGGATATATGTATCATAAAAAGTTTGCATTTGCCTCCTACTATAGTGCGCATTAGAAAATAAGCTAAATTACTTCTTCAATTAGTAAGGGATCAATATAGAATTAAGGTAGTCTCTCAAGAACTCTAAGTATGAAATATACTTCAATTACATTATGCAAGTAAGGTAGATAGGCTTGCATGCTTTTGTAAGAAGTGTCATGCATAGTTTTGTGGGTCTTGATCAAGATAATGTTTGTTCACCTATAATATGATCAGCAAGGCTAGTCCTGGTGCTTGCCAATTGTAGAACTACTTTTTAAAGATACTGTTTTGTATGAACATATGAATTGAAGGCCAGGTTGAAAATTCTTGACAACTCTTCAACAAGCATATCACCTACTCTATGAAGTAATGCAGCAAAGCCTAACTAGAGGTAGGCTATGGAGATGGTTTATCTAATTGATTACATTAATAATCATTTAATTATTACATATTTATTTTTTTGGATTTTTCTAATAAATTCATTAGTTATCCAAATTGTTCTTTATAATAATTGCCGACTTATTAATTACAATTGAAGGATATAGGAGAATCAAATGTTTATCTCTTGCTTGATTTGCACCACGTGCTATCAAATGATGTTTTTGATTTTTTGATCTATATTATTTATTATGTATCAGCAAATGTTGGAAAATATTCATGAAAAATGATGAAGATTATCACCTACTAGATCAATTCTTGGGTCATTAATTTTGTACAGAAGTTAGTTATTAGTTGAGTGAAATATAGGGTTCAATTATCATTGTTAGTTCATCTAGGTATCACACCAATCCTTGATTGCCATATTAGTCTTGTGAATTGAGCCATAGCTTGAACACGATCAATAATAATACTCAATATCAATTTTTGATACCTAGCTATGCGATAGTGCTTATTGCATTGTGATCCTACATCAAATTCCTATAGAATCCAATTATTGTGCAACTAAAAAAAGTATTTTTGAAATTAGATAAAAGGCTCATGCTAGAAGATAGAAAATAAATTAATCTAACTAAATTCAGAAAACTTACAATGGATAGGGAAGAAGAGAGCTGAGGAGCAGAGAGCAACGGGGCCAATCGAAGGAGTGGCAAGGGGGCTGTGGACGTGCGGAGGAGTGGTGATCATGGGGTGGGAGGGTGAGTGGTGATCATGGGGTGGCAGGGTGATCCAATGAGCGGGGATTATAAGAGGGGGATCGGACAAAGGAGTGGTGATCATGGGGTGGGAGGTTGATCATGGAGAGGGAGGATAATCGAATGAGTGGGAAGCAGGGGGCTAGATAGAGGAGAGGGAGCAAGTGGGTCGATTAGATGAATGGGAAGCATGGGGGCCGATTGGATGAATGAGGAATATGGGGGGCAGTCGGATGAGTGGGGAGTAAGGGGACTGCCATTGGGGGAAAGAGAAATCGAAATCGTGGGTTGAATCCATAATTTAAACTTCCAAGTCAGAGCAAATCATGGATTCAACCCATGATTTATTCCGAGCTGGCACCGAAATCATGAGTTGAACTTACGATTTCACATATGGCACCCCAATTATCATTAATCAATAAATAAATTTAATTTATTTTTTTTTAAAAATAATTAATAAAAAATATTATTTTCAAAAAATTCATTGCGTTGAACACTTTTGCTTCCAATAAAAGCTTAAAATTTAAAGGCTAAAGATGTCGTGAAAAGGCTGCTGAAAGGATGGAGAGAAGATGACTCCCGCCACAATCCATCCTAGAAAAAGATTAAGGAAATAAAAAAGAAATTAAGTTCTTATTTTTAATCTTTTTTGTTTTAGTTCTTTGATGTAGGTATAATTTTTTCAGTAGATATGAATGGTAATAATGGTAACTTGTTTGACTCCAAATAAAATGTTATGTAACTAAAATCATCAGTTAAAAAAACATCAACAGGTGGTAGAAAAGATAAAAAAATTATATTTCAAAAATAATAGATGTACCTTATAATGCTATAAAAAGTTTGGGTTTGCCAGTGATATTATATTGCTAGCTCTCATCGACATGTATTTTAGGTGCGGAAGACTATAGGTGAGTCCAAGATGTTCAACCTGCTTTTGAAAAGTATTAATTTTTTAAAATAAATAAATATAAATATATATATATATATATATATATATATATATATATATATATATATATATATATATATATATATATATATATATATATATATATATAATTTTATAATTATAATAATTAATATAATATTTAGATAATGATAATTTATTATTTTGATAGAAAAAAAAATTTAAAAAAAGGAAAAGAAAATAAATATAAAAAATATTTATATCATTTAGATATAGAATAAAATTAATTTATATATTTTTTTTTCTAATAAAATTTTATGTATAATCCAACAAAAGCTGACGTTATAGATTCCCAAACCGGGCCTTCTCACCCCACTCCCCCACCCCCAAAATCGCCCGACGCCCGACTCATCCTATTTTCAGCCCCGTCGTCGATCCAAACGTCCGCCGCCCTCCCGCCAGGCCCTCCTGACCGCTTCCTCCAAGCCCGCTGCGGTATCCACTACCCTCCCTCGACAAGCGACCGCGGTGGTCCCTCGACAGGCGTCCCACTGCCTTCCCTCTCTGGGTGCGCTCTCTCTCTCTCTCTCTCTGGGATTTATTTATGGGGGAGTTGGAAGATTAGGGCACGCGATTTGGGATGATTGAGGCAGGAAAATAGGACGAGACTGGATCAGAATTGAAGCGATCCAGGCTTATCTGTTGCCTTTTCTATTTCAGTTGGCATTCCACGGGGTGTTTGTTTGAATACCAAAGCGTTTGGATCGAGGCTATGATGTAAGAAGACTGTGGCCTGTGGGTATACCCCTTGAAACGCCTACCCGTGACATAACGTTCTCGTGGATTTCCTGAAGATTTCTTTCAGTCCTTCCTACTTTTCTTTCATAACTAGTATAGTAGTTTTAGCAGGCATTTGGATCCCTTTCTCTAGTGCATATCTAAGAATTTGTTCACAGTAATTTGCTGTTTGCATTTGATTTTTTTTTTCCTTCTAGGATTACCATATGTTTGCATTTTTACGTCTTAGGAGGAATGGTGTTGGAAGATAGGATTCATAAACCCAATTCTTTCTCTACTTCACAGTGGCTATAGAAATCATATGTGGCATGTTCGTTGTTATGGATTAATGTGGGGAGAGGCAGTTTTTCTATCAGTATGTTGATTATAGTCTCATGATGGTGAAGTTGATCTTCATTGGCTAGTGAATTAGTTTCATCTTGTTAAGACCATATTTATAATCTACAAAATTAAAGATGCTTGTGATTATCAAGGATATGGTTGAAAAAAGAACCAATGATTGGGAGGTTTGTAGAGCTGAAATAAGATAAATTTAATGTTGCTGGTTTATATTGTCAATTGGATGCTTACACAGTGTTATACTATTTGAGTTTGTCATTGGGCATGTGTTTTATGTAAGACCGGTATGTTCAATGATCAGCCTCTTGTGTTTTAATTGAATTCTAGTATACTTTTATAAAATTCTGATGTGAATACTCAATACAAAAAGTGTAAGTCAAACATTGTCTTGAGGCATGTCTTATGGGAGCTTTGTTGTTTAAATTCTATGTTTTTTGATATTTATATGGAGCAATCATCATGGTTTGCTGTATTAGTAGAATCTGATACATAAGAATAGGTGAACTTGACATGCTTAATCATTTTCCACTACCTGTCTAAATAAACATTTATTCTTCTAATGAGTTGAACTAAGCAGGTACGTTTTAAATTTTATGATTGTTAAGTGGCTGCACAAATTTAAAGCAATAACTTTGGCAGTTCACAGTATTTTTCAATTTTGTTTCCTTTTTTTTTTAATTGATTTGAGTCATTAGGCATAAATATGATTATTTGTTGGTCTACTCCTTATATGAAGCATAGTTTGAGATCTGAAAATAGTTTGAAATATTCTTAAGCTTGCAAAGAGGACCATGTATTCCATTGTTTTCTATATTTGTTAATTTACCATCATTTTTATTATAAGGCTTTCTTCCTCTCAAGCAATTATTAATTTGGACTATACCTTTAAGTATAATCAATTTGTATGTGCAGAGATGGCCATTGATCATGTAGATAGGAATAGAAAGACTATCATAGGGATATATTATGACATGATGATGAAGTTCTTAACAGCATATTACATTGTCGCACTAGTCTTAGTCATTATGAGGAGGAGAAGGAGATCAATGCCTAGATTGATATTTGAAGAAGGTGAGAAAATTATGAAGACTCATGTTAACTAATTGTGTGTTTCTAATTGTATTTTAGTTGTCATATACATTGCGTAGAAATGAGTGCTTCAACTACTGGAAACTCTAAAAGGATGAAAGGAGAATCGAGGCAAAATAGAACTTGGAGTCCTATTGAGGATGCCAAGTTGGTTGAGTGCTTGTTGGATTTAGTAAATTCTGGGCATTGGAAGGGGGACAAAGACATTTTCAGAAGTGGTTACGTTGGGCAATTAGAGAAGTTGGAGGAGAAGCTTCCTGATTGTGGGTTAAAGGCTAGCCCACATATTGAATCAAGGGTGAAGCTTTTAAAAAGGCAATACAATGCTATTCAAAAGATGCTAGAATCTCAGGCTCCAGGATTTGGATGGAACGACAAAGATAAGTGCATCACATGTGAGGAGAGTGTCTTCAATGATTGGATAAAGGTAACAGGCATTCTCATTAAATATTAAAATAATTTTTTTTTCTTTTTTCCCTTAAAAATATCTAAGTTAAGCACCCCATTAACAGATTGTTCACTTATTCTTATCTTTTGCTTCTCAAAGAGTAACCCATATGCCAAAGGGCTTAGGAATAAGTACTTTCCCCACTTGGATGAGTTGGCAATAGTGTTTGGTAGAGGCAGAGCAATTGAAGAAGCAATTGAAGTACCAACATATACAATAAAGAAAGTGGACGGAGAGGAAGAGATGGCAAATGCTAGTAAGTTTGTCCATGAAGAGATGGCGGATGTAGGTTTGGAGAATATTCAAGAAAATTATATTGGTCACACAATCACCTAATAGCATCCAACTTAGCCAGACAGCAAGTCCTTCATCTTTTACGCAGCACAGATCCAAGAGATTAAGTGACAATGTTGATGATAATCCATTAGTAAAAGTCCTCTTAGATGAGCTCTCCAAGGTGAGATCATACTTTCAAATGATTGGGGAGCATATCAAACAGTTGGCTGAGGCATTCAATGTGGAAAGGGAGATGAGAATGAAAGTGTTTGGTGAAATTCTTAAGATTGAGGGGCTTATTCAGAATGAGAGGATAATGGTGGGGAGGAAAATTTCAGGTGATGCACTGGAGACTGATTATTTTTTTAGTTTGCCTGAGGATTATAGGCATGCCTATGTTTTTGTCATGTAGCACCATGATCGGTAGCTACAGATTATGCATTTATGAGGCTAATATGGTATTTGATGTGGGTTGTTTTATGTTCACCTATTTTGTCACTCATATTTACCTAGCACTCATATTTGTTGCTCATATTTAATGATCTTCATGATGAAGCTGTAAAGTGTTTCAATGTGAGTGGGAAATTTATTTATACTTGTTGTTCTTAGTTAGTTTTTGGGAAGGGCTCTATGCCATGTGCCTCCTTATTATGATATTAGCCATCATATTCATGTGTTCTATTTGAGTGGGAAATTTCTTTATACTTTGTTTTTCATATTACTAGGTCTATATACAGGAGAAAGGGTGTGAGCATAGAGAATGGAGATGTGTATAGACACTAATATTTATACAGGATCCATAAAAAATATATATAGACATTGATTAAGCATTAGTTTTGGAATTGAATGGAAATATTTCTTTTTAAAAGATGAACAATGGTAGTATTTAGAGTTCATATTTGTCTTAGTTCGCATATAGACAATATGAATTTTAACAAAAAAAAGTTATGTATTTGGAAATATTGGAAGAAGTCATATATTAGTTTGCCCGTGTATCATCTAGCATCTCCCTAGTTTTGTATGGGCTAAATACCTAGTTTGAGATGAAGAAATTAGGCTTTAGTCACAAAGGACTTACCAAATTGGTCTGGAAGCATAAAGGGCATTGTAGAAAATATAGTTAGATCTTAGCAACTTATCTAGAAAGTAATGCAAAGAAACATGGGTAGTAGATTCCAAAGCCACATTCCAATGCATAAAAAAAAATGGATAAATTATTTTCTTATCTAAATCTTGCATGGGAAACATTTATCCAGGAAAATACTGATTCCTACATAAGTTTTTTACCCTCCAAATAATGGGCCCTTAAGTCTAAATGTATGTTACCACTAATTAATCTTATCCTAATTTTTTATTTTCTGAAAAGACTATTTTGCAGGTTACTCTATTGGCTCAGATGTTCATCAAACCAAAGCGATATCTAGCTGTCCAATTAAACATGTCAACGTCCAAAAGACGTATAATGGATAGAGGACAACATGATAAATTGATCAAAGGGAGGTGAATAATAATACTTTTTCTGCTTACATGGGGAGGTAAGATTGGCTATACATCCTTTCATCTCCATCAAAAGCCGTTTACTTTCTCATTTTTTAATGTAGTTATAATCCAGGTTATGATCCGAAAAGATTAGTCAAAAGATATTATTCGGATTCTCTAATCTTATCAAGTATCTAAAATCTTTTCAGTATATAATCAAAATGCACTCATAGATTCTCGAGTTGAAATCATCAATTGCAATCTGCAGCTCATATTTAGATCAGAGAATACTTAGACAATGATGACAATTAATTGGAGTTCTGGACATGGTACATCCAAACAATGCCGATCTAGCTACATCTCAAAGACTTAAATAGACAAAATCTAACAGCCTATTATTCTTGGACAAATTTAAAAATCCTAGAATTTTTAGCTCTTTGAAGGCATCATTTTCTATATAAACAACAATTTCATATAGCCTAGATCATTACATGCAAAGGAGTAATTAGTTCTTTTGAGCTCCCCTTCTTCCACCAGCATCTCAGATTCCTTCACCCATAAATCATTGCCTACAGGCCTTTTCTAGTAAGAGAAAAAAAATATTTATCATGCGGTACTTGATAATTATATTTATAGATGATATAATGGCATGAACAACCTTCTTGCCAAAAAGTTTCTGCTAGGTGCAAGTCTCCGACATTTTATTTGCAAACTGTAGTTATTTTTTATGGCCCCAAGTGGAAGTAGCTGCAAGAGTAGATCCATGAATGAGGAGATGGATTTGTAAAAATAAAAAAAAAAAGATCACTTGAAAAACTTGTGTGAGGGCGAATTACTAAAAAACTGCAAAGAAGTGCAGCTTTCAAGTTAGAAACTTTTTGCTACTACAAATCTGTAGCTCGATTCCTTGACATCAATAATCGACTTATTCAAATTGCTTTGCTTTTGTGTCAATCTCAGCAAATTATGCACTGTTTATATCTCAGTTTAAGAACCAATTGTTTACAGGAGAAACTTGCTGTATGCAATTTCATAGTGCAAAGTTATTACCGTACATAATTGAAACATGATAGAATTTCCAAATTATCTTAGGTCTAGACAAATGGTGAACCTCCATGACTCTAATATACTTCTGATACAAAGGGAAGACAAAATTTAATTTCATCAATTAATCTCTTCATGATTGAAAAACTACGGAAACAATTTAGGACTTTTATTCTTTACGAGTTAATAGGATAAAGAATCATGAAAAACTGATTTGTCAAACTCGAAATCAAGTCTTGAATCAATGGATCTATTTGCATGACAATGTGGCTCCAGTGGCCTGGAGTCCCATGTGCATGGCTGCCTGGCAACCCTGAGTCCTAATTAGTATAGTTTCTAGTCTCTAGATGGTTAAACAAATTTTATATGGTAATAGAACGCAGACATCATCAAACTGTGTGGGATACCTTTTTTTTAATTAGAGTATGGCAAATTTGCATATTTTTCCACCAGTGTTCTATAAAATCGTGTCGTTGGGCCAAGCAAAAATGTGAATTCAAAGATTATAAATATAAGATGCGTTTGACTACACTTTTTAATTTTTAATTTTTAAAAATATATTTTATTTTTTTATTTTATATTATTGAGCATGAACAAAAAAGCAAAAAACATGTTTGATAACTACATTGCTATAAAGCAAAATGCAATTATATGCAAAACAAAAAGCAAAAAGTAAAAAATTTTTGCTTTGCAAAGTAATTATTTTGATTTTTTAAATTTTTTATTTTTATTTTTATGCTATTATCAAATGTTGCTTTTTGATTTTTATTTTTTAAAAATTAAAAAAATAAAAAAAAGTATTTTTTTAGTGGCTAATCAAAACATACCCATAGTTGTCCTTAATTTTCAGAATCATGCATGTCGAAAATTATTGCCAAAACTAACTCTTATTTCAAATTTGACCATCATTTAAGTATCTAAAATTTTGTTCTCTATTTCTTGTTTTGATGGCCATCCAACATGTAGCCTTTAACATATTATCTGACATGCACGGATGTGTCTTAAACTCTACCATGGAATTTACCCAATAATGACCATTCCCTAGTTGGTTCCATTGATTAATCATGAGGCTGACTGATCAAATGATTTTAAGGTGAAATTCTTAACAGTTCCGTGGCAGTGCTGTGCTAGGAACAAAACAGGACAATCAGAATGCTACCTAAGCTGTAGTTTATACATGCTACATGACTGGTTAATTAAGAAACTATAATGGACTAAATATGCCCATCCATTTATGCAGCTCAAGCTATGAACTAATCTTTTGTCATATTTAGCTACATTAGAATGCCTAATTGTAGTAGTTGCCATGCAAAAGGATGCTATAGAAGGGTTATTTGTGATATCTTGAAAGCAGGCATTCCGAAGACACCAAGTTTGTTCAAGTTAATATACTAAAAATTAGTGTTTGGAAAAGAAGCTTTGGAGGTAACTAATGTGCAAGATCTCATGATATCATGAGATTAAATACAGACAGGGATCTAATCCTAGCAGCAGCAGCAGCAGCAGCTGCAGCAGCATGTTCCGTTTGAGTTCGTGCATTCGAATGGCATTGGAGATCGATATTGGAGAGGCTTCGTATGTAACCATACAATGCATGGGGCTTAACGAGAGGTTGTAGTATTTATTATATCACGCATTTTGATCAGAGAAAAGAAAATTTATACTTAATAAAGATAAAATCCTAACTAATAGGGTTTGGTTAAAGAATGGGACCGTCGACTTGATAAGTAGATACTACACATAACAAAAAGTATATCTTAAAAAAATCTTTAAATTGCTATATTCTTTCTTCTATTGTATCTTTAGATTTTTTCTTTTTTTTTATTGATTTCATTTTAGATGTAATCTTCCAATCTTTCACTGGATCTATGTACTGATTTTAAATCGGTTTGCAATCATTTGAAGCTATGCTTAAATTGGGCTGAAAAATTTGTGAGGACGATATGCGTTATGAATCAATTCATGGAAAGCCCTGCGAATCAAATTGAGACCAGTGTCATGGCTGCAAGTACTGATCTAGCAGCAAATTTTACGTCCACTTCAATGAGACAAATCAAAGACCCCATCAAAATAATTTTTAGCTGGTGATATACAGCATGCTAATGGTCTGAAAGATATTTAATGCATCAATAATTACGAAGTCTTCTTCGTCTCACAGCACGTGAACACGGTTTCACTGCGAACACTTAAAATCACACGTTTGTTTGTGGCCGAAATTAAAATTGAAATAAAAATCGGAAATGACAGTATCTTCCAATATATTTAATTTATAATTAAAATCAGACAAAAATCGAAATAAAATTTAAATATTTAAAAAATAAAAATTAAATTTTAAGAGATTAAAATATTTTTATTTTTTTTAAAATAATTTTTTTTCTAACTAAATAGTTGAAATGGATGAATCCAACTTCTCCAAACCAAACAACACACCCTTTAACCAAAGACAAAGCGGTCAACAAGATAAATGCTTTGATGATTAAAATACCTGAGGTCTCGGCATTCCCTAAGCGCTCATCCTAGGAGATTGCATTCTAAATTGATTAAAAACCAAAAAAAGCAGCAACATGCCTAAGCTAGGATAGAGGACCTATAAATGAGATAGCATCCTTATAATGACAATAGTTGTAGAAAGGAAGAAATATATAATAAAGCATATGAAGAAAGCCTTGTTTACAAAAAGAGAATAGGAAAAAAAAAAATCCCAGAATACAATAAGCAATAAAAGAATGACAAAAAACATTTTATACTATAAAGGTTGTATTTCTTAATCATATATCACTTAAGGAATGCTCAGATTAATAAATTTTGTAACACAAACAACATATGTCAAATGCATCTCAAAGGTTCCCGAAAAATCTTGCCTCAATTACAATCTTAGATGAATGACAGATTTAATATACATGCAAGTGATAACTCACTTTAATAAATTCAGTAATATATTCGCCACGTATTAAAAATTACCATGGTTGAGCTTAATCTTGGATGAGCAAAATGGAGGGTTGATATTAGGTTAACAGCTGATCATGATCGATTAAAAATATGAAATGCAATTTATTATGTGTATGAGATAACTACATATAGTGTCAAAAAAAAAAATTATCACATATAAACTCACTCCTACTTATGAAGAAATTAAATTGATTTTTTTGTAATTCCAAGTGTGACCCCATTTATTTAACAAATTACATTAGATATTTTTAATATAACCTCTTTTATTTTTATGGTTTATTAAGAAATCATGGTGTTTTTACAAAAATAATATTAGTTTTTAAAATAATTATAAAAATAATATTATGTACAAAGTTTTTATCAAAATACTGTCAATTGGAAAGTCAACCTACCATAGGATGACTGTATTTGCCAACTCATCACGACAGAAGCCATGGTGGAAAGCCAAGATGGCATGTCAATAACTGGGCAACTTATGGAGTTATAATTTTTTTCTCTAAGCCAGGAGAAGGGGTGGGGGGGGGAACACCAGAGGGGTGGAGTGAGGGTAGGATGGGGAGGGGCCTCGGAAATCAAGATGGTCGACAGAAATAAGGAGGGGGCAGGGGGATGCAGGGAGTGGCGGCGGGAGCGAAAGAATTCGAAATCGAGAGGCAGGTGGGTAGTAAGGAGTGGTAGCAACGAGGATGCAAGAAGCGACGACAGGAATCGAGAGAGGCCGAGGTTGAGAGAAGGAAGGGGGCTAGAGGGTGTGTGCAAGGAGCGGGCAACGAGGACTTGGAGAGAGGTCAAGAATCGAGGGGGGCAATAACAAGGATGCAGGAAGTGGCGATAAAGATCGAAAGAGACCAAGAATTAAGAAGAAGAAAAATAGGATGGGGGAGGAAGGACACAGGGAGCAACGATAGAAATCGAGAGAGGTCGAGAGTCGAAAAGGATAGAGGCGGGATGGGAGGGAGATGCTGGGACCTAGAGGAAGAGGGAGGGGAGGGGAGGTCTGGTTTTGGCATGGACAATCAAGAGAGGGCAAAGAGGGAGATTGTAGAGGGAAGGAGTGTGGGTATTGAATTTTTTTTTTTTAAGTGACTGAGAGAAAAGAGAAGAATTTGATTAAGAAAAATTTAATTTTTAATTAAAAAAGAGAAAAAATTTTAATTTAATTTTTTTAAAAAATATATTTTTTACTCTCTTGAAATCCGTGCAACTCATTCATCCTACTCACCAATTCGCCGCTGACTAAATGAATAAAATTATTAACCAAAGAAATAACACCATCCTTTAAAAAGACAACTTTATTTGAATAATATTTTGATAAAAAAATTTTAATAAACATTATTTTCATAATTTTTATTAAACTAATATAATTTTGGTAAATTAATCAGAAACCATCTGTCTTCCCTTCTTCTTTTTTTTAAATCAATCCTTCTGCAATTGAGTTGGTTAGTTAAGTCCAATGATACCTTGGCCAGAAAAACATACTCTAATGTGGGGAGCTTTTTTATTCTCTATCACTCAAATTTGTTATCCGTCAGAGGTTTGAACATTTGCTATTTATCATATGTTGTTTAAATCATAACCAACATTTTAAGATAAACTCAAGTATAGTATTTTACAAAATTTTGGTCTATATTTGATGAAATATCATAAAATAACTGATTAGTAATTATAATTAGTGATAGAATAATTGACTAGTAATTAGAACTTTAATCACAACATCCACTACATGATACAAAGACAAGTCCCCTCAGAGTTCCCCCCAGTAAAGATTACTGGTTGTCACCGAGTCTTTTAATCAACCTATACAAGATGGTCGATATATAAGTTACAGCTTTAGATAATCCTGAAACACATATGAAACAAGCTATCTAGAACATGAAATGTTAGTAACTGGCATTCTGCATGCCTGATTATAAAACAGAAGACTCAACCGTCATCCTAGCTTGCCATCATGTGATCAAGTCCTCCTGCCTGAAGAGAGGCCACCAAGGCTCCCCCACTCACATTGTGTAGCAGCTGTTGAAGCCATCTGCGGGTGGCAGCGTCATCCTGAAATTATGGATTATAATCAGAGAAATGAACAACAGCATAGCCCAAAGCTTTTTAAGGAGGAGGTCATTTCTTTTCCCAAAACAAAGATGGTGGCAAATTTGGATAGGGACAAATGAGTTGGCCTTAATCTAAATTATAAAAGACCAGGTGAAAATAATGAGCTCATATAAACTTATTTCAAGGGCAAAACTAATTAATGTTAGCAAGGCGAGCGAAGACATGATGTAGGAAAGGGCAAAACTAATTGAAGTCTCCGTACTCCAAATGATGATGTCGGTGCAAAGACGGATTCTTTCTACTGTTGATATCAGCATGTGTTTTCTATCCTCTATAAGACTTCGGGTCATTGAATAATGATCTAACAGTAATGTCCAGTGAGATCCAAGAATAAATAACTCTGGAGAGTGAGCTTCAATTGATTTCAGAGCATCAGGAGCTGGCAAAAGAAAAAAAAATTAACCCACCCAAATATATTAAATGAAAATAATAAACTTCTGACAGGATGATGAATGAGCAAGATGAGTGTATATAAAAGACTGATAGTATTCAACATGTATGCTCGAAGCTAAAATTTTATGGTGACATTTGGAAGCAACACAGAAGAAACATATTGCCAGGAAGCAACCCAGATGGTAATGAAGGGCAAACAAAAGCGGAAAACCCTTAGAGCTGGCCTCGAACTGGGATAAGGCTAGTTTGACAATGAACATAATTATGAAGTAATGCTCACCCGAAGGCAATTGTTGAAGGTTCCATCTCTTAACATCTCAGGGAGGCAAGTCCGCAAAGCTCCACATGCTCTGCATTAAAAAGAAGCGAAGTTAGGATGATTATACTGGCCTAAAACATACCAAGAACATCATACATTAACAAATAAATGCCACAATTATGTTACGAACAAACCTTGGATTGTCTGATAGCCTAAGGTAACAACGTATTATATGTTTCAGCAACCTTGTAGAGGGTTGCTCGGCAAGTGATACAACCATATTTGCCAAAACACTACCAACAGCAAAGAACCGCTCTGCAGTAGCACAAATATATTGAAGTCCAATATCATCCAATAAAATTTTTTGAACAATAAAGGTAGCCACCTGAAAGTTCAAGATTTGATTAGTAATAATAACAGTTTGAAAACCTCAATTTTTGAGGAACATGAGTGAACAATATATGATGCAGTTCACCAGATCTTCAGCCAGAAACAATAAACTTAGAACAGTCCAAAATCAGTCCAAAATCATAATGAAGAATCAAGAAAGCTACAACAATCCATGGAAATCATAAAGAAGAAATTAACATACTAAGGGCTGTTTGGATGATTGGGCCCAAAATCCCACACAACCATCAAAAAACATTGAATTCTAGAGGCTGAGTTAATCCTATATATACAACCATCCAAGACTATCTTTTATATAGGCTGGTCCAAGTACCATAGGGAGAAAAAAATGACCTCAGCAAGTCATTTAGGGCCTGTTTGGATGTCCAGGCCCAAAATACCATGGGATTCATTAGTTTAGACTAGTGCAACTAGAAAAAAAAATCTGGGCTAGACTTATATTTCCAATACCCAAGGGCCTTTGGAGTAGGCTGGCCAGAATTCCATAGGAAGAAAAAAAATGATCTACTGAGGTCTTTTTTTTTTCCTCCCTATAGGATTCGGGCCAGCCTATATAAAAAATAGTCTTGGATGATTGTAGACATAGACTTAGCCCAGCTTCTAATTCAATATTTTTTATAGCTTGCTGGCCCAATCCACAAATCCTGCAGAATTTTGGGCTCAATCATCCAAATAGGCCCTAAGTAGAAAATGAATCCTGTCCATTCACTTAAGCACACGTGAAACCCGGTATAAGACTAACAGGTTATTTCCAATAAAGTTTATTACTTTAGAGCTATTCCAACATCCTCCTCGCTGCAACTTATTATGCCTACAATATCTCCACTCACCAACCAAAACCAAAGTGCAAAATATGCAGTACACAGTAATTTGCATTCAAATATAAAGAAATAGGAGTCTCAGTTGATTGAGAATGAATCTAAGGTTTTTAAGCTTGCAGACGCCTCATCATCTCAAACACCTTAAATGACTATGGAGGTGGCTGTAAAATAAATTGACTCAAAAGATCATGCTTGGATGGTATTAGTGGCATCAAATCTAGAATCAGGTAAACTTTAAAACAAAATTGGAGTTGGTGATGTTCCAATTACATTTGGATGCAAATGTATGCAAATACATGCATATGTATAGATCATGTGCAAGTACATGCATATGACAAGTCTATATAGGCCGTGTAAAGGAGAACTTAACTATATCAGTATCAAGCATTAAAAAAAAATCACGTTTCTTAAACGCAATTCTAATCTAGTTACAATTTGGTGTCAGGTTGACTGGTTACTATAAAGTCTGCTAAATCTTTCCCTCAACCTTCCAACATTGCGTTCTGCACCCACATCTGAACCCATAAAGATGGCAAAGCATTTGGAAAATGATAATAAGGTGATGCATCTTGTTGGTTAGTGGCAGCAAACACATGAAAGATTTATAGCAGATTTCCTAAATGGTTTATGAAATGTAAGATTCTTTTTTGTGAAACTAAGAACTTGAACTTGTCACCTATCGGGAAAAAGTTGCAGCCAGTGAACAAGGATTGGTGCACATCAACAATAACCATCAGAAACAAAGCAAAATGAAAGAACCGTATGAAAAAGGAATGATGAAACACAGAGCAATGACAAAAATGCAAAGTTCATCCATCCATAGTTGAATCAATTTAAGGGGTGCTTGATTCACGACCAGAATTGGAATAGGAATGGAAATCAGAATTAGAATGGCCAAATCCCCCAAAGTATTTGGTTCATGACCGGAATTGGAATCGGAATAGAAATTTTAATCCTCAAGGGAGATTGGCAATTGAGTTTTAGATAGATTGGACCATTCCCATTCCACCCCGAAATCAAAACTAGAATGGGACTCCTTCCAACCAAACAATTAGAATAGGAGTCATCCATTCCCATTCCGATTCCAGACCCTCACTCCCCCCAACCAAGCACTTCCTTAAAGGAGGCAGAATCATAGAAGTAGAAAGCTTCAGAGATCATCCTATAGGAAGTCCACAATGAGAAGATGTATGATCAGACCCATCTCCCAATAGAAATCCACCTTCACTGTTGCTGGTCATCCAAAAGATAGAAGTGCCTAGCAGTCCCTAAACACAACAGGTGCTCCCAATGTTGAATAAAGAAATGAAGCATCAATCCCTGCCAAATGATGAGCCAAATTCCTAGACAGGTTTCCCTGAGCCAGGCATATTGGCACACTATTAGGTTTTAGAGACAGCCACCAGAGAACACATCCACTGTGAAAGCATTCCTTAATGAACAGATTCGAGGAATCCCATTACCACTCTCAATTAAGTTATTTACTGCATGGTTGCCAGCCACTCAGCAGTTCCAAGGGCAAACCAAATCATACATGTTGCCTGCAAAAGCTATGAAATCACATGGTCAATGAAACATTGTCGGATTGTCCCCTCTATTAAAGGCATGTCCACATCATAAATGAGATAGGAAAGATTCAAAAATGTATCAACAACCCCTCCAGGAGGCCTGAGATGTAGCAGTCCATCAACACTACCAGATAATGGTGGGTCTGGAGATCGTCTGTTTTGCCTGCACCTAAATGATGACTACAGACCAGTCACATTCTTCAGTATGATGCATGAGGTGTTAAGGGACCAAAAAACCTCAACGTTCAAATAAGTATATATTATATAACCTATTCCACCTATTTACACCCCGTGTCAACTACTTAGTTGGAGGCCATGAGTAAGCACTACGTGGACAAGGTTAGGCAAGGTAAAGGCAAATGGAGATCATACAAGCATTGCTGAGCCGGGTAGGGTTCGGCCACGATAAATCCTACCTATGATAGTACAGACCAAAGAGGTAGAATTTCAGCCATGATACTGATAAGCAAGCCAACAAATCACAATTTGGCCCTAATCAATCTTAATACAAGGTGTATAAAGTCGGATGGCCAATAGGAGTAGATCGATGTGACCAAATTGATCTCAAAGATATTTTCAAGTGCAGAAGACCATATTAGAGATATAACTAATATAAGCCATGGTGAGATAAGCTAAGGCTGATAAGGTATATCGGTTTAGCAGTTGGTGCAGAGCAATTATGCTAATAAACAGGTGTAGTGGAAGGACAATTGGCATTAGTTACCAGAATGACTAGAAGTAGAGGCCAGATATAGGTAGCAACAATTAGAGTGGGCAATCATGATATTTTAGCACAAATAAGTAGAATTTGTACTCTATAAAAGACCTTTTGACAATCCAACTTATCAATGCATTTTATCTTATCTTAGCTTACATTGCCAATAGTTCTCCATCTTAAGAGTATTGTTAACTTAGATTTCTACTACCACAGCCCAGGCTACACTCCTATCATTATCTAAGTCCATCTCCTTTAAATGATGATGTGATGGTGGCGAAAGTCCTTAAATGTCAAGACATCTAAATCCACACTACTCTCCTATCCTATTCAATCGCTGATTGCTCTAACACCAGTGGTACAGCCATGCACCAATCTACTCGCTGCTATTTAACTGGTCACCCTTTCTGTTAGCCAACGAGTTCCTTGGCACACCCGAACAAGATAAGAGCAAAACCACCATGATGGGAAATACTAATGCAATAACTCATGCACGGAGCTAAGAAAAGACAAAGCCAAATGGCCAGGGAAGGTTCCAATCACAACTCATTGCTCCCCCTTGAGTTCAAATGTTATTTTAAAGTCTGAAGTTCACCATAGTGGTATTCAAGGACAAATGCATATTCATAGAAAGAAAGGCAGCATATGATGCATTGGATACGATGCAGGATTCAGATCAATTTAACATTGCCATTGTTCACCTAGTTGATAGTCAAGAAAGTAAGCAGCCAAAGATAGAGACTTAAGCATATGATTGAGCTTTATCAAATGTGGTGATCTAAACCCCTATAAAGGTGGGGAGTCGGCTAACTGAAATTCAAGGGAGATGCGGAATAATCAGCATCATGATGCTGAAAGTCATGCAGATCAATTATTTTTATTGCAAAGATATGAAATACATGTATACACATGTATGCTCACCTTTGTAGATGTCAGTTAACCAGACGAACAAATTCAAGCAGAGAAGAACACCTACAAATTCATATTCAAATCCAAACACAAGTTCTCTAGCTAATCTTTCTTACAAGAAAACCATGAAGGATGATGAAGGAATCAAAAAGGAAGATGCCGCCTTCCATCTTCAATGTTTTCTCCCAGGCAAAGGAGGTCGATCTATTGATAGATGCAAGATCTACTAATAGATGCTAAGACAGCTCTCCCAATCAATCCTCTCATAGACCTAATGGATCCTCCAAGTGATCCTCCTAGAGAGAGAACCACAAAAAGAAGAAATCAGTGATGAGGAAGATGCATAATATACTAGACCTAACTTATCCCTAAGAAAAGAGACTAAGCTATCTACAAACAAGTCATACTTAACTTAGTCTCT
Source organism: Cocos nucifera (assembly GCA_006176705.1). Lineage (NCBI taxonomy): Eukaryota > Viridiplantae > Streptophyta > Magnoliopsida > Arecales > Arecaceae > Cocos > Cocos nucifera. The sequence goes on along the minus strand of QRFJ01000902.1, from coordinate 404,277 downwards.
CTTGATCAATCCTGCCAAGGAGGCTGCTCTAAAGATGATGTAGGCTCTCAAAAATGGCAAGATTGATTAGTTTAATGGATTTGTCCTTCCCTTATGAACAAGGCAATGAAAGTGCCATCCCATTGTTCAAGGCTATTTCTACAGATGCTAGCCTCTGAAACACATTCATAGTTATTGATGTTGGGCCAAAAATTATAGATGCAGTACAAGTTGATGATTCTTGCCTAATATCCTAGCGCAACCAAGTTCTTAACATAATTTAATTATCATACATTTTGACAATGTAGGGATGCTACTGACCTATGGTTCCTTTGAAGGATTTAAATGCCCTACCATACTGGTCCATGTCAGATGCACCAGTCTATATCAGCTATAGCATACCACACCATTGATGGATCACCTATTTAGTACACCCCTTGGTACCCTACTATACTAACACATGAAATTTGGTGTCACCTTGGCTATGTTGGCACCAACTACAGCACCAACACTTGACCAATACAAGTATCAATAACAAGACTTTAAACCTTGGTTCCAATTCAAGGTTGGAATTAGGCCAGGCCACACTCTAGCCCAAACCTAACTTGAATTTTCTTTGAGGCTTTGAGCCAGGCTTAGGCATGAAATGTTTTTCAAAATCCCAACCTAAGCCCAACCCAACCCCGAGCCCAATCCCGGTCATTATCAACCAGGATTCTTCTCGGTCGGATATTCAAAGCCTGGCCCGATGAAGTAGTTGCCAAGGCTTGTGGTCAGAGGGGCACCACCACCACCAAGAATGACTTGGATGTTCGCACCACCATCCACGAGGGACTGGAAGTACTCTAAGAGGAAGTGGAAGGGGTCGAAGGGTTAAGGGCCAGTGATGGAGGAGGGTGGGTGAAGGTGGAATATTTTGGGCCGAGGAAGCCGGTAAGGTTACTAGCATTGAAGTAGGGGAGTGGGAAGCCATAAGTGAAGAAGTGCTTGGCAGAGGGGAAGAAGGCAACAGTAGTAAAGAGGTGGGGGGGAGCCAGAGGGGAAGAAGGGCTCAATGGAGGGGAAGAAGGCAAAGTTGGCTGAGAGGAAGTGCGGGATAGGGGGCTAGAGTAGAAGAATGGCTCAATTGAGGGGGAGAAGGTGAAAGGGGGTCTAGGGTTAGGACTAACATTGTGGCAGGGGGCCAACAGAGGCAGATGGTAATAGCGAAGTGGGAGAGGGTAATAGCTCGGTTGCACTAGTGGCCAATGTAGTGCTTACAAGGGGCAATAATGCTCGAGGCTTCGATGGAGGCCATCATTTTGGATGATAGGAGGAGAGGAGAGCAACCAAGTGAGAGTGAAATATTTGATGCTAGAGAAATGATTTTTAAAAATAGAAATAAGTAAATTATTAATTAATTGAGTAAATAAAGCAAGATTTATCAATTAACGATAGCTGGGCCATGTTTGGGCCTAGCTCTAGGTTAGCTTCAGACTTGATTCCAGGCTTGGTCTTTGGGATTGGATCAAGCTAGGCTTCAGGTCGAGTCTAAGGCAAGCTGAGCATTAATCAGAGCCCAGCTCGAAACCCAACCTAAACTATCTCGGACTATATTTTTAGGCCCAAACCCAACTTGAACTATCTCGAACCTAGACCATGACCAAATCCAAAATCAGCCCAGCCCATGGGCCTTGGGCCTGCCTAGGCCCACTTCCAACCTAGACCATTCATAACATTTCTTGTTGGAGACTTGCTATAACATTCTCTTGTAAAGCTTTTTTCCTTCTATGATGTTGCCTCCTTCGGTTGATACATCCTAGCTCCAGACCAATAGGCCTTGTATTTAATTATTGTATTTAATTATAACTCTTCATATCATGGTTTGTCATTTGCTAATTGACTCTTTAAATTTTGATGGTTGTCATTGATAGGTGTTGAAGACATCTATACAATACATGAAAGGGGAGTTCAGAGCTTCCCCAATGTGCCACGTGTTGCCTTCTAGAAGTCACATGCGTTAGTGCCTTAGCTTCAGAGCCCGTGCTATAGAGGATTTCGTGGAGGAGAGAGGGAGGAAAGGAGGTGGCAAGGTCAAACAGAAGCCTTGCGGGAGAAGACGACGTACAATCCCATATCGTTGAGAGAGAGAGAGCGAGCAGGTTTTTTATCTTTCCCTTCGAACGTACGCCCAAGCCAGATCCATAGCCGACCTAAAAAAGAGGAAGGATACATGAATTTCGAAGAGACATAGCATCGGCATGCCTTAGCTTTTGATTAGGATATAGCGGGTTAAGAAAAGAAATTGCAGAGGCTTTAATTAGCGGGAGAAGTTTTTTGGGCAAACAAACCAAAAGACATCGATGGCAAGCATGGATTGTCATAACGCCCATTTCCCTACTGAAGGCTATATATATGTGGGAAGGTTCAGAGGTCAATTCAAAACATGGAAGACGGCTGAATAGAAAAGGTGGGGATTTGTTTGTTTGTTTTTCCTTTTTTTGGGGGGTTGGGGGGGTTGATTGATTTTTCTTCTATTTTTTTGGGCAGGCTTGCTGAGGATCAGAAGGATCAAAAAGATTGAATCGAGGAAAGCAAGCTACAGAATATGAGTTTTTTTGGTTCCCTCATCAGTTTACTCGGAAGCTTTTCCATTGTAGCATCAGTTTTGTGCTCCCTATTAAGAAACAGAGTTCTGTTTCTCATGAAGGATGCAGGAGGGTTGCTGCCTGCATTTTGACAGCCTTTCACTCCATTTAAAACATCACACAAGGGAGGAAAGAGACAAAAGCTTGCTGCCACATTACAGCAACCCTATTCAATGTCCAGATGAAAAGGAAACACGAAAAAAAAAAATCACAGATGATGTTGGGATCCACAGCCTTGCCGTGAATGGAGAAAGATATGGACAGAGGGTTGCTGCCGTGCAGTGGTAGCCTTCCTCACCGCCCGGCTAAGAGAAAGGAAAAAAAAAAAGGTTGCCGTAGAGTGGTAGTAGGGTGAACCCAAAAAAAAAAAAAAAAAAAAAAAAAAAAGTTTCGTTAATGGTTTAACGGGTCAAGGAAAGGACCAGATCCGAATCCGGAAGGGCCGGTTATGTGTAGTGGACGTTTTGTTCATGGGCCGGTATCAGGTCCAATGTTTGGGCCGGATTCTAGGCCAAACCTAGATTGGGGCCCGAGAGTGGGATGGCCCACTTTAACTGGCCTGAGGTTGGGATGGATGGGTTGAGGCCCAATAATCCGGGCTAAGCTAGAAATGAACTGGGTCGTGCATTAGGCCAAATTTAAGCTAAGGCTTATGATTGGACCTGGAATGGTGAGCTTGAATTGGACCACCAATTTGAAACATGTTAGCTAGGTTTTTATTTATTTTTTTTGGATGGTGGGGCTGGGGATGGGGGGGTAACCGGTAGCTAGGGTTTGAGGGAAAGAAAGGTCTGGTCGGCGACGAAGGTGCGGTCCGACGAGGGTCAGATCAAGGGAAAATAGAAAAGCACCTACGGTTTCCGGATGGTCCAACTGTGGATCCAGAATGGCGGTAGGGAGAAGGTGAACAGATGGTTGAGAATGGAAGGAGAAAAAAAAAAGGGAGCTGGGTGTGGGAAGGTGCTCGAACTTATACGGAAAGCAGGGAGGAATAGGGCAAGGGATAGTACCCAGTCACGCGATGCATTGTCATCTCCTTCCTCCACATGTCCTGTCGTTGCCTCCTCTCCACCTCCCACCGCTGCCTTCTCTCCACCTACGCAGTTCGCCTCATCTCCTTCTTCTCCACCGTTCTATCTCTTCTCTTTCTTCTCTGCCTCATCTCCATTTCGTTTCTCCCCTCGCCCTCCCCCTCCACCTCCCCCTCGACCTCGATGAACCATCCACCCTCCTTCATGAGGACCCCATCTCCCTTTGTGCCTTCCTCTAGATCAACAGCTTCCGCGACCCCTCCGCCACCACCTCCTCCCTCTACCCCCACCTCAGCCACCTCGAGCTCTAGGTGCTCGCATACCAGAAGGTGTACGCGTATGAGACAGACTCCTACCTTCCCAAGCCATCCATCTCCCGTCCCGCCCTCGAATCCCTCCTCGCCCTGCGCAACGCCGTCCTCGACGGCCGCTTCCGCTGGGGCACCCACCTTGATCTCTTCATTCGCTCCCCTCGCGACAAGACCGACCCCTCCCTCTCCAAGCGCAAGCTCCGTACCCTCCTCACCTCCATGCAGCCACCGCCTTTCCAGCCGTCGACTCCGAAACCGATGGTGGGCATCCGTGGGATCAAGCCCCAGGGCGGGATCCGACTAGTGGCGAGCGTCGCGTGCAGATTCAACACGGAATGAAATGCTAGAGATGAGGGTCGGGATGGGAAAGCGGTGGAGATGGCCGATGGGTTGGGGGTTAGGGTTTGAGTGGCCGGAGGATTCGAGAGGGAGAGAGAGGGGGGAATGGTGGTTGGGAGAGAGGCGGGTGGAGGGGGCGCGACGATGGGGAGACGCGTTGAAGGTGAGGGTCGGAGAGAGAAGCAGCAGAGATGAGAGGACCACCGGGTGGGGTGGGAATTTTCTGGAGAGCGTGAGAGGGTTTTAGCGGCGAGGAGATTTAACAGAGGGAGAGAGAGAGAGAGACTGAAGAGAGATTAAGAGGAGGGGGGAGGGTTTGCGGTGGGGAGCGAGGGTTTGGGAGGAGATGGGGGGTTTGGGAGAGGAAGAGGCTACGATATGGGGAGTGGGGTGGGTGTCGGAGCTAAACGAGAAAAAAAAGTGGAGAGTAGGGAGCCAGTGGGAGGAAAAGAAAAAAAATAAAATATAATAAAATAAAATAAATGAAGGGGTTGATAATAAAATATATTTTTATTTTTTTAGATAGTATTTTTGTGAGGATACAAAGATATCCACCACCATCTTAGTTATCACTGCTGAGCCCCTAAATCCGAGTTTAATCTAAACTTTCTTTCATCTTAAATCTTAAATAATACCGCATCCTATGTCTCCTGTACCTTTACCTCGCTTCTGGCCACTGTCAGCTGATTTCATTGCATCCTTTCGAAGCTCTTTCTTTAGTAGTGCAAACTAGCCTTATTTTCGTGGAAAACTACAAGATAATTACGTGGAAACCAGTGGGAACCCTGGAGGAACTTGAGGAGGTAACATATTTCATTATGCTAATCGAAACGAGTTACCTAATTGACAATAGCATGTGGGGCGTCTAATCTGTTAGGCCGTTGTCTTTGTAGACAAAGCTGGTTGGTGGGCTCCAAACAAAATTAAAAAAAAAAAGACCCTCTTAGCCTAACACGTGTACCAAAAATAAGGATTTGGCTGGTATTAAAGTGAGTTTAGAATGGCTCAAATTATAGATGACCTGATCAATGGGGCTGATAATATTTTTTTTTTCATAACACTGATGATTTTTTTTTCAGGACAACAGAAGAGAAAAATTAAAAGAGCATTAATTTCACTATTACTTTATGGATGTATGAATAAAATTATATATAATATCCTTTTCAACTTGGATTGCATATTTTTGCTCAAAATTTTTTTTTTTTTTTGCTGAAGCCCGCTGCATAGCGCAGGTCCTTTACTAGTTGTTCACTAAGCATCACTCTCCCAGCTCACTCTTTGATGCATCCTAGCTTTTCGATGGATGGTTGTCCTTGGTAGATGGTGATGTAACCTTCCCTGCTAAAGAGTGAAACTCTTCTCTATTTTTGCTATTATTGCAAAGTACGCAAAAAATCTTATTGAATTATCATTATAAATTTGCAACCGACATATGAATACATTTTTACTTTGTAGATCCTAAATTAGGCACCTCCAAAGTAGTGTTTTAGGTGACTATTTAGATGCAACATAGCTAGGACAATGACATCACCTCCTACTTTATATTATGCTTCAGTTGAATGGTTTTTGTTCATAGAAGCTGGAAAGACCTCACATACCTATGGCACCTAATTTGAAACTGCAAGATCACACTTTGGAATCATATTTATTGAGAAATGGTGATCCGAACGAGAATTATCCCAAATCACAAGTGGAGTGGAATCATGAGAAAAAAAAGGGAGGAGGGCAAGAGCAAGACAGAGTCCACTAACCTGAGATGGGGCTAACAAAGATGGAGGTGGTGGAGCTCAAAAGGTCTAGAGGTCCCACACGGTGAGGACATCTAAAGGATCATGGGAGGACGGTGGATAACAATCAGAACCTAGATCTATGCTTGGTTTCTGGAGTCCGGTTCCTAGGAGGTGCCAACAACTTGGTGCTAGTGAAGGAGGCAGCAAGGTGATGAAGATGAGGAGAAAGAGGATGAGGAAATAGGGGGAGGATGGCATGGTGGAGAAAATGAGAGAGAGACGTATCTCAGCTTGGATCTCCAAAGTTTCGTTCCAAGCAGCATCGGCACTAGTGGAGATGGTGGGGTGGTGGAGATAAGGGGGAACATAAAATTGCCTTATGTGACTGAATGATGCACTTGTCACAAGCTCATGCTATCTTGGCTTCGTTTGCTTAAGATTTTGCAAAACTTGAAGATGCTTCTCCAATACATCAAGCTCAGGGAGTTGCAATTTTGTGGCTTTACCTCAAAGAATCCAATGCCTACCCTCAGAGACAGATCTGAATTTCCAAAAGTAGCCACCTAACTGCCAAAGACAAGCTTGTAAAATTACAAGTTGTCATCATGAACAAATTCACAATTCAAAAACTGACTTAACCTTTAGTTTTTTTAGATTAGCTGCACAAAGAATCCCATTGAATTCTTGTGACAAAATCTGCCCTCATTCATATCTTTCATTCTAGAATCTTGGATGGTGTTCAATTCTCATTTCTCACCAACATTATCATCACAACAATGAAGGAGTGATCTTTTTCCTCAAAGATCAGTCATTGTCAACAGCTCCCAAAGCTTCAAGGCTTTCCACCTCAAATGCTTCCAAGCATGGATCACCTGGACTAGTGGTGGTAGGTCACAGTGTCCTTAGGCATGCATCTGCATCAAGAATCCAGGAAAGCACCAACCTCATATACAATGACTATTGTAGACAGCTAAACTAAGCTTGTCATTTTGCTTGGCCAATCATGTCCTTGTTTTTTGTAGTTTGCAATCACAAACCAAGAAACAAACTTCAAGAGCAACATACTTAGGATTTGGGATTACTAAGCACTCTATTCTTGAAGAGAGCATGGAAAGTATGAAACTGATAAACACTTTTTGTTTAGAGAGAGACCAATAAGTTTCAATTAACTAATTCTAAGATGGTCTCCACTGATTAAAAAACATGTAGATAGACATCTGAAAACTTTCTAAATCCTAAACCACTAATGTCTCAAAACATTTAACAAGATGAACATAAAAATGCATGATGAAGACAGAGTCCGAATGCACACATTTTCATGATCCCAAAGTGCAACTAGTCTAGTCTAAATTGGAAATTTGGCATTGTAGCAATATGAAATGGAAATAGGCGTATCAAAATTATAGAGAACAAGCAAGAGCACTAGAAAACCACAAGGACGATATATGGAGGCATTAAAGCATGCTTCAAAGTTTCATATTCATTTAGATAAGAAAAATGAGCATAAAATGCAGTCAACAGATTAAGCATCTCCTGCAAACAAGGAATATGAAAAACACAAACCTGACAGGACTGAATGGAAAACACAAAATAGCAAGTAATCGTATATGTGAAAAAGATCCAAGTTCAATCACTCACTGTTTTTGACAATTCACTGCCCATCTCCATGGTACGAAGACACAGGGGAATTATTTCTGTCTGAAGAAGAAAACTGATAACCTCGGTATCATCAACCTACGAAAGTACAAGCCACATATACGTTTGTGATTTGTTCTTTATATGTCAAACATGTAGCAGTAGATGAGATAATCAGAGCCAATCAACAATAATAAGGGCTAATGCTACCAGAAATTTAGCTAATGTAAGCATATATGAAGAAATAAACAGATGACATATCACCATAAGCTAAAAGTTACATGAGCATGTTAATGCACCATTAAAATAAAACTGAAGAAGGGAAAGGTGGTATGAAAACTCAATTTCCTTTCTTCACATCATGACATAGGAGGGCAAATATTAGGAAATGGGCGTAAACGTGAGGAGATTATTACTAAATAGGTGTAAAAGCAAAATCATATTTCCTTATTTCCTCTATTATTCATATGCCTGAACTTTTGCAAGATTTTGTTGCACCGTTCACATTCCTAACATTTTTTTGGCCAATAGGCTTCCCATTGATTTTTTTTGTTGCTTTCACTTCCAACTTATATTCATTCACCAATTTCACCTAGAAAAAGGTCCAATAAGGAAAATTCACTAATAGATTGACCAATGCTATCAGGGCGAGATACAAATTTTCGATCTACAACCTGTCTAAATGGGCATGAGTTTCTCTGGTGGATAACTATTCTTTGCAAGCTCAAGTAGGAAGAAGGGCCATTAATTAGCAATGCTGATTAAATAAATGAAAATTTTCAGTATGTGCCATCAACTTTGAAGAGGAAACGAGCTATAAACAAATATGTATATGAAAGTGAGATACACAAATAACAAGGTAACATGTCAAGGTATTGACTCTGCATGTTGATGACAGAAATACAATGATCTTTTTGCTTATTACAACATGTATACAGATAAAGTGTAGGAACAGAAGTACCTTCACAAGAGCACCAATAACTCCCAAGCTGGTAAGTCTCAAATACTCGAATGGCCTTGTTTTATTAGTGGTATTTAAAAAAGGGTACAGATACAAAGGTATGTGAGCTGCCAAAAAAGAAAATATAAAAATTACCATTAATATAATCTTAACATTGATGGTAACAACTATCATTTTAATGAACAATTTTATTTCTTTTTTTCTGCTGGATTTTAATAAACTTTTGAAGATTGAAATGCAGACACATGTTGGAAGAACAAACAGGATTTGACAACAAACATAGGTCCAAAAAGCTAAATAGTGCAAATGAAAGAGAAGCTAAAGCTTTCAGCACAAGACATCCAATAGCTACACAAATAAAGAAGGGAGAGCAGCTGTTGGATGTTCGCATAACCCTTTCACAAAGTGGCAAGGAGAGGAACAATAGCATGCAGTCACTAAAAAGATGAGATCACAGGCTCCACCACTATTCATAGCTGAAACTAAGGACAGCTCTTAATGAAGCATTTTTCAAAAAATAATGTGAATCTTGCATACATCTAGAGCACATACACCAGACGATGATAACGGCACACACACTCATATACATGCATGAATGCATTTAGTTTGGAATTTAATAATAAACAAATAAAAAACAAAGATATAGAATGAACATGGCAAAATATCATGAAGATATTAATCTCACAGATGGCAAAAGCTCTAGCACCAGCATTTACTCGATAATAAGGCATTCTTGTAAATCTAAGGGGATCTTTCATAGTAACCAAAATCAATAGTCGTTGAACCACAGAGATTCCCTCCTAAAATCAAAGAATGCATTATTATGCAAAAGAACACATGAAGCAAGGAAAAAAAAACTAAAGCACTGCAATGATAATAAACAAAATATGAGATAGACTTAACTGCACTGAGCTCCTACAGGAATGAGTCATGCACAGACTAAGAAAATTATAGATTACCATTTAAGAAAAGAATCCTAGTATCTGGATGTGATGCAACACACTGCATGGAAACCAAAAGGAAATAGTTTCAGATATCCAAATACATAAAATGGCAACATCAGTAGGTTATCATAAAAAATTCCAAGAATCAATTTGCAAGCAATGAAAAAACAGAATAACGCATGAGCCATTGCATTAAAAAAAAAAAAAATGAAAAAGAGCTAAATTGATTAAGAAGCTAACTCAACAAGAAGCAAGCAGACAAATTGTCATTGGAAACCACAAAGCTTTTTTTGGTGCATGCTGCACATGTGTTGCATATCTCACTGCAGAATAGAAGAAACTTACCAAGCCTAAGACAGGCAAAAAGAAGAATGACAAAGGCAAAAGTCGCCATCTTGCTATTCCAATGACCGTTATTGAATACAAGGAACAGGGAAAAAATACCTAGCTGAAGCACTTTAACAAAGGTGGGAATATTTTTTTCTGAATGTCAATTTAGGTGAGTCAGTGACTGATTCTTTTACCACCATTAATCACTTTCAGTTTCATAGTGTTCTATATGTGAATTTCATTCAATAAGATAATGTACAAGAAAACTTTACAGACAGAAGAGACGTAAGGAAAGACCTAGGGAAAAATGTGACCACAAATAGATTTTTCACAGTACATTTTCCTGTACTAGAAAGAAATGATGAATATGATGTGCAACCGTATGTCTGTTCAAGATTTGAAATGCATCTCAGTATGTTAAGCCTTGCTGCCTCCTTTTGTCTAGACAATTTCCAAGTTTAAGGAAATCCATGTAATTAGTAAGGTATCCTTCTCATCAACACACATTATCTTTCTTAAGTTTCATGGAAGGCCCCTCTCTTGCATAAAGTAAAATTGACCAGCTGTTCAGAACCAATCATGCAAGCTGTACTCAGCTTGATGGTAAGTCATGGATTGTTTCTGAACTTTGATGATCAGGCTTTCATTCGTAGGGCTGACTCCAACAGAAGGAAAAATGGCTAGTTGTCAAAATCGAAGTAATGGTTTCATTAAAATTAACTTATCATCTTCGAGCAGTGCAAGAACTTCACCAGAAAGCTTCTCAAGATAGTGGGAAAGGCTACTTCTGATAATTCTCATTTTGACCCATCATGACTTTCAAGATTTAGCATTATTGATTTCCCTAATATTTATACCATCTTTAACCTCAGACTAACTGTATATGGAGTTGTGATCAAAACAAATAGGCTTTAATGTGTAACTCTGGCTTCTTTAACAGGTATTAGAAAATCTATTGCAGTTTTATACATAGAGATTTTCCTATTTAATATTTAGTTTAAGCATGGTATTAGTCTATAATGTCCCTGTTTGTCTTATTTAATTACCAAAATCTCGATATCCCATAAAGAAACCAGCCTTCAAACAATCTGTACAATTTTATAAATTCATTTACAAGTAATTAGCTATTTCCTATACTAATTTCTTTCTGGATGCATTCTATATATCTATCAGTAATAAGTTATAATATCTAATTTCATTTGGAAATCTTCTATCTCACATATATTTGCTTTCTACCATCTAATGTTACAAATTTTTAGGGACAGCAAACTAAACCCCATAGGCTTAAGGTTTTGTTCTTCTATTCATATATTCCATTGTTAACAGAAAATGGAGCGTCTCCAGCTGATGGTGATCCAAACGGGACCTCCTTCAAATGCTAAGTATTAAAACTTGAGTACAGGTCATCAGATTCTAGGTTGAAATCCTTTTTTAAATAGTATCGGCTGTTGCTCACTTGTTATGTTACCAAATCTGGCAAGAAATAGAGCAGAAATAATGTAGCAGTGGCAGATCAAATTATGTCAAAAGATGCTGTCCTAAAGAAACATCCTCAAAGGTACAAAAGTGGAAAAAAAATCAACAGGAAATACTTTATATGCCTACTGAAAGAAGTCAGACTCTAAGATATAAGGATTTTTTAAAAAATTCTAAATGCATGTAAAGAATACCAAAGTACTTCTTATAAATTTAAGTTTTGAACATATAGACCTTTTTATTGTTAAGATTGTGTCATCAGATTTGATAGCCAGAATTTTTTCTGTGCATTCATGTCTACCACTTCATTGTAGCTGACATCATTGCTATCATCAACTCAAATAAAATTGGTATGTCCTTCTGCTTCACACTTAGCAAAGCAATAAAATGAGCGCACAGAATTTAGGCAGTAATGCTGCAAACTAAAAAATCATTTAATGATATTAGCAATATTTATCTTCATAGATGATAATGATATTTCAGAGATGATCTTGAAATGAATTGTGATGGATATTCCTGTGAGTGTTGACGCAGGACATATTTCTCCAATTTCATAAAAGCTTATTACATGATATGAGTTCCATATATAGAGATATAGATATGAATAGAACCAGAGCATAGAGCCTTTTTTTTAATGAAAGCTATATTAGACACTTGTACCAAAAAAAAAACAAAAAACAAAAAAAAAAGAGATTCCTTCCTTTTTCCAGACTGTCTATTGAAGTCCTGTTATTTTAGGTGCCTGTGCATTGTATAAAGTCTCTTCCTCAAAGAAAAGAATCAAAACTTAGTAGATTAGTTCCTTGCTCTAGCAAAACTCACAGATTCTAGTCCTAGAATGCCAAATTGTTCGGCATCAAAATAGGCAGCAGCTGCAGGGCATCATTCTTGGTTAAATGGGATTGTACCCCGACAGGCTTTCTACTTGTTGCCTTCATAATCCTTCTTCAGCTGATGCAGCTTTACTTCCTCTCAGCAAAGCATTAGCACAAGATCTGCTTCTTCCATATATTTTGTTCAAGCTTGGTTGAATATCAAAGAAACCATTCACTTACTTTGCTTATTTAATGAATAAACTTGATTGATATATACAAAATCTGTTGAAACATTTTATGGAACATCTTAACTTTGCCATAAGCTTTTGGTCATGTAGTTTCTCAGCCTCAAACTTATCCCTTTTGCAGATACTATAATTTGCCAATGTTACTCTCATTTCCTGCTATGATCAGGGAATGTATATGAATAGATAACATCATTTCTATAGAGAACATGTATGTTTTTATTCTTGTTGATTAGAACAATCAAGTCAACTCAAGTTATTCCATATTGGAAATCTATAATTACATCCAAAACATACCACAGAAGGACAGATACAAATTACACATATTGGAAAAGAGTAACGAGTGAGCATATTTCTGAATTTTCTAAATATATGATCAGATATTTACAGGGAATAGAAGTAACAATACTAATCATGGACTTAGAATTGAAGAAAATTTTCCCTGGACTTGATCTTAGCCGCCCATGTACTTTCCACATCATTACATGCATTGGTGATCCCCTACACTTTTCAAATTAATACTCACCATAAAAAGCATTTCAAACCATCATTTAAACAAAAATTGTTAAAAGAATTGAGCAGAATGACACAAAAAACATTTCAAATCATCACGTAAGCAGAAACTGTTAAAAGAATTAAGCAATGGCCCTATAAGGCTTTCTTGTATCAGAGTAACTATAACTGAACATTTGACCTGAAGAAGAGCAAGTGCATTGCAAACTCGGTTTGATGCTGCAGGTGACAGGGTTGGGGGCGAAAGAGCAGGGTATATTGAAACTATCTCCTGCAAATAATGAAAGCAAAATGTAAGAACACATAACTCATTTGCATTGAGATGTGGTAACAGAATGAAAAATATTTAAAAAATATATACATGAATGAATGCATGGTGGTGTCACTGTAGTGGCAAATCTTCAATTATTATTGACGTTTTAGACAAATCTTCTCTACATCTAACCCCACAGAGTTTGGGAAGGGTCGGACATATGCAGCCTTACCCCAGTGTGCAAAGAGGATGTTCCTATGTTTGGAACCCACAACACCCAAGTCACAATTAAGCAACTTTACTTCTGCACCAAGGCCCAGCACATTGGCTGCCTAATCCAACTTGGCCTGGTCCATTGACTGGCCTAGCTGGTATGTGGTCTGGCTTAGCCCATTGGCCTGGCTTACTACTAGAAGCAAGGCCCGAAGGCCCATTCCCAAATCCAAACTAGTTCCGAGGAGGTGGACTCCTCCTCCCCGATCTCCAATGGGAGCTAAGAAGAATAGCAAAGTCTTATTTATCCAAAGCAATATACTCATAATAAAATATGCTCCATCAAGGATTTCAAATTGTATCCAAGTCTCCAAAGTTGTTATGTTAAACTCCAACAGAATTTGCTTAATGAAGGCCATTATACAAACTAGAGATTTTCCACAATTAACAATTCATGTGGTTAGACATAAAAGATGATTGATATAACTGAGCTTGTGGTCAATACAAGGAGGATGATCATAAGCTTCTTCTAAAATGAGTTGAATGTTGCAATTTAAAGATCCCTATTTCTAAGAGCAGCACAAACAAAAGGAAGAATTAGTAGAATTGTGGATTGCTATAGCATTAAAGGATAAAGCGATGTCTTACCAATGTTAAAGATGAAAAATTAAAGATTGATAGAAGTGATGATTTTCAGTTATCTAGGATAAAGGTGGTCATATGCAATTATGAGCATATCATTGTTTTAACCTGCCTCAATTTATCCTTCTCTCTCTTCCTTTAGGCATTGCATTGCAGTGTTCGAAAATCATTATTTTCTAGTACATTTTAAAAATAAAAGCAAATTATCTTCGACCAAAAGAAAATAAAATATTTTCTTGCTTTGGAATTTATGTTCATAAAAAACAGACATCTTTCCACTAACATCTAATATGATTAAAGAAGTCACCCTGATATCAATCAGCACTAGCTTCTCATATTACCTTGTTCAATCTATTCTGGTAACATCTATGTTTCCAAGTGAGTTACCAAAAGAAAATAATTCTGAGAACTACAAAATCAGCTTATTCACATGAGATTAATTGAATAATACATGCCTTGATGTCATTCTGGGACTCACTAATGCATTCTTCAAACGAGATAACTTGTCAGGTAAACTTCATCATAATTTGACAATTAACTTCCACTGGGATGAATAAAGAAAGATGCTTCCTTTAGCACTAGAGAAAAGTCATCTCATTACTAAAAGATATAGATGAAATCACACAGTGAAGCCGCCAAACAAAACAATTTATCGCCCTAGGTAACCAGAAAAATGGCCTACAAGATTTTCCGCAGTGTTGATCGTGGATGATAAGCCCACAGGCAAACTATGATCAATTTTATGAAGATTTATTGAATCCCATAGCCACAGCTCATAACTCATAAGATATTAAAAAAAAATCTCCAGCGAGCCATATCACAGTAGGAAGAAAGGGATCGATGAAAGAGGAACTAAAAAAAAATTAAAAAGGTAAATTATCCACGCCATAATTATCCAGATAAACAACACTACACAACTCGCATTGGGTACATACCTGAAGCAGTGCCGCTATTGTGCCATAGGAATTCCACAATAGCGGTGCTAGATCTTGAAATATCTCTCTCTTCTGCAATAAAAGTAAACCAAGTTGTCTGCGCTCAATAAAGATCAGAAAGTGGCGTGCATACTTCTCAAAATAAGGGACAACTCGGTAAAAAAAAAACTTCTCCAAATATATATCCATTATTTTATCAGAAAGCAGGTACCATTACCATCATTTTCATGAAAAATCATAACTAGCGATCACAAGAAGAAAAATTTCTCAAAATCCCTAACTACATAAAAGATACTAGAAAGGGAGAAGCACGAAGAGTTAGTGATCACAAAAGAAAACAGCTTTTTCTCAAAAATCCATAAATGCACAAGAAAGACTGAAGAAGAGAAAACGAAAGGACAAAACAACCTTATTAGGTTAGTGACCACCGACGGAAACATTTTTTTCCCAAAATTCATAAGCACAAAATAAATAACAGAAAAAAGAGAAGAAAGAAGGGTTTGGGAACCTAATCAGGTCAGTTATCACACCAAAAAAAAAAACCGACTGTTTCTACAAAATCCTTTAATGCATAAGAGATAACAGAATCAGAGAAGGGAGAAGAAATGAAATGACCTAATCATAGATTAATGATCACAGGAAAAAAAAATCTCTTTCCGAAAAAACTAAATATATAAAAGACGACAGAGAGAGAGGGAGGAACGAGGCTAACCTTGGAGAGATCGAGGAGGGCATTCTCTCTTAGCTCGGGATCACAGAGATCCAGAACCAACTGCTCCGCAGAGGCTATTTTCCGATCCTTGGTAGCTTGGGTGGTGGCACCGCCGCTAACGGCGGCCGCCGGAGAGGAAGGGGTGGATCCCCCGAAGGAAGAGCTTATAGAGAGGGTAGGGGCCAGGTTCGCCATACGTGACGGAACCGATCACAGTGGAGAGCGAGGCCAAGGGAACCAGTCCGGCATCCTTCTATCTGAAGCCTCCTGGAGCCCTTCACTTGGTTCCGGTTTTCCTCGGACATTGAAAATTAGTAGGGACGCAAAAGCTTTTGAAAACTTAAAAAATAAAAAAGAAATGGGAGGGCTGTATTTTCAAACAAAATTGAATGTTAGTTTAGATGAATGAATTTTAATTATAAAAATATATTTATGAGCTATCCATATATATATATATATATATATATAATAAAAAATTTTAAAAATAATTAATACATATAAATAAACTTTCATTTCATTCATATAAATAATTTAGATAAGTAAATTTTAATTATAAAAATATATTTATGAGTCATATATATATATATATATATAATAATAAATTTTAAAAATAATTAATGCATATAAATAAGCTTCGAGTCCATTCTTAGATAACATAATGCCACATAAATGGACTTCAATTCCATCCTTAACTAACATAATATTTTTATTTAATATTTTAAAAATTAAAAATTATTAGGTAGAATACATAGCATATTTCAAATTCATATTAATCTACATGATATTTGAGGATGAGAATATATTGCTCACGTGAATAGCTTAACTTATGAATTGATCTTCTCTCAATTTTTGCTTTTATATATATATATATATATATATATATTAGATATCCAGTGAGACTCATATCACTATTTTTATGCTTTTTATTATGTAAAATTATAATTTAAAATATTAAAAAAATTAAATTTATTTATAAGATGATAACTTTAAAGTAATGCTGCAATGTCTAACAATATTATCCCTCCTCCATAATTAGAGGTGGCAATTAGGTTGGGTTGAGTCATAAATAGGTCAGATCAGATGCAGGTTAGGTCAAAATTATCAAATTTGAATCCAATCTATTTATTAAATAGGTCAGATTTTCTAACCTCAACCTGACCTATTTAATAAATAGATCATTCGATCCGATCCGTTTAATCTATTTATTAAACAAATAACATGTTTAACCGATCCGATCTAATCCATTTAATTTATTTACTAAATAAATAATCTATTTACTAGACCCAACCAAACCTGACATGTTTAATCTATTTGTTTAAAATAATTGATTATTTTGGAGCCTTTATCTAATACTATTTGAATTTTAACATCTTTAGTTCAAACTTAACAACAAACTTAAATATAAATATCAAATTATACATCAAAAGCAAATAAACTTAAATTTATAGAGTTATATAATAACAACCATCAAATAACCAATATACCATAAAAAAACAACAACTTTTTTTCATACAATATTACATAAAATCCAAATATCCATCAAAACAGTAATAATTATAATATATACATCAAAACAAAAATAATTATAATTAGACTTAATCATGCAATAAATAAGAATCCTCTATATCAAATGCAATCAAAGATGAGACTTTACAAAATCAAAGGAAAATAGATTGCAACCAATGAGCGAAAAAAAAGGAGGAAGAAGCAATATAAAATGTATAAATTTGAGAAAAATCTGATAAGAAGATGCCACATCATTATACAGCTGAATTTGATATAACTAATCACGATCCTGAAAAAAAGATTCATAGCTATGAAGAGCAAGATCGTGTAGATTAGGAAAAAAAAATTAAGAAAAAAATTAATCAATTAAGAAAGTAGGATGCAATCAAGCATTATTATTACGGACGCAATGACATGTACATTCCACTAAAATTAAAAAGAATAAATAAAAAAATAATCAAAAGGCAGCAAGCAATAGAGAACTCAAAGAATCCATCATAATCAGAAAATAGAAGAAAAATAGTGGAAGAATCGAACAAAATAGCCAATCAATAAATTAGAAGATGGTTCAACCAAGAATCAATCAACATTTTTCGGCACAAAATATAATCCAACCAAAATGAAATCTCAAAAAATCCTCTATTGAGGATTAAGAAAAATATATCTTGGAAAAGATTAAGGAAGCATGGAAGGAGGAAAAGATCAAAAGAAGAAAAAATCCTAGATCTCAAGTGGCCAACCTTCCTCAGCAATGGCCGTAAGGAAAGAAAGCACCAACCATCGAAAGAGAAAAAGAAGAAAAACCCTAGATCTCGAGCAACCAAGGTGCCAAGTAGGACTAAAGGAGGAAACTAGAGGAAACCATGGGAGGGGAGGGGTTTCACAGTTCGCCCAACCATCATTGGGAAGGAAGCTAGAAGCACCAGCCACCGAATGAGTGGAGGAGCCTCACTACCCCAGCCACCGTTGGAAAGAAGCTAGAAGCACTAGAAGAGGAGTGGAGCTACGGAGGAGTGAAAGAAGAAATCAAGAAACCAAATCCTAGAAGACGGACCAAATGATGTAAGGAGGAAAGATCGAAAGAGTCGAAACAGAAAGACCGAAACCAAAAGAATAAAAGAATATATATGGGAGACTAGAGGGTTTAAGCTATGTGGGTTTATGGATTATAACCTGACCCAACCCAACCTATTCCAATCCATTTATTAAATAGGTTAAACGAGTTAAACAAGTCAACCATTTGAAACCTGAACCTGACCTGTTTATTAAACAAGCTAAACAAGTTGACTCATTTACGACCTGATCCTATTTAATCCAAATCCAAACATATTTAAAATAGGTTGAACACAGGTCAGGTTGGTGAGTCGGATCAATTTTTGCCACCCCTACCCACAACCTTCCAAAAAAAAGAGAAAACCTCTATACCATGTGGTATTAAGTGATTGGCATGATCATGCAATATACAACAGCATGATAGTAAAACATCAATCTCCTTTTGACATGTGGCAATAATGCTTAGTCATCAAAATTAGGTGCCAAACCATCGAGCTCCTTAGGTATAAATAGTACCATACCCAAAAACTCTGGTAGCTTATCCATAGATTAAATATAACTATTAGCTAATTTTTATCGAATTGAAGTTAGATTCTATCTTTAGGATCTGATTTTTGTTGGATGGAATTCATATATTACTATTCAAATTTGAAAACCCTATAATCCAAATATGTACATGTACTATACATTTTAGTATTTGAAACTTTAGGAATATAATAGGATTGGTTAACTAGCTTACATTAATTCCTTTTCTCTATATTTGAACTTAAACTTTTTCTCATACATGCTTTCTATAATTCTTGCTCATTACTATCTTAATTCTTAAATCCCTACTAAAACTTAGATTTTGATTATATTTTAACTAAATCAAAAAATAATGAAAACTTAAATCTATTTTGATTCGATTTTTTTTGAAATTTAATCCTTCACTTCCATATCACACCCCTTTACCATCATAATCTATCATAAATTCACTATAAGTAGAGGTTTGTTGTGATGAGAGTCTTCTTA
>QRFJ01000902.1:190267-384253 GCA_006176705.1 Cocos nucifera | reverse complement strand
TTTAAGTTTTCATTATTTTTTGATTTAGTTAAAATATAATCAAAATCTAAGTTTTAGTCTTTTTTTCTCTCTTTCTCTCTCTATCTCACTATCTTGCTCTTATTTTGCAGTTATCTCTATGCCATCGTCGTAATCTTTGAGCTTTCGATGCGACCCCCTCTCTATAGCCATAGATATAATTTTTATTTTAATTTCATAGTATATTTATTAATCACTGACTAAATCTATTAATGGATCGGGTTCGAATTGGAATCTAAATATTCAGATCCATACCCAATTTTAATTACTGGTATCAAATCCAAACTCAAATATTCGATGGATTCGTACTTGAAGTACCAGATCTGAATCCTAGTGGATCCCAGGTATCTGAACCCAATTTCGAAATTCAAAACTAAGAAAGAGAGAGGGAGAGAAGGGACTTACCGACGAGGGAGATCGAGAGAGAGAGAGAGGAAGGGAGGGGGTTTGGCCTCCCGACATCATTAGGAGGGAGGGGGTTCGGTCTCATCGACGAGGGAGATCGAGAGAGTGGGAGAGGGAGGGGTTCCACCACCGTCATCGATGAGGAAGATCGAGAGAGCAAGAGAGGAAGAGAGGAAGGGGGTCTGGCCTTATCGGTGAAGGAGATTGAGAGAGGGAGAGAGAAAGATCGAGGGAGAGAGGGATCATGGAGGGGGTCCAACCTTGCCGGCGATGGAGATTGAGTGAAAGATGAGCAATCGAAAAGATGAGAAAAGGGCGGAGACAACCTAGAATAGAAGATGGCACACAGCTGAGCCGACTTGAATATGCAGTCGAGTCGGCTCGGGCCAAAATTGAGCCGACTAGAGGAGGATCCGAGCCGACTATCTCAGGCACAGAGTCGGCTCGGCTTCTGAGCGAGCCGACTCAATGGGTGTGAATAAAATTGGATATATTTCTCTAAGATTCCAACTTTAAGCCCTAAGGTGCCACCATCATCTACTTCGTTCTTCTTTCAGGTTTCTGCATTAACATCCAGATTCGTGCAAGAGATCGGATCTACGATTGTTGCTCATCCTTAATTATTTATGAATGTAATTCATGTTGTAGAATTTATTAGATAACATTTTCTGAATGTTTATATCTTGTTGCTTTTGTTTATTATATTGCATAATGATAGACCCGTCAATTGATTAGTGTACATAATCTCTGGCATCCGTACAATTATATGTAATTGTAAGGATGAGAGAATTATGTACAATGATCAATTGATTATCCAATTTGGATAGTTTGAAAATTATAGATAATTCTATTGATAGTTGTAGTAATCAAACGGTATGCTAAGAATTTTGAATAAAATTTTGGACAGTATTTTTCTTTTGTTCTCTCTACATAGAAGAACTAAGAAAAAATGATATCAAAATTTTATTCGATCCCTGTTGCATATCGTTTGATTACTGTAATGAATCTATAGAATTAATGCAATTTTTAAATGAGATAGGACCTATCTTTACCTATTAATTGGTGATAGGATGCATTTATTGCATGTCTAAAAATGATATTTAATATGAGTTCCATACATGATATTTATTTTAATCCTTATTTATGATGTATTTTTTATTTATAATGTATATTTGTTTATAATGCATTAGTATATAATTTAAGTTCTACACATGATTTAATTATAGTATTATCATTTTTAAAATAGATAAGTGGTGGATGAAGTTTAGTAGGCTCTTGCCAGAATATGAGGATGGACTTCAAATTTTTTTTAATTTTACTATAGAGAAATTTGGGGACCATGGACTGATCCAATATTCTTGTAAAAAGTGTATGAATGGATCATAGCTACCTCATCAAGATGTAAATGATTACCTCACTATTTATGATTTTAAAGTCAGTTATAAAATTTGTTGGGACCAACATAGTGAGGGTAGACCGTAAGAAGGCGATCAACATGATGGGGGAGTAGAAGAAATGGTTCATGATATTTTTTCGTTTGTTGGCCGTAATGATGGTGCATCTATCTCCATGCCTAATCTTGTGGTTGGTAGAATGACAAATAGTAAGGATATAAAAAAGGTCCGCAAGTTGATGGAGAATGCTAATATTTCGTTATATCTCGGATGTGAAAAGATAGCGAAGTTGGAGTTCTTAATCTGGTTGTATCATATAAAATGCTCCAATAGGTTCAGTAATAATGGAGTGAACTGCATATTAGAGCTTTTGGAGGATTTTTTTTGGTTAATGCATAAATTTTGAAGAATAATTATGAGGCATCGAAGATTATTGAACAGCTGGGCTTTGCTTACACCAAGATTCATGTATGTCCCAATGATTGCATGCTCTATTGAAAAAAGGATGTCAACCAAAATAAGTGCATGAGGTGTGGTGTGTCAAGATGAAAATAGAATAAAGACGATACATCGACTCGTGTACCTAAAAATTGATATAGCACTTTTCTTTGATTTTGAGATTATAAAAATTATTTATGTCGGTAAGAACATCGAAGGATATGAGATGGCATGAAGAGAACCGAATAGAAGATGATATATTGAGGCATCCAATCGATGGAGAGGCATGACAGAAGTTTAATGAATTACATCCTGACTTCGCACATGAGATATGTAATGTGAAGTTGGGCTTATCGTGTGATAATTTCAATCCATGCAAGCATATGAATACCGTTCATAGTGTATGGCCGGTATTTATTCATGTATACAACCTCCCACCGTGAATGTGTATGAAAAAATTCTTTGCTTTTATGACAGTGCTCATCCATGGATCGATAGAGGTAGATAATGACATTAATTTTTATTTGCAGCCTCTTATTGTCGAGCTAAAATAATTATGGAGCATTCAAGGTGTTCTAATTTTTAATGCTTTGCTAAATGAGTCATTCTCCATGCACGCAGTGCTTTTATGGATAATAAATGATTTTTCAGCTTATGTCCTAATGTCGGATTGGAGCACCAAAGATGAGCTAGCATGTCCGATTTGTAGAAAAAATATCTGATCTAGAAGGTTAACACATCAGAGGAGCTTTAGCTATATGGGGCATCGACGTTTTCTCTATCGAAATCATCCATATAGAAAGGATGCACACTCCTTCGATGGCACTATTGAAGAAGATAAGGTGCCTAGCCATATGTCTGAAAGTGATGTACTTAGAGAGTTGGATGGTCTCAGTATTGAATTTGAAAAAGATGATCCGATTAGTGGTAAAAAGAGAAAGCATCAATCAAAGAAAGATGACACACACTTTAATTGAAGAAAAAAAAGCATCTTCTTTGACTTGCCATATTAGAAGACAAACTTATTGCGCCACTTGTTAGATGTAATGCATATTGAAAAGAATATGTGCGAGCTTCTATTGGCAACAATATTAAATATCAAAGATAAGACTAAGGATGACTTGAATTCTCGATTTGACTTGAAAGAATGGGGTATTAAGAGATCACTCCATCCAGAGTCGGTAGGAGGAGAATAGTGGAGGTTCTC
Source organism: Cocos nucifera (assembly GCA_006176705.1). Taxonomy (NCBI): domain Eukaryota; kingdom Viridiplantae; phylum Streptophyta; class Magnoliopsida; order Arecales; family Arecaceae; genus Cocos; species Cocos nucifera. The sequence continues at coordinate 380,791 of QRFJ01000902.1, read as the reverse complement.
TCATGCATGCTATGTTATGAATGCCTCCGAACGGACCATATTTTTTTGTGTTGGAGAACATAAAGGTTCCTGATGGATACTCAAGCAACATATTAAAGCATGTGAATAGTAAGGATGTCAAACTTAGGGGATTGAAGACTCATGATTATCATGTGCTGATGCAGGAATTGATCCCAATAGCTATTCACCGCGTATTGCCAAAAAATATCAGAATGGTTGTTATTTATCTTTGTAATTTTTATAGAGATATTTGTGCAAAGAGGTTGCTTAAGAAAGATGCGAATGAAATGAAGGCAAGGGCGGTGACTATATTATGTGATCTGAAGAAGATATTTTTATTATCATTTTTCATGGTTATGATGTATCTCATTGTGCACCTTATAGGAGAAGTTGCACTTGGAGGTCTAGTGTTCTGCCGATGGATGTATCCTATTGAGAGGAATATTCAAACTCTAAAATCTTATGTAAGAAATATGAATCATCCGAAGGGATCCGTAGCAGAAGGCTATTTGGGTCAAGAGTGTATGGATTTTTATACCATATACTTAAACAAGCTCAAGATACGTCGTAATCGATCAATAAGGAATCAGGATGATCAGTATGAGCTAATTGAGCCTACATTTGAGTTTATTCCACAGCCAAGTGGACTTTTTACTTCATACCATCTCACTGATTTAAGCATTGAGAAAAGAGATAAGGCACACCGCTACGTGCTCTTCAACTGTGATGTCATTGAGCCATACATAAGGTGAGTCATGCAGCCTTATTTATTTTATAATAATTAAAAAAATATTTAATTATATCTAAATTTATTCTTTGTGTATGCAACAAATACAAGAAGATCATAAAAATAAAATATGGCACTCTAAGTATATGGAAGAAAGAAAAAATGCACGATAAAGAATTTCTTGAATGGTTCAAAGATCATGTAAGCAATTATATATTCTCATCTTGTACAACTTATTTGAACATATTTACTAATTTGGTGTCATCTCCTTAATTAGATATAGAGATTGTCACTCAGTGATGTGAGCTCTGAAGTGCATGCTCTTTCAATGGATCATAATTGTACCGTGCGTGAGTATAAACAATTCGTCATTAATAGCTATAGGTTTAATATTCACAGTAGGTCCGTAAATATGATAATACAAAATAATGGTGTCATGTTGAGCACCACTATTGGGTATTATGCTAGCTCGAGGGATTCACAGCCTTGTACGGAGGATTTGAACTATTATGGCATGGTGGAGAAGATAGTCATCTTAGACTATTATTCTAAAGAAAGAATTACCTTGATGAAGTATGATTGGTTTGATACCTTATCACAATCTGGGATGAAGACTGATGCATGTGGTTTTACTCTTATTAATATGTAACGCCATCTCCGCACGGAAGAACCGTATATACTTACCTCCCAAGTTAGTAAGTCTTTTACGTTAGTGATCCCTTAGAGCCTCAATGGGGTGTTGTTGTGAAGATGGTGCCTAGGCATATTTTTGATGATACTGAAGTTTATGATGATGTTGAACCATGTATGCAAAGTATTCCTCTAGAATAAAACTTATCTGATACTGTTGAGGTCCTAGACACATTTGTCAGGAGCAATGGTGATGTCCATATTGTAGATACCACTAGGCGATGACTTCAACATGCTAGTATAAATTATTAGAGTCTATTTATTGATGTGTTGCTAATATTATTATTCAACATGTTATATTTGTTGTCCAGAGGTTGCAACCCAAGAGAGAGAGAATGAATTGGATTTCTAAAATAGAGATTTCGAGACCTCTCTATTCTGAATGAGACGTCTCGTCGGAACCGTGAGACCTCTCAAGAATCCTACAAGACTTCTCGCTCTCAGAGCATAAAAATTGAGTTTCTATCTTCTGATAATGAGACATCTCGAGTTCAACTCAGGACCTTTTGAAACTATGCTAGAACTTCATTTGGGCATGTCAGTCCATTCGAGAGCTCTCGAAAAAATTTCAAGACGTTTCAAAAACTGCTCCAAGGCTATTTTGAGGGATTTTTGCTACCAATCAAAGAGATTTGATTTTTATTTAAATTTTTCTTTATATCTTTCTTATTTTGATCAAAGAGCTCTCTTTTTTCTGATCTTTGAAAGCTTAAGAAAAATTTCTTCTTTAAGGATCTTGACTTGATGAATTTTTGTAGATCTTTTTTTGAAATGTTCTTCAATTTAAATACCTGGAAAGATCTACATCTACTCATGAAAACATCTGGTTAAATACTCAAACTCATGTTCATTAATGTTGCAGATTACTATGACACCGAAATGCCATCTAGCTTTCACCCCCATCCCTCGATGGATTATGCGGAGCTTTGCATCCGAGCCGTGCCGTGTCCTGTAGGTAGGTTGTGCCATGCCGTGTCGTGTCTTGGGTCATGCCATGCTGATGAGCTGTGCCGTGCTTTGGGCCATGCCACATCAATAGGCGGTGCTGTGTCGTATCATATCGATAAGCCATGCCTTGGGCCATACCATGCCGGTAGGCTGTGCCGTATCGGTCGCTAAGAGAACCTCCGACCACTAAGAGAACTCTCATCTTGTTGCTTTTGTTTATTACATTGCATAGCGATAGATCCATCAATTGATTAGTGTACATAATTTTCGGCATCCATATATTTATATGTAATTGTACGGATGGTACCTAAGCATCTTTGATTATTGTTCAACATGTTATATTGGTTAATGTTCATTAACGTTGCAGATCATAATGGCATCGAAATGCCATTTAGCTTTCACTCCTGCCTCTCAGCGGGTTATGCGGAGTTCAGCATCTGAGGAGCAGTCGGAGCATACTCCATCCACCTCCGCATCGACTGCTTAGGGACCTCCACCATCGGCATCTACTCTACCGACGGCATCTACTCCACCGGTATCTAAGCCTCCACCATCATCCACATCTTCGATACATGCTACTCCACCGATATTTAAGTATATATTTTTATTATATTATTTATTTATTTTTTATATAGTATTTCTATACTTATATATTTGCATAACGTATTTTTATTGTAGGTATATCATTCAATCGGATATTTCATAATTCCACACGTATGGCGCATGTGTGGAATCGCTAGCATCAGATGATGGTGCAGTATAATACGGAGGGGAGGCCTATAGGAGAGATCACATACGAGATGCATTTTTTTTTGGAGTGCTTGTGAGGCAATCAGACATTATTTTCGTAGAGCCCAGAGACTGGTGATTGATGGATGCTGCTGTCAGGAATCGGATGTGGAAGGAGATATGGATAAGTACATTTTAATTATATTTATGCATTTTATATGTTTATACTATGTTTGATTAGAATAATTTTGTAACCAATTTTTGATAACTTTGTGCAGAGGAGGTATGACTTATCTAATCACTAGAGGGCTTGAGATGTCCGACTGAAGAAGATCGAAGAGTTATATCAGGGTTACAAGGTCAAGCTCCATAGAGGATGGCTCAAGCACCGACGAGATACTCTGGAGGTGCTTGTTCCTTAGATACATGACTATCCTCTGAGTCAGTGAGAAAGAATGGTTACACATTGGAGGAGCCAGGAGTTTGAGATAAAATTATTAATTTTTAAATTTTTTAATATATTTAAATTATATTTAAATATTTATTATTTATTTAAATACTTGTTAGGCTACCTTCCATTAGAACTAGGAGAACCGGACAGCCTAAAAGTATATGCACACTCTCGATCATGAGTCTATGGCTAGTTGTGTGCATAGAGAGGTAACGAATTCTAAATCTTACTAGATAAATTAAATTAATATTTTTTTTATATTTTTGATAAATTGATCCATTGTTATAGCTAATGAGAGATGGAGTGATGTCCAGTCATAGCGAGACCTTTCGATCCAATCATACGGACAAGAAGGACAGATCGATGAACACCGCGATCGAAAGAATTTTTATAAGTATTAAATATATTAGTATATATGATTAGTATTGTAGCATTTCTTATAAAATTTTATTTGAATTTATAATTATAGGATCAGTTAGATGCGCTCGTGAGCGAGGGCTTGGATACCTCTGGCCCCCATGACCATCTATCTCAAGTCTTGGGGCCTGAGCACTCTGGAAGGATCCGATGTAGGCCTGGACATACGCCGACCAGCTATTGGTTTGAGACGAGCATCTTTTTATAGGCTTCTAGTATCGTTAGTCGGGAGGAGCTTGAGGAGGCATTGACATGGACAGATCATGCTGCGACGTGGGTAGATCGGGCTGAGGAGCGCGCATCTCATCTAGATGGTATCGTGAGAGACATGGTGTCGACGCTCAGCACGTATTTTAGAGGTGCCTTCATGGGCTTTGAGGATATGTTAGCTCGTATTTTAGCTTCAGCTCCAGCTCCTCCCGGTGATAATGACGATGTAGATTTAGGAGACTTTTGATATATTTTTTTAAAAAAATATTATAATAAATTTTATTCGATAATAAAATTTTAGTATTTTAAAAATAATTTTATATTTATAATATTTTTTTATGTTATATATCTCTACATTTATCAGATAAAATATATAAAAAATTAAAAATTTTATTTTTTTTAATTATTCAAAAGCTACGACAGTAATTTTACAACCGCTGTCATAGACATGCCAACTGCTATCGTAGGCAATATATCAATCACCGCATTAGATTTATGACAGTAATTACATAACTGCTGTCTGCCTATGGCAGCGGTTCCATAACCATTGCCATAAGTCTAGCTATGGCAGTAGTTTAGAAATCACTACAATAGTATATGGCAGTGGTTTTCAGAATCGTTGCAACAACCACTGTCATAGACCTACGGTGATGGTTGTAGTAGCAGCGGTTAGTTTACCACTGTCATGCTTATAGCAGTGATTTTTTGGACTACAACAGTGGTTATAAACCACTATTATAGTCCTATTCTGTAGTAGTGAGAAGTTCAAAACTCCCCCATTACCGTGCATGTCATCATTTCAAAGGGCCATGGGTTGTCTTGTTTTAAAGCCACAAGCAGAGGAGTAAAAGGATAGAGGGCCATGTGTCACCCTATTTTAAAGTCAGAAGAGTAAAAGAAATGTCACATGGAAAGAAAAAGAAAAATGTACATTGGTCATTTAGTTGTCCTACATTACAGTGTACAAAGGTGGTAAAAAGGAATGGTGGGAATGTTACATGAAAGGAAAAAAAGGATAAAAATAAATTAGGCATTTAACTTTGTTGCATTGCGATCTACAATGGAAGCCAAAAATAAGAAGAAGAAAAAGGTGATAAATATAAGAAAAAAGGTACATAAGCATTTTTTTTAATGGAGATGGACTCTATCCACCATCAGTTCAGTTAGCAGTATTAAATTTGATATAGTTGCATAGCATGTAATACTGAGCTGACTATTTAGGAACATACATCATTTCAGCATTTTTTCAGTTATTTTGCACTATACTGTTGTCCATGTCATCCTCCACATCAAAAAGCTATCACATTAATAGGACAGGAGCTCTCCTTACCCCTTTAAGAGATAAGAGATTTGGTTTTAATGAAAGTAAAGCCATCAACATTAAGAGGACTCTATAGAATGGAGGAGATTTAAATGGATGGAGAGAGATGATACAGATCAAATAGATTGATCCTATCCGGGTCTAATCAGACCTCCTATATACATAGCCAAGGAAAATAATAGATCACAATCATCGTGTTAAGAAGGGCCGATTCAAGAGGATAGTTTTTTCCCCCTCTCATCAGCATGTTAAAAGGTTACTGTTAGACATGTAGTGGCTTTTCAATCCTTTAGAGTAGCGCATGATGCCTCTTATTAATTGGTATAGAGGCATCATGTGAGGAGGTGATTTAGAAGGGTTGCTCTGGTGGATGCAGCAGCCTTCCATCTTCATTTTATTGATCATGGAAAAGAAATTGGAAGAGGGTCGATCGAGGAAAGGGATTGAGGGTTGCTATTATGGATGCAATAGCCTTTCGCTCATTAGGACATTGGAAACAGTGAGGGATTGAGTGTTTTAGAGCTATAATTTAAAAATATTTTAAATAATAAAATCAAAAATTAGTTTTGAGGTTCTATAAATCCAAACTTATAAGCTTAAACTTAATTAAGAATTAAATAATTATTTAGGATCTAGGTTTGTGATTTGAAGATCCTAAGATAATTTCATAAAATATGGGTTAATGAATAATGGGTTAGCTTTGATCAGATCCTTAACTGGGTTAGACCTAGGGTTAGATTAAATATGGACTTAGTTAAGAAATTGATCAAACCTAATTAATAGTTAATTAGGATTAGGTCATTTCTTTAGATCAATTCAATAGTTGTAGTTGATCAAAGTCTATACATCTAACAAATGGATACTGATCGTGGCTCAGTGATCGAGCCCGAGTCTTTAGGCAAACCAAATCCAAACTAATAAATCGATTGATGTCTAAGATAAGTCTGACATTTTAGATCAGTGGTTTTTAATTGGTAGCCCACTTACCTGACCATTTCTGATGGTGTCTAAGGCAAGCCTTGGCAGACCCTTCCATGAATCTTATTTATCTGGCCAATGTGGTTAATCAGCTTTTAATTAGGTTGCTCATTGATTCATGCTAACCCATGTCACATAGAAAATCAGTGAAACTGATTTCATTCAGTGAGACTAATCTAGGTGCTCATAGACTGAAATTTATCCTAGTCCTTATTGATGACTTGAGAAGTCAGTGGCAGGACTTGACTTGGTGAAGTCAGTAGGAGTAAATTGATCCATGTCCTTTCTATCCTTAAATCATTAATAATTTAAATCTTCTAAAATTATTAGATCCTTAAAATGATGAAGTTATGGAGATAACTGAGTCATTGCCTTTAATTAAGATATTTGATAATGAGTCCATTAACTCAATAATCATTGGAGGCCCATAGGCCTGGTGCTTGTTGACTAATAGAATTATCATTCATCATATGACGATTTAGATGTATCTCTCTAATAGTGGTTAGGTTGACCAACCATAGTTAGGCTTAATCATTTGTTAGTTAGATGCACCAAGTATAGTTATGTTAATAGTTGAACCTAATCAGATCCTTACAGTGGAAGCCCTAGCCTACTAATTAGATTTCTTGGGCAAAATTAAATTACTAGAAGTTGTTTAGAGAAATAATTAGTTATAAATCTAGATGTACATGGATTGATCAACCATAGTTGAGCTTATGTGCAGTCTATGTGGATTCTAGTACCTACTAGTAAATTAAAGTAATTTTTTGAATTAGAGGTAGAGGCTACCAATTCGAATAAAATAATGGAAGAACCTTTAGACTAAAGTCTAAATCTTTAGATTTAATATAATTCATATACTTTGGTTAATGTTTTCTTTTCTTAAATTAAGGCTAAACCCTAATTGCTCCTATCACTGTTAGACAGTGATGACTTATGGGATCTAACTTCGATAATTAGTATCGAAAGTTAAATTTGGTTCAGCAATACAAATGTGTTTGTATTGGAGCTTCTAAGCCCAGTCAAAATAATTAGTCCAAGGTTAATCCAAATCAGGCATAGTGCTTCTACTATAAGAAGCAAGATCATAGAAAGAAGAATTATCTTGCTTTCCTTAACCATAACAGGCTGAACACGAGAAATGAGCAAGAGTTATTTATCAAGAATGTTATATGATAACACCTTAAAATTTCTCTGTATGAAACTTTGCTATCTGGGTATGAGATACCGCTAGTTCTATGCAATTTATTGCAAGAACTATAGATAAGTGGAATGTTTAAAAATGATGAGAAATATCTAAATATTTTGGATGGAAGTCCTATTCCAATCCTAGCTTTAAGAATTATCAAGCTTATTTTTAAAGATGTCATTTTGAGTGATTGTCACTATTATCGATCTTTATGATAAATGTGTTCTCTATTGATCTTTTGATCAGGAATGGTTATCATTTATCAATAATAAGAATTATTATGATATTATAATAAATAATATTATAATAATATATGGATAATAAAAAAATAATATTTAATATTTATACAGTCTGTTAAAGTATAATGTACACATCCAAGTTAGATTATATCATGGATATCTATCTTTGGCATTATAGACTTAGTCATCTTGATAAGAACATGATAAATAAGTTAGCTTGAGAGAAAAATCTTGACATCAATGATTGTGAATCATTGATAGCCTGTGAATCTTATCTTCTTGGAAAGATGATAAAGCCATCTTTTACTGAAAAAGATGAAGGAGCTGATAAAGTTCTGTCTCATACATAATGATGTATGTGGACCTATGAACTTAAGTACAAAAGGAAGATATTAATATTTCATTACAGATGACCATTTGATGATGGGTGCGTCTAACCTGAATTATTTGAAATATTCAAACGATTCAATAATGAAATAGAAAAGCAAACTGGATAAGGTATTTGTTAACGTAGAATCTGATCGTCATCGAAATCAGCTGGAGCGGTGGTGGACGAGGTCACCACCGGGACCTACAAAATAAAGTTCCGTCCGAAGTCGGTGGGGGGTGGCTCCGGCAGGACCCTCCGACGATCAAGTCAGCTCTGACCAATAGAAATGAAGTGCTCGAGAATGATTTTCGCAGAGCTTAGAGTAGAAGAGAACTTAGAGCATAGAGATCAGAGGTTAGCGATCAGAGGATAGCTTATCTGGAGGGTCCTTTTTATAGGCGGAGCTTGATGGTGATAGCTACAGTTGTCTGATGGCGGGTTGCTCGAGGCTGCACCGAGTTTGATGCGAAGAGGATGGTGTTGTCAGATCGAAAGCGACAGCCATGCCGTCTGATAGTGGTGGGCTGCTCGAGGTTTGGCGGAGCCACTGTAGCATCGCCTGTGGCAGACTGACGGTGATCGTTCGTCCAACTTTAATAGCCATGGATCTTAGAAAGTAGGCATTGATCGATGGACTTCGGCATATATCGATTTCAGGAGAGTTCGGCCAAGGGGAAGCTTGGAAGGAGTTCGATCGTTGAGGAGTTTGACCGTTGGGAGTCCGAAGGAGCTCGACCGACTGAAGAGATGGTCGCTTGAGGAGTTCAGCCGAGGGATGACTGTCGAAGAGTTCGACCGCTAGGAGTCCGAAGGAGCTCGATCGGTTGAAGGGACGACCGCTTAAGGAGTTCGATCGAGGGACGATCACTGAGGAGTTTGGCTGTTGGGAGTCCGAAGGAGCTCGGCCACTGGAGAGTTCGGCTAAGATCTGACTGCTGAGCAGTTCGACCAACCCTAAGAGTTCGGCTAACACCCATCTGCTGAAGCTCGTCCATGACTACTGGTTGCATTAGGCTGAGCATCGAACTAGACTTCGGTAGGAGCGGGGTTTATCCCCAACAGTAGCCCCCCCACTTTCGAGTTTGAAACTTGAAGGAAGGGAGTGCATAAAAGGTGACTACCAAAGTCTTCTTCTAGGCTCCGTGCTGGTTCAGGTCGAAGCTCGAGGGAGATCTCATCTCCAGCTAAAGTTGATGTTGAAGTTGAGGCCCGGGGGAGATCCCATCTCCAACCGAGGTTGAGATAGGTCTCGTCTCCTACGATCAAGATCGAAGGTCAAGCTCATCGAGGGCGACATTATCTCCTACAGTCCAGGCTGACTCGGAGGAGATCTCTCCTTCAGTCGAGGTCAATATGGGCGCTCAGGAGAGATCCGATCTCTGGCCGAGGTTGGCTCGGTCGCTCGAGAGAGATCTTATCTCTAGCCGAGGTAAGAAATCTTATCTCTAGCCGAGGTTATCACTCGAAAGAGATCTTATCTCTGATCGAGGTCATCACTCAGGAGAGATCTTATCTCTAGCCGAGGTTTGCTCGATCGCTCGGAAGAGATCTTATCTCCAGCCGAGGTAAGAGATCTTATCTCTAGTCGAGGTTGTCGCTTGGAAGAGATCTTATCTCTTGCCGAGGTTGTCACGGTTGCTCGGAAGAGACCTTATCTCTAGCCGAGGTTGGCTCGGTCACTCGGGAGAGATCTTATCTCTAGCCGAGGTAAGAGATCTTATCTCTAGCCGAGGTTATCACTCAGAAGAGATCTTATCTTTGGTCGAGGTCGTCGCTCGGGAGAGATCTTATCTCTAGCCAAGGTTGGCTCGGTCGCTCGAAAGGGATCTTATCTCTTGCGATCGAGGTTGATACAGGCGCTCGCGTTAGGACAAGGCTCTCCTCTTATTTCTAACGGGCTGTGGGGGCACATTCGGACCGTCGTCCGTCTCCCTCCATCTCGTCTAAGATGAATGAGGTCTTCTACTTTGCTCGCGTTAGGACGAGATTCTCCTCCTATTCCTAACAGGCTGTGGAGGCACATACGGACCGTCGTCCGCGCCTCTCCCCCCATCTCGTCCTTTGTGAATGAGGCCTTCGACTTTGCTCGCATTAGGACGAGGTTCTCCTTCTGTTCCTAACGGGCTGTGGGGGCACATTCGGACCATCGTCCGTCTCCCCCCATCTCGTCTAAGGTGAATGAGGCCTTCGACTTTGCTTGCGTTAGGATGAGGTTCTCCTCCTATTCCTAACGGGCTATGGGGGCACATACGGATCGTCATCCGCGCCTCTCCCCCCATCTCATTCTTTGTGAATGAGGCTTTCGACTTTGCTTGCATTAGGACGAGGTTCTCCTCCTATTCCTAATGGGCTGTGGGGGCACATACGACCATCATCCGTGCCTCTCCTCCATCTCGTCCTTTGTGAATGAGGCCTTCAACTTTGCTCGCGTTAGGATGAGATTCTCCTTCTGTCCTAACGGGCTATGGGGGCACATAAGGACCGTTGTCAGGGCCTCTCCTTCCATCTCATCCTTTGTGAACGAGGTCTTCGCTTGGAAGAGATCTTATCTCTGGTCGAGGTTGTCATCGATCGCTCGGGAGAGATCTTATCTCTGATCGAGGTTGAAGATCTTTGACCTGCTCGTGTTAGGACGAGGTTCTCCTCCTGTTCCTAACATGACAACTATCGACTGCTTCTTTCCTATCATCACATAATTTTTGCACCTAGAAATAATATTATTTATTAGAGGAGAATTTTATCGAGGGGGAGTTACTGGCAGCACATCCCTATTTCAGGGTCGTGGGGGCGTTGTTCCTTTGGATTTCCTTGGGCAGCAAGGCTCGGGCCGGACGACCTCCTTTGTCTCATGCTGGCCTTCTCAATTTGGAGAAAGTTTCTCTTGGCTTTGTCACTGGGAGACGATGAATCATCGATGTACTAAGCTCCTCTCCGAGGTAACGTTGATGATGCCATGAGGCGGCCGACCTTGTCGTTTCTGGTTACGACAGCGGCCTTGGCCAATCTTCTGCTTCAGACTGGCGTCGGAGAAATTTACTCAGCTGCTCCTTTCTGACGAGCTCCTCAATTTCGTCTTGAAGCTGAATGTATTCCTCAATGTCGTGGCCGTGGTCGCGATGGTAGGAGCATTGCTTGCTTCGATCGTGCATGTTTGGGGGAGACCATAGTCCTTTTGGCCTTGACAGCTCTTTCTTAACCTCCGTGAGAATTCGAGTTCGAGGGGTGTCAAGGGGCACATAGTGACGGAACCTTTTGGAAAGAGGACTTCTTCGCACCCTTCTATCGGGGCTTCCTCGATGGCGAGCTTGAAAAGTTCGGGCTTTGCTTGCGCTGGAGAGGTCATGAGCGCGGCCGAACTTCCTGTGGAACCTTCTGCAAGAGAACTTCATGCCCTTTTGTCGGGGCTTCCTTGGAGTCATTCTCGAGAGGGAGTTCGACCTCGCTTGCGTCGAACTTCATTTTGATGATGAGCTTTAAGGGAGAGTTCGGCCTTGCTTCCATCGAACTTCATTCCGATGATGAGCTTCGAGGGGGAGTTCGGCCTCGCTTGCGTCGAAGTTCATTTTGCTTTCCTGCAAAATCTTCCACAGAAGAACTTCATGTCCTTTGTCGGAGCTTCCTTAGAGTCATGCTCGAGAGGAGTTCGGCCTCGCGCCGAACTTCATTCTGATGATGAGCTTTGAGGGGAGAGTTCGACCTTGCTTCTGCCGAACTTCATTCCGATGATGAGCTTCAAGGGAGAGTTCAATCTCGCTTGCGCCGAAGTTCATTCCGCTTTCCCACGAAACCTTCTACGGGAGAACTTTATATCCCTTTATCGGGGCTTTCCTTAGAGTCATGCTCGAGAGGGAGTTCGGCCTCGCTTGCGCATCGAACTTCATTCGCATTTTCCCATGAAACCTTCCGCGGGAGAACTTCATGCCCCTTTGTCGGGGCTTCCTTGATGATGAGCTTCGAAGGGAGTTCGGCCTCGCTTGTGCGGGGAGGTCATGGATGCGGCCGAACTTCCTATGGAACCTTCTATGGGAGAACTTCATTCCCCTTTGTCGGGGCTTCCTTGGAGTCATACTCGAGAGAGAGTTCGGCCTCGCTTGCGCCGAACTTTATTCCGATGATGAGCTTTGAGGGGGAGTTCGGCCTTGCTTCCACCGAACTTCATTCTGATGATGAGCTTTGAGGGGGAGTTCGGCCTTGCTTGCGCCGAAGTTCATTCCACCCTCCTTGTGAAACCTTCTATGGAAGAACTTCTATTCTCCATTTTTCCTTCCTAAGGCCGATTTGTATGCCCAAATGCTCTTCCTTAAGGTCGGTTCCTCGCGTCCTCATAGCGGGTTTGTTGGCAAAGTCTCCACCGAAGGTTGTCGCATGGCCTATATCATCTCGATGGAGCCACAAACCCGACCAGTAGGTTGAACTGCTCCACGTCTGCGGTGGCTTTGTGTGGCACCTGGGCTGCCAGAGCTGAAATGAGAGCAGATGGACCTGACGCGTAGGCCAACGATCGCCGAGTCGAAGCTCTCCTAGGAGGTATTTTCTCTTTGGAAAAGAACTCTAGTGAGGAAGAAGAGAGATCTCCAAAGAGGGAAGAGAGAAATCATCGCTGAGCACTCCTTTAAGAATAAGGGAACCTCGAAGATTCATGCCCTTCCTCTAGCACCAATCTGTTGACGTAGAATCTGGTCATCGTTGAAATCAGTTGGAGCGGTGGTAGACGAGGTCACCGTCGGAACCTACAAAATAAGTCCCATCCAGAGTCGATGGGGGGTGGCTTCGACAGGACCCTCCGACGATCAAGTCAGCTCTGGCCAACAGGAATGGAGTGCTCGAAAATGATTTCCGTAGAGCTTAGAGTAGAAGAGAACTTAGAGCATAGAGATCAGAGGTTAGCGATCAGAGGATAGCGTATTTAGAGGATTCTTTTTATAGATGGAGCTTGATGGTGACAGTTGCAGCTGTCTGATGGCAGGTCGCTCGAGGCTGCACTAGGTTTGATGCGGAAAGGATGGTGTTGTCAGATCAAAAGCGACAGTCATGCCATCCGACAGTGGTGGACAGCTCGAGGTCTGGCAGAGTCGCTGTAGCATCGTCTATGGCAGACTGATGGTGATCGTTCGTCCAGCTTTAATAGCCATGGCTCTCAGAAAGCAAGCATTGATCGATGGACTTCGATATATATCGATTCCAGGAGAGTTCGGCCAAGGGAAAGCTCGAAAGAAGTTCGACCGCTGAGGAGTTCGGCCGTTGGGAGTCCGAAGGAGCTCGATCGGCTGAAGGAACGGCCGCTTGAGGAGTTCGATCGAGGGATGACTGTCGAGGAGTTCAACCGCTGGGAGTTCGAAGGAGCTTGACTGGCTGAAGGGACGGCTGCTTGAGGAGTTCGACCAAGGGACGATCGTTGAGGAGTTCGGCCGCTGGAAGTCCGAAGGAGCTCGATCACTGGGGAGTTCGGCTAAGATCCGACCGCTGAGCAGTTTGGTCAGCCCTAAGAATTTGGCTAAGATCCATTCGCTAAAGCTCTTCCGTGGCTACTCTTCCATGGCTACTGGTTGCATTAGGTTGAGCATCGAACTAGACTTCGGCAGGAGCGGGGTTTATCCCCAACAATATTAAAACTATTCAATCAGATCAAGGAGGCGAATACTTATCTAGTGAAGTTTGTGATATATCTAAGAGAGAATTAAATTCTCTCTTAGTGAATTTCTTTTTAGAATATAGTATATCAAAAAAAAAGAAATTGAACTTTTTAGACATGGTTCAATCCATGATAGGGTTCACTAGTCTACCTATTTCAAGGTCATACTTTACTCTCTATTTGTTTTACTCTAAAAGAAGTTTTGAGTAAATCTATCGCATAGACTCCATATTGGATATAGATCGGGCATAGACCTAGACTCTCTCACCTTCAATTTTAGGATTGATCGGGCTATGTCAAAGATTTGCACACATATAAACTTGGATCCTGATCCAATAAGTGTTTAAGGGTTATTAATTCTACTATGCTGAAGAATATGAGATGTTCATCAGCAGTAGGGTATTCCTTTTTGGAAAGAAGTTTCTTAGAGAAGAAACTGATGTCTGTCAAGTTGAACTTGTAAAAATTTGACTGGTAGAAAAGAATCAACATTATTTGGTAAATCTACAGAATCGGATTTGATCAGATCAAATTCAGAGCTCATTAAAGTATTATCTTTAAGAAAATTTGGTAGAATACTGTGTTAGTCGGACAGATACTTCAGTATCTAGATCTAGGATGTCGATCATGTTGAGCTTGATGAGAATAATAAAGATTCGATCACCTATAGAGATACAATGCAGTGGCCTGACTTTAAGAAATGGCTTGGAGCCATATGATCCAAATTGAAGTCTATGAAAATTAATAGTGTATAGACACTAATTGATTCACCTAAAAGGATGAAATTCATTGAGTGTGAATAAATTTTTAATAGGATCAGAGTAGTACAGATGGGAAGGTAAAGACCTTTAAGGCCCGTTTGGCTATTATCTCAGTTTTCAAACATACGTTCTGAACGTATATCTTTGTTATGAACAAAGGCAAACCCTGTATTTATAGTTGGGCAAAATATTTTATAGTGTTATTTTTTGTGATGTTTGAGGATGAAATTCTCTTAATCGAGAATGGCATTCCAGCATTGCAAGAAATAAAGATTTAGCTATCATCTTATTTCTCTATATATGAGATCAGATATGGTATACTCACTAGAGGTAGTGAGTAGATACCAGTCTGATCCAAGTGAGAGCCACTAAAAGATTGTATAGATAATCCTTAAGTATTTAGAAAATACTAAGGTTTAATGACTCAAATATAAAAGTACTGACTTAAAACATGTGGATATTTTAATTTCAGTCAAAATAAGATGACAACAAAAGAATGTCGGATTATATCCTAATTGTAGAAGCAATATGCTAGAAAGGTTCCAAGCAGTATACTTTAGCCTATTCTGTTAGTGATGTAGAGTACATTATGGCATATGATGCTGTCATGTAAGTTGGATAGTTGTTGAGGTTCATTAGCTGGTTGGGAGTGGTACCCTCCACCAATGGTCCATTCCTATCATAGCACTGGAGCCATAGCTCAGTCTAAAGAACCCAAGGATCAGTATATTCTATATCACTTTCATCTTAGATATTAGATCTGGGTGACGTCAATCTTTAGAAGATCAATGTAAAAGAAAAAGTTGACTGACCCATTTGCTAAGACTTCGAAACTAAGGAGTTCTACGAACTTAAGTAGAAGATAGGATATTTGATATCATTCTGATTGACTTTAGTCCAAGTAAGAGTTATTAAAAAATGTGTCCTAAAGTTAATCATCTAAGTGATAGATGATTGGAATTAGTATATAAATTATCTAATAATAATAGTTATTTGACTGATTCATCATAAAAGTTTTATCTTTCTTAAATAAACTTCTAAATTATGATGAAATCTTTAGAACCATAATTAATCGATAAAGAAGGATTTATCGGATGGTTCTTAAATTATTCATGATCAAATGATAAGTTATTAACAAGGATGATAACTTATCGAGTGTAAATTATTGTATGCCATATGCGTTGGTTGTCCTCATAATCAAATGGTGTGGAGACACTGGTATGGCATTCAGATGAGATGTATGAATACATCTGCATTGAACGTAACCAATGTAGCACTCTAATGTCAAAAATAGCTAAGGCCAATGGATATAAGTATTCCTCCGATCTGAGATCATCATGATAACTTGCAAGCAACTCACTGTACTTTGGTGCCGAACTGCCTATATTTCTAATATAGATTCGAAAGATTTTTAGGTACAGTCAAGTAGTTATAAAATCGATGTATGAGCCAAGATGAGATTAATTACCTCTGATTAACTTCATGAAGAGAATGATTTACTATGTTTCAATTTAGCAAAACCTAGGCCTGAGTAATCCTCATGAGGTGTCACGAAATTTGCAAAATTTTGAGACACAATAGAGATGACTTGTATGAGTATTTGACAGCGTACTCAAAATCGTCTTGAGCATTATTGATCATAAGAATGAATTATATAGTTATCATGGGCCAGGGTTCTAAGAATGTTGCTTTGTATACATTTGACCTATCCGGATGTCGAAAACCATTGCTAGATGGTAACTTCGATTGGTATAGAAATTGATTTCTGTACTATCGACTTAGATTCAAATTTATGGGATCACACACATTAGAACTTCTAACCTGATCAAATGGTTAATCGATGATTGAGAATCAGTCTAAGATCAATCCATCAATATGATTGATGTTTGACCTAATGCAAGTGTTGCAGAAGGATCGATTAGCAATTGAATTGCTAATTAGCTCAATTTAATTAAGCAATCAGACTGAAATCAAGTTTAATTAAATTAGATTTAATTAAAATTAATTTAAACTTAATTAGATTAAGTCTAATTGATTTATTGGATAAGCCAACAGTAAGAAATAATAATTTCTTATTTGACTAGGACTTGGGTGTACCTAATTAACTTATGAGTTAAATCAGATTTAAATCTTTATTTAATCTGATTTAATTGGGCTTCTAGTTGGACTAGGATCATTCTTAATTGGGTTGTATTTAATTTGATTTAAATATGATTTAAATTAGGTTCAAACCTATTTTGACCTAGTCAAACAAGAGGAGTTTCAGTTGGACTGGGACTCTCTCTCTTTCTCTTGCGCCTAAAAGCCCACACCAACACCTTTTATTTTTGATGTTTTACATGAGCTTTTCCATGCCTAAGAGGCTTCTCCACACCCCATTAATCTGATTTTTTGGAATTTATTTTGACTTGGTCAAAACTAGAAAGTGGTTTGGATTAGTTTTCTATTTGATAGAGTCTCCTTTGACCAAAACTTCTTTCCTCCTTCTTTTGGATTTTTTTCATGCCACGCAACCTTTTCTCCACCCTTCTCCTTAGGATTTTGTGCGTTGGTTTTCTGGTTCTCACACCCAAAATCAAGGAAGGGGCGTCCAAGAGTTGGACGCCCCATAGGAGTCCATAAAAGACTAGGTTTGACCTAGTCATCCTTATAAAATTGGGGTGCCTCCTGTGAGATGGTTTGAGGATATGATAAATCCCAAAAATTTTATAAAAAACTTGGAGAAAAGGAGGAGAAGGCATGGTGGTTTTGGGATGCCAAGACTCTTGGAGGAGGACCTTTCTTTTGGACATTAAACGATGATGTCTTGATGAAGACAAGGTAAGAGAAGATTGTCTTTTCTTATATTTTTCTTTTATTTTTCTCTCTTCTTATTTTATATATAATTTTTTTATGATAAAAATTTGAGAGAGAGAAAGTGAGATGGCGTGGGGATCCATGCTTCAAGGTGTTGGAGCATAGTGATCATCTTTGGACATGATCTGATCATGTCCTAAGGAGAGAAGAAGAGAAGAAAGGTCTTCTCTTAGGATTTTTTTGAGAACCTTTCTTCTCCTTATTTTTATGAAATTTTTTTAGAGTAAAAATCAGATATGTTAGATCTAGAAATATAGAAAAAATCTGGAGGATAAGGTCTCCTCTTGTCCTAGCATAGAGATATTTTCAGAACATTAATCGTTGATGTTCTGAAGGAGAAGATTTGTCTTCTCTTAGAATTTATTTTTTCTTATTTTATTTTCCAATTTATGAAAGATCCAAGGGTTGGATTCCTTCCTTACTCCTCCTCATATTCTTCATCTCTTAGAGTGTCCAAGAGATCCGAAGAATATGTGTTTGATTGACCATCAGGAGGGATCTGCAAGAAACTAGCACTTCGAGCGGATCTTCGTTCGACGAACCTTCGATCTATGTTGCAAGTTCGTATGGATCACCTGTAGAGATTAGACGCGTGTGCGACTCTACAAGCAACAACAGAAATCAACCACAAAATTTTCGACCTACGTAAAGATAAGAGATCTGATCTCTTGATAATCTAGATATGATTTAGGATTAGATCTAGAATTATTCTAGATCTAAGTATTGATATGATCAATACCACTTATGATTAATTTATTTTTAGATTTATATTTGCATCATAACATATTATAGATCATTGATGTAGAATTTTGTAATCTGATTACATGCATTTTGTAGATTAAACTATTTAATCTATGTTTTCTACTACTTTAATTTTGAAAAAATTTTAAAATCTATGCATGAAATCCTGCATTTTTTCCTTCATATAGTTAAACGATTAATGAAACTCTTCCTATAGATAAATGATGGACAATAAATCTAGACTTTGGAGGACAATAGAACTTAGACCATTAATGAAACTCTTCCTACAGATAAACGATCCATAGGATGTCAACGGGTCTACAAAATAAAATGCAATGCGAATGATAGTATAGAAAAATATGAGACACGTCTTGTCACAAAAGGGTTCACTCAGGTGGAAGGTTTGGATTTCCATGAAACTTTCGCTCTAATAGCAAAACTTATTTGTATTCATTGTTTTCTTACTATTACACTTATACTAAGAATGGGGAACTTCATCAATCGGATGTCAATAATGCTTTTCTGCATGGTGATCTTGATAAAGAGGTTTTTATAAAATTACCTCCTAGTTTCATATCTATAGGGCCAAATCAAGTGTGCAAATTATGAAAGTTCTTATATGGACTTAAACAAGCTTCTCGAAATTGGTTTTCTAAGTTCTCTTCCACTTTAAAGAAATTTGGCTTTATGCAGTCCATTACTGAAGATTTCTTATTTACTTATGCTAATGGGGACTCTTTTATGGCTTTACTTGTGTATGTCGATAATCTCATTTTGGCAAGGAATAATTCTACAACTTGTCAAATATTTAAATGTTACCTTCATAAATGCTTTCATATAAAGGACTTAGGTCATCTCAAATATTTCTTAGGCATTAAGGTTGCTAGAAATTCTTCGGATCTCTTCTTATGTCAGTGGAAGTATGTCCTGGATATATTAACAAAATGTGGGATGCTTGCCACTAAATTCATTGCTTTCCCTATGGAGCATCAATATCACCTGGCATTAGCATCCAGACCTATATTGGATGATTTGGGCCAATATCATCATTTGGTTGGTCGTCTAATTTATCTTACTATTACGCATCCAGAATTATCTTATTCAATTCATATTTTATCCTAGTTTATGCATCAACCTAAAAAGGAGCATTGGGATGCAGCAATTCGTGTCCTTGGTATTTAAAACAAAATCTAGGACAGGGGATTCTTTTATGACTATGTTCAACCTTGCAACTCACTACATACTGTGACCTTGATTGGGAAGGCTACCCAATTACTCGACGATCCCTCTCAAGATATTTTGTGATGCTTGGATCAAGTCCCATATCATGGAAGACTAAAAAGCAAACTACAGTATCATGATCTTCAGCAGAGGCTGAATTTCGCACCATAGCTATTGCTGTTAGTGAACTTTTATGGTTGTATAGCTTTCTCTCTTCTCTTAGTGTGGCTTATCCCCAATCTAAGCATCTTTATTGTGATAATCAGGCAGCAACCCACATATCCGCTAATCCAGTCTTTTATGAATGCATGAAGCACATTGAGATTGACTTCCATTTTCTTCACGAACATATTCAGAATAATGATGCGGTTACTTCTCATGTCTCATCAAAGTTTTAGTTGATAGATATCTTCATTAAGGCTCTTGGAAAGGATCGGTCTACTTTTCTCCTTGGCAAGTTGGGCAAAAATGACATCCACGCACCAACTTGAGGGGGAGTATTAGAGATAGAATACTTTATCTATACTTCATTTGTATTTGAATACCCAAGTTGTTATATTTTGACTTTAGGATAATATCCCCTTCCCTCCTGATCAGGTTATTTATAGGTTGTTTATTAGTTAGAATATTTTCCTTTATTTTCTCTGTACAACTATAGGCACTTGCCTATTTATTTGTACGCTTCTCAATGAATACAAGTAAAAATATACAAATTATTTCACTTAATCATTAAAAATGTGTTTCAAAATTAGATTGGAAAAAAGGGCTTACATGTCAAAATTTCATAAATAAAATAAGAAGAATGCTAGATACATATATACATACATATATACATATATACACACACATACATAGGTATATATACATATATGTTAGTGTATATACAAAATGTACATAAAAATTGAAAATTTTTGAAACTTCAATAAAAAAAATATTTATCAAGGATTGTTCATGTTCAAAGAAAATTATTATATAAAGACCATACAGAAAGCTCTATCTATTGATTTAGTCTTGAAGACTTTTCAACTATTGGGAATTAAGGATTTAGAAGAGATCTATTATTAGAAGGAATACAAATATCTCCATATGGGACTTGTTCAAGTAGCCATAAGATCTTTAACAAAAAATAGTATGAATATTTTGGTCATTCCAATATTTTGAAAACCATGGATTGCTTGTCTTTGAAACTACAAACCAAAATTGAGTTCTTAAGATTTAGGATAAAATATGATATGAAATATCTCCAATCAATAAATTTACAAATAAATTCCTTGATGCGAAAAAGATAAAAGTCAGTTGTAAAGAGTTTTGAGATGTCCTAATTATGTTTATAAATTTCTTACAAAGAACAAAAAAATCCTCATGGATTGACTCAAGAAGAATCCACTTGCTTGGATAAGTGAACATACTAAAGTGTAAGAAAGATAAAAGAGAAAGTAAAATCCTACCTTGTCTTGATATAGTTCATCAAAATGCATTCAAAATTGTTGAAATAGATGCATCTAATTATGGCTATGGTAGTACTCTAAACAAAAAATTAGATGAAAAGGAGCAATTGGAAAAATTTACTTTTGGAGTATGGAATGATACTCAAAAGAATTATTCCACCATTAAAAAGAAAATCCTTTTCATAACTAAAGTAATCACTAAATTCTAGGAAAAAATTATTAAATCAGTAATCTCTCTCTCTCTCTCTCTCTCTCTCTCTCTCTCTCTCTCTCTCTCTCTCTCTCTATATATATATATATATATATATATATATATATATATATTAGGAGGGACTAATCTCTATCCATTATGCCATACCATCCTACCTCACCCCAACTAAAGTGTGGACTCTTAGAGATGCCGGGTCAAAGCTTGCCAAACCAGGCCCCACTAAGTAGGAGTTGAGGTGATTTTCAACACCATTCAAAATCCTGCCCTTTTATCCAAGTGAAAAAGAGTTTTTTTTATAAATTTAAAGAATGTGATTTGCTGGAAGATACTATGGTTCCAATTTCTTTGTGTTGCACCAATCCTTGAGGGTTATTATAACTATTTTAGCCACCCATATTAACTTATTAAGATTAATAATATGAAAAAATATAGCATTCATTTTTTTTATTATGCTTGTTTGGTTCATGGAAAGAATTTTCTTGTCCTGATGTTATTTCTAAGAATGTGATGCCCAAGAAACTAATTTTGGTATGTTTGGTTGATCATAAAAAAATGACTTATATTTGATTGAGCATCTACTTTTCTAAAAAAAATTATATAAAATATCTATTATACTGTTAATCTATGAAAAAATCTTACTCTATTCTACACATTACCATTGTTTGTATTTGATTGCCAAAGATCTTGATGGAGGGTTTGAGGTATCATGATGGAGAGAATATTTATTTCAGCCGTAAATCTTTTGATAGCTTACAAAAATATTTTCGAAAAGAAAAGCCTCCAATTTCTATCCCATGGGAATCTCAAAAATCCATGTCTTACATGAGTTTTTCTCGTTATAAAACATGAAAATTATATTATCATAAAAATATTTTGTTCCAATCACTCTTCTTTGAAAACTTCAACCAAATAAGAGGAATTTTCTCACTTCTCGTTGATCACACTTTCCGCCACCACTCTCTGTGAACCAAACGCGACATTATTTGTTATAACTAACCATTATTTTCACTTGTATTTGTTTTAATAAAATCATATTTTTCAATCTTCAAATTTTTCTCTCAATATTCCTTTCAAAAGTAATTACACATTCCAAAAGATTTATTATTTTATCAATACAAAGCGAAATAAATGATAATACCATCATTTTTTGTTATTATCTATTATTTTCCATTATTATACTATTACAATAACTATTATTTTGATAATAATTTTAATATAAAATATAAAAAATATTTTTAAATAAATATTGACCGTTATAATTCTTATAATGATCAATAATATTTTTAATGAGGGGTGTTATGATAGGATAACACCTTATTTAAAACTTTAAAATGAAGGGATTATTGCCGGGTGGCAATGGATGAGGTATAGGTTGGATAGGCCATTATATGTACTCATCTTACAATTGAGAATCATGTACTTAAATCTACCTTGGGATGGAGCAGGGTTGCTAGAGTTAGATGGGATGAGTTAGACAAATTGAGTCGAATAAAGCTACAAAAATCTTTTTTTATATAAAGTAAAAAAATAAAAATAAAATATAAGGATAAACGAGGAGTAGTGGATCGATTGGCATTTGATCGGCTTAAAAAGAAGATGGTGTGGCACTATGGCTAGGGTTTGGAACTGGAAAGATAGGGGATGATATGGGATGAGTGAGACTGCTAGGAAAAAAGATGGGGAGAGCATTTAGTGAAGTTATTTATACTTGGGTTGGGTTTGGGACATATTTGACCATTATCCATATCTATCCCAAATTAAGGTTTTGTAACCAAGATCCATACATACCAACTCTAAATAGATCAGAAAAAACTTACCCATTAAGATTGGGTTTTTTTTGGGTAAATCAATGGATCTATGTTTAGATTATAGAAAAGATGAGGAAGTTAGAAAACAAAAGGCAACAAAATGCAATAAGATACAAACAAATTTAATAAACAAACAAATATATAATACAAGACCAAAAAAAGGAAAAATAACATAAAAGAGAAAAGTATTGCGAAGACAAAGAAGAAAAAGGGTTGGCACCATATAGAACCCTGCTACATAAACCAACCATCATGAATATGAACAAACCAGGTTGAGAAAAAAGTATCAGAGGCCCAGAACACGGATAAGTTGAACCATAAACAGAAGATAATAGGAACAACAACTGCTTCCATATCAAAAAAAGTAGGGCATCAATATTAATCTTGAACGACACTAGAAGCACTATATATAACTCCCATAGCAGTAAAGAGACCCATCTGTAATAGAATTAAATAGCACAAAAAAACTCCGGCTGCTAGCAAGAGATCCAATTAGTGCAGATAAGCAGTCCGCTATATGAGCAAAGTAGATTTAGAACACATAAAATCAACCCACTGAAGAAGATGCAAATACTTGACTTGTTGAATGAACAAAGTAAATCCAGAACACTAAAAAAACAACACGCGGAAGGAGTGCCAATGTAGTCATAAAAGAAACTAGAGCAAAGTGTAGAACCGTAAGTCCTTGAAGTATAAAGCTCAACCTCAATAATATATGACAACATATGAAAAATATGAAGCATTGAGCTCTTGTGCAGGAACCTATTGCGCGTAGCATAGAAACCGACGAACCACAAGTAGAAAGAAATAAAAGCAAAAATAACATAACACCAAAACAAAAGTTGAAAAATATTAAGCATGACGCAGATACGTGGTTCCAATAGCATTTGCCTAAAGAATGTGAGTAAAATTCCTTGACAACCTATCAGAATGCACAAAACAAAAAGAGCCCTTCGCTGTATGGGTAGCCAACTAATCAGCTGCCTAATTGGCCTCCCGATACACGTGAAAGATCGCACAATGGCAAGACTTTGGTCCAACCCCAAATATCTTGAAACAAAAGTTGCTCTGGAAACTTTGCCCCAAAGAGAGATCAAAGCCACCTAAAAATGGTAATCGAACCCCCCTCAATCCATAGTTCCGAATTATGCCACAAAGATAAAGCTTCCTATATGCCCAACCAAGCACCAACCATTTCCACAAAAGGAACTGAAGATGCTGGCAACATCATTCCCCCTGCATGGAAAAGCCGATCTTTATGATTCTTGAGTTTTCCAATCCAAGGGGTGGGGGCTACCAAAACACTGGTTTATGAGTTGGAGAATTGGTAGAGGACACATTACCCCAAGACCTTGGACATGTGTGAAAAGAAGAAGATAATAAAGAGTGATAAAGAGACGTACAAACCCGAACCAAATGAATAGGCTATTGATGGATGTTCTGAAATAAATGTTCATTCTGTGCCTGCCAAATAAGCGAAGCCATATATGCTATGGTAGCTTGAAACTCTTTTTGCACCATGGCAGTGGTTAAAAAGGTTGGCAAATCCAACAACCAAATATGATACCTAGATTGACTATAGCATATAGCAAGTAGCTGCCAAAACGAAATAGCAAAGGAGCAGCACATAGTAACATGATCGTAATCCTCAAAGGATGTAGGACGTAGATTGCAATATGGAAATGTAACACAAGAATACCATGATGAAAAAGAAGATACTTATAGGGAAACTTTTTCACAAAAGCCACCACCAAAAGGTCTTAACTCTCTCATTGACACCCTCATATGCCAAATCTAAGCTGCATCTAATCGATGATATGGTGAAGAAGGCTAAATACAGACCAGGGATGGTTACGATGTACAGACCAGTGTCGGAGAGGAGGTTTAAGGTGGCCTGAATCTAGAGAGCGGTTGTTCACCCCAGGATCAAACTCTTCCTGTGGAAGGTCATCTAGGGTCGTCTTCCGACTCAGTTCCTTCTCAGAGATAGGGGCATGGATGTGTCGACCACCTATCCAAGCTGTGGAATGGAGGATGAGACAACAGAGCACGTGCTTCTTCATTGTCCTAGGGCGTGCTTAATCTAGCGGATGGCTAGTGGCCCACACTGGAACGTATCCTCTAGTTCTTGGCTCTCTTCCTTCCTTTGTATTGTCCACCATGGCTCGACTAAGAGACTAGCCTACATCGCCTATCAGATTTGGCTTTCGAAGAACAGTCTGGTCTTTGATGCTGAGGTCATCCCCGCTCATCGGGTGCTAGAGATAGCCTATTATTTGGTGGAGAAGTCCTACCACTATGATACTGCCGAACAGTCTCTTGATGATCCGAGATCCTGGAGCTCCCTTGTTGCTCCCACAGTGGTCTATATGGTGCTTTTCATCTCTTGGGAACCCCCACTCTCTGGTTTCGTCAAGATCAACTTTGATGGCAGTATTAAGGAGGTAGTAGCGGTGCAGGCTATGTGATCCGAAATCCTGAAGGCAGGATGCTAGCAGATGGAGGATCTTTCCTTTTTGAGCCATCAGTTCTTAGTGCAGAGCTTTGGATCGTCTAGATGGATATCACCTACTTACGACTAAGGAGACGTGCAGAGAAGATCGTTGTAGAGAGTGACTCTGCTACTGTCATTATCTGGATCTGGGCTACTATGGAGTAGTCCATGGTACATCCATTGATTCATGATATTCAGGAGTTTCTTCATCATTTCTCTATGATGATTGTTAGATACGTATATCGGGAGGTGAACAGTACTATAGATTGGGTGGCATTCTTCATTGTCGATTGATAAGTAGTAAAAATATACTAATAAAAGTATTAAATTATAAAATAAATTAAAATATTTTATTAAAAATTGATACTTTTATTAATCTTATGCAGGAAAGAAGGCTACCAATGTGAAGATCTCATTTTTCTGATTCAGATGAAACAAATTTCAGGCAAAACGGACTTCAAACGAGCCCAGAATCGAATTTCAAAAAAAAAAAAAAAAAAAAAAAAAAAAAAAAAAAAAAAAAAAAAAAAAAAAAAAAAACTGACGCAACGCTGACGTCAGGATGACGTCAGCATTTTTCGCGGCGTACGGTGGACCAACCGAAGGGTATTTCAGGAATTTCACAGACGGAGGCGCGCTCTGATTGGTTGAAGAACGCGGCGGTCCACGCAACACCGGGCTCGCGCACGGTCCACGGAGGGCAATTTGGGAATTCTGGCTGATCCAACGGGCGGTTTTCACTGAATCTTGATCGGACGGACGAGAAGAAGGCGCTGATGGACGGCATCCGCAGCTCCCGGTTAAGATCCAACGGCCGAGATTCATCCCGACTGTAACTAAAGGTCTGAAGGCTGATTTCAACGAGATCGGACGGCCCAGATTCAATCCATTGGATGATCCAACGGCTGATATTAAATCCGACTTGATCTGGGTTATTTTAACGGGTTTTTGAGTGGTTTTTGGACCGTTTGATCAACATCGCACGGCCAGAATTATTCAGATGATAGTTTGAATTGTTTTAGGAGTCTAAAATCGAGTTTTGGATGGATTTTGGAGACTTCATCTATAAAAAAAGAGAGCCCTGTTGCCGTGAGAAAAAAAGAAAAGAGAGCCCTGTTGCCGTGAAAGAAAAAAAAAAAAAAAAGAAGAGAAAAGAAAAAGGGAAAAACAGAGAGAGACGGGAAGAAGGAAAAGAAAGAAAGAGAGAGAGGAAGAAAGAAAGAGAAGATATCAAGGAGCCTCTTCTTCTTCACCAAGTTCTCCACATCAAGAGCAACAGATAATCAATTTCAGCAATCAAACAGTCTAATTTCTTCATGCTTTTTATTTTATTTACTGTTTTTAAATTTGTTATCATGAACTAAATTTTATTTTACTAAGGCTAAGGTGTAGCCACTCTTTTGATACAATATTCAGTATAATTTATTTTTAAATTTTATTCATGAGGAGTATATAAATCTGATCTTAATGCTTTTAGATTACTGGCCATCTTCTAATTGATCTGATGAACATAGATGTTACGGACCAAGTACATCTATGTTAATGCTTCTTGATTATATACCTTGTATTATGAATCAAATTAGAATTCATATGCATGCGGAAATTTTAGTGCGCTTTGGACGCAGCGTATTTTAATTAGAGGGTTTCACAAAACCTAATGCATTAATATTTATTTAAATTACACTTGGATCAAAGGGTAATTAATAAATATTAATAGATTTGCTATGCCTGGACCAAAGGGTAGTGAATAAATTAGGAGACTCCACCGTCACATGAAATAAAATTAATCTAAAAACCTGAATATCGTATTGATTGAGTTGGTGAACCGATTGCCTTAGTAATCCATTGCTCTTGAATTTAAAACCTCAATAATTTACACTCTCTCTATTTAATAAAAAAAAAAAAAAATTTAATTATTTTAATTATTTTTTTTAATTTTTTTTTTTTATTCTCATAAATCGATCTTCTAAATAAAGCATAGGAAAGAGCTTTTCAGTACTTGTTTTCCAATCCTCTAGGGACGATACTCTACTCATTCACTTTATTACTTGATCGACTGGTGCACTTGCCATAGCTATAAATTAGCACGCATCATCGATCACACTAGTGAGTAATCCTAGCATCTTGGTCAGGAGTATTCGAGAGCTTTGTGTGATATTTTGTACTCTAACCTTTTAGGCTGTATTCACACAAGAATTGTATGAATGCCCATTTGAATAATAAAAAAAAAAAGGCCGAATACATAGTGGATACATATCCTTAACACTAACCAATGCACTCCAAGCAGGCCTCCAAACAAGTTAATCAGACCAGTCAGGGATGGGGGGTGGGGGGGGCCTGGGGCGGCCTTCTCCCCCCAACATTCAAAAAAATAATAATAATATATATATATATATATGTGCTAATTAAAATTTATTGTTGTTCCCCCAAGCATGTAATATGTATATATCTTAAAAAAGAATTTATTATGCAGTAAGTGGATCCTTTATGGAATTTTAAATGCCAATGCCTCCCTTCTATCTCGCGTCTTTCTATTTCTATCTTTTCCATCGTTCAATTCATGGTTTAGAGGGGATAACCTTGCAATGCTTACAGGATTCATATATTGTTCTTTGAGATTTCAATCTTGAAGAACTGAATGATGACCAATAAAATGAAAATTGAAGTTCAGCAGTAAGTATCACTATTTACTAGTAATTACCTCCTTTCAATTATTTTGGACTGCATTTACACACGGCTCACAGGTTCTCTTTTCTTCTTCCATCACCTATCATTTTTCTTTTGATCCAAAGATTCCAAATAGATGTTTTGAGAAGCCTAATAGGTGCATTCTTCTCAGCAGATATTGTAATAGTGAAAATTTTTCTTAAGGTGAAAAGATTTTTTTGGTCTCCTACATAATAATAGCTTGCAGAATGTGGGTAATACCTTTTAAACAATCCTATTTCTTGCTTTTAATATATATTTTCAAAGTTAGCCTATGTCTGATACATAAACAATTTTCTATGATAATATCATTTATTTAATTTCATATAAAACAGTAAAAGGGCAATCCTATTTGTTGCTTATAATATGTATTTTTATAATTATTTAATCAATAAACTATTTCATTTTTTTAATTTTATATTAGGCTAATTATGTGAAAGCTACGTACTATTGATGCTTTTTTCAATAGAAAAGTGTTGAAGCTCAACATGAACGTGGTGAAGCTACTGATTCATCTCCAGCATCAAATATATAATCTACACATATTGAAAATTATCCTGCTAAGAATCTAAGAGTAGAGAAGAAGTTGATATTTCTTCTTTAGAATGCGATCCATGATTATGTATGCCAATATATGAGTATCCTATTCATCAACATGATGAAATTCGGCATGCTTATATAAAAGCAGGACCATATCAACCTTATCTTTCTCAATATCTTTTATCTAGTTTAGAAAAATATTTACGATATTTTCAATTTAAGAAGTTTTCTAATTGGTTAGGGTATTCACCTACTAAAGATGCAGCATTTTGTTTGCCATGCTATGTGTTCAATTATCCTTCAAATGTTTGCCATGGTACCAATGCTTTTATAGAAAAAGGATTTCAAAATTAAAAAAGTTTATGAAAAGGATTGTGCATTTTTAGTCAATATTGGAGATTACCCAAATTTACTACATAATTTTTGTATGAAGTCTTCTGATACTTTGATGGCTCAATCTCAATACATAGAGAAAGTCTTTAGCAAGCAAAGTGCTCAAATAGTTGCTAATAATCATTTACAGCTTAAGACATCTATTGATACTATTCGGTGGCTTACATTTCAAGCATGTGTCTTGAGAGGTAATGATGAGAGTTCTGAATCATTGAATCATGAAAATTTCATTGAATTGATAAAACTTTTAGCATCTTATGATCAGAATGTTGCAAATGTTGTGCTTGAAAATGCTCCTAAAAATGCTTAATATATCTCACCTAGCATCCAAAAGGAGATATTATTCATTTTTGCAAGAAGAATTCGTACTATAATTTATGAGAAAATTAAAAATTCAAGATTCTATATTATTATTGATGAAGCTCGAGATGAGTCCAAAAGAGAACATATGGTTATTGTTTTGAGATTTGTTGACAAAGAGGGCTATGTGCATGAAAGATTCTTTGATCTTATTCATGTATCAGACACTACAGCATTAACATTAAAAAATGAGATAGCATCTATTTTTTTTCACCATAGCTTCAATATTCTCCATATTCAAGGTTAAGGATATGACGGAGCAAGTAATATACGGGATGAGTGGAATGGACTACAAGCATTGATATTGAAAGAATGTCCTTATACATATTATATTCATTGTTTTGCTCATCATTTGCAATTGGTATTAGTTGCAGTAGCTCGAGAAGTAAGCCATGTTCATCATTGTTTTCTAATTAGACATTTATTGTCAATGTTGTTAGTAGTTCTTCCAAAAGGCACGATCAACTTAGAGCTGCTCATGCTACTAACATTTCAAATTTAATTACCAGTGGTGAGATTGAAACAGATAATAGGCTGCATCAAATTGGAACATTACAACAAGCTAGAGATACTCGATGGGGTTCTCATTTGGCATCTATTGAAAGGTTAT
This sequence comes from Cocos nucifera, assembly GCA_006176705.1. Classification (NCBI taxonomy): domain Eukaryota; kingdom Viridiplantae; phylum Streptophyta; class Magnoliopsida; order Arecales; family Arecaceae; genus Cocos; species Cocos nucifera. The sequence continues at coordinate 350,741 of QRFJ01000902.1, read as the reverse complement.
TACTGATGTTTGATGGAACTTGCTCTGTCCTTCAAATTATTATGATAGAAGGTAATTATTCATAATGAGGTGATGCAGAGTTTGCTTATAATGCCATGACATTTTTTGAGTTTATCTTTACATTGCATTTTATGAGAGATATCATGACAATTTCTCATAATTTGTGTCAAGCCTTGCAATGTAAATCTCAAAATATCTTTTTGGTCTCTACTTCTAAAACTTTGATCTAAAGAATAAGAGAATCATGTTGGAAAATTTTTTTTCAAGAAAAATCATTTTGTGAGAAACATGATATTGATATTCCTGACGTGAGTGCTCCTTATATCATTAGAAGGAGGCTAGCTCGTCAACAACAGGATCTTATTTTATTTGAGCATCATTATCAAGTAAACTTATTTATTGCTACTATTGATACTTAATGGCAAGAGTTTAATAATAGATTCACTGAACATATAATGGAGCTACTTACTCTTAGCTTAAGTTTAGATCCAAGAGACAATTACAAGTCACTTAATGTCGATCATGCTTATAAGCTAGTAAATAAATTTTATCCTGATAATTTTACTGAACAAGAAAAGCTATATTTGATAATACAAACACAACATTATGAGCTTAATGTCCCTCATCATCCAAAGTTGAAGCAGTTGTCAATAATTTTTGAACTTTGTCAAGGATTAAAAAAATAGAAAAGCCTATTGTTTATCATTTTATTGATCACTTGATTTGTTTGGTATTAACTCTTCCAGTTTCAACCATAACAACTGAGTGATCATTTTTAGTTATGAAGATTGTTAAAAATAAACTTCGAAACAAAATGGAAGACTATTTTCTTGTAGATTACTTGATTACCTATATTGAGAGAAGGATTGTAGAAAAATTTGATATGGACTCCATTATTGATGAATTTTATGATCTAAAATAGTGTCGTCCACAACTATGATGATCTTTTAAGATAAATTTTATGGTGATAATTTTTTAATATATATATAGTAATTATTTTGTTTGAGATGAATGTAAGAATTTTCAATTTCAATATTATTATTATGGAAATACATATTAAAATTTGTCTGCTTTTCTTATATAAGTACTATATATAATTTTTAATATAAGTATGACTATGTACTTCGGCCCTTCCTAGATTCTAATCCTCGATCCATCCCTGAGGCCAGTTCCCTTGAGGCAATGGAATGCATAGAACATAGTTCATTATATATATCAGCAGCAAAAAAAAAAAACAATAGCCAAACATTGAGAATTCCAAACCCTCTCTAAAGATATAAAAGGATCCAAAGAAACATCCGTAGTTTAAGTTGGGTTAAGTATCTAAGGACAGAGAATCGTTATTGTTAGTCATAAAATAATTGACAGGCCTAATATCTATCTATTTTTTTTTGAATTTTTTGCATACATGCTCTCTTAAATATTGAAAATTGTATGAATATCCTCTCAAATTAATATTTACATATATACCCTCATAAAATATTTGTTTTGCACATATATCCTTATTTTTCTTTATTCTTACATATATGGCCATACCATCTAAAGTTGTTAAGAAATTAATAATTTAAAATTTAAATGATTAAAATATTCTTAATGTATAGACATACAAAAAGAAAATTTATAAAAATATACATGCAAATAACAATTTTGCAAAGGAATTCATGCAATTTTATATATTTAGGGGGAATACATGCAAAAAAATTCTTGGATTTTTGCCTCCTAAATAACAGAATTTGCGTAAATACCCTCTTAAATTGATATTTTGGTACATGCCCTAAAAAAATATTGCTTTTGCATGAATACCTCTAACATAACAATTAGGCTAATATCATTAGCCAAAATTATATTTATTTAAATTAAAAGTTAGCTAAAATTATAAAATTATCTTTTTACTCCTTAAGTGGATAACAGATTAAACAATCTTGTTGAAAACTTATCCAATCCATTGAACTTTTACTTTTTCTATATGATCACTCTCTTCTTCCTCTCTTTTCTTCACCGGAGTTCTTGCTATCAAAAGCTGAATTTCTTTCGATACCCTTGAAAAATCTCCTTTCATTGTACTTTATTTTACATGAAGATGGTGGGGTCCTATCTTTAGCTTTATTTAAAGAAAAGCTAGCACTCATGCCCCCAACTAGAAAGGCACATAGCTAGGAATGTGACAGTCCACCACACACCTACAGGATAGGATCCTACAAGTATGCAAGATGACAACCTATCAATAACATACCAAACTAATAAAATAATATTCACAATTTAAGATCCACTAATTCTAATTCTATAATAAAATATTCAAAGTTGCCAGATAACATCAATTACATAATTTACATATTTATACATAAAATAGTATAGAGAGGGTTCTGCAAAATTTGGAAGGTTGGTCTAAAATGGCTTACTCGATCCTCGCTCTAATCTCACAATTCAATTTCTACCCATCCTCTTCATGCTTCGAGCTATGTAAAAATTTGGGAACTAAAAAAATGAGCTAAGAACCTAGTAAGTAATCAAGATATAATCAAAGAAATCAAGCCGTTGGAGCCAAATACATGCTTGATATATTAACTAGTGTAACAATATAATATTTTTAGTCAAAGTCAAATTTACAGCTATGCAACATAGAAATAACCATGCAAAATAAAAACTTATATGTAAACTAAAAGTATTTCGGAATCTATGTTGAAATCAAATAATTACACCCAAAATTCTAATAATATTATAAGATTGTATCTTTTCAAAGCATTTTATTAACTCATTAGTCTATATAACTACAGCCACATATAATTCTTATAATAGAGCCTAGTGCACTGCATTTAATCCTTATAAAGTAAGTCCATAATACTGCATTTAACTCAGAGTAGGTCTATAAATTGTATTTATGCAGAGTAGGTCTATCAAATACCAAGTTTTGGTCTATAAACAACTTCACTATCAGTTGCCAATATATAACCCCTATATGGCAAGGTCCATAACATTAGTAGACTGAGAGTTCAATATGTATACACAAATCCAATTTACATACATTCATAATTATCATATATATATATATATATATATATATATATATATATATATATATATATATATATATATATATATATATATATATAGGGTATATAATTATATCTAAAATTTTGAATCAAGTACATAAAATTCTATAAAGATGAACTAAGTCATTAAAATTTTTAATAATCCATATGCAAACATGATTTTCTTTTCAAATCAATATATTTCACATTTGTTTAATATGAATTTCAAAATTTCATACCAAGTTTTTTCAGAATTCTATCAATTAGAAATCATTCTAATAAACCTGTAATTTTCAATATACAAAATATCATGAATACTTGAGACTTAAAATACTCAAAATCCTATTATTCATGTTTGGCTCAATATGACCAATATAACAAACAAATGCTATAATTTTTAAAGTATTTGACAGCAATTAAATCAATAAACATTCTCAAGTTATATGTATTTATTATTTTATATAATTATTTTAATTAAATAAAAATTATTTATCTTACAAATATCCACTATCAGGTTATCTAAATACTTTACCGATATTCCTCAGAATCTAGTAATCCCAAAATATATATAAATCTGAAATCAATATTATATTATTGCATTGTAATAATCTATAAAATTCTTTAAAAAACTTAAAATCTCATTTTATAGTTAACTGCCCTTCCCTACATGATAGTCCCAATCCATAATTTTTTTTATCCTACCAAATAACATTCAAAAATTCTCAAATTTTGTGTTTGAATTGATCCATGAACTAACAACCTCCCGATAAATTTTTAGCCTAAACTATCCAACCGTTAGAGAGTTAAAAATCTTAGATTACCATAAGGTAGATTCAATCCGTTCCAAAATCAACAACAATCTTTCCTTAACATTCTTTCAAACTTTCAGCCTTAACCTCTCCTATTACTCTAACTAGCTAATAATTAAATCTCAGATTTAAATCAAATTAAATACAAATAAAGGTTTAGGATTTACTCATGTTGATGAGGTATAGAACAAAGGTAGCAAACAGTACCAAAGAAGAGAAAAGAAGAAAAGAGGAGGAAGAGAAAGAAGAAGAAGAACGACAACAAGAAAAAAGGAGAAGGAAAGAAGAGGAAGAAGATGAGGGAAAGAGAAGACAATAGAATAAGAGGCACACAATAGACCAGAGAAAAAGAAGAGGGGCGATGGAGAGAAGAGAGAAGAGGGAGAGTGATGGGAAAGGCTTAATTGGTTAGTGGTGGAATAGAAAATAAATTCTCTGTTTTGATTTGGGATACGGGTGGGCTCACCTAAAATCAATCCTCTATTTTGATTTGGGATAGTGGATATCGCCTAACAGACGGGCCTTGATTTGGGATTGGCTTGATTGGGTTGAATCGGGTTTTACAAAAGTATTATGAGAGATTTGCAATATTTATCTTTTAGTGTGTGAAATTTACTATATTTATCAAAGTATTTAGCAGCAATTAAATTAATCAACATTCTCAAGTTATATATATTTATCATTTTATATAATTTCTTTGATTAAGTAAATGTTACTTACTTTGTAGATATCCACTATCAGGTTATCTAAATACTTCACTATTGCTCCTTGAAACCTAATAATCCTAAAACATGCTTAAATCTAAAATCAATGTCATATTATTGCCTTATAATAATCTACATTTTTAAAAAAAAAAACTCTAAAATCTCAATTTTTAGTTAACTGCCCTTGTTTGCACAATAGTCTTAATTTGTGATTTATTTGCCCTACCAAATAACATTAAAAAATTTTCAAATTTTGCTCTTGAATTAATCCATGAACTAACAACCTCTCGATAAATTTTCAGCTTAACTACTGTTGGGGGTAAAACTCGCTCCCGCCAAAGTTCGGTCTAATGCTCAGTCAAGTGTAATTTGTAATCATAGAAGAGCTTCAATCACCACTTCTCCATCAGTCGAACTCCTCCTAGACTTCGCCATCAGTCGAACTTCTTCTGAACTTCTCTATCAGTCAGACTCCTCTCGAACTTCTCCTATAGCCAGACTTCTCCATCAGTCAAACTCCATCAGTCGGACTCCTTTCGGACTTCTCCATCAGTCAAACTCCATCCAAATTCCTCCAATGGATTACTTTCAGATTTCAACTAGCATTCCTTTCGGATGATCTCCTCTAGTCGTATTCCCTCTAGAGAAGTCTGAACTCCTCTAGAATTGATATATGTCAAAATTCTTCACCAACCAATGCCTGCTTCCTCCGAACTTCGATTATTAAATCCCAACAAATGGGCACGTCACGACAACAGACACTACTCTATGTAACAAACTCCATGTGGCCCCAAGCTGTCCACTATCCGATGGTTATGGTTGTCATTTTCAAGTTTGTTACAGGCTCCATCTATAAAAGGGATCCTCCAGATACGTTTTCTCTAAGCTCTCTTTTTCTTCCCAAAATTTTGCTGAATTCTTTTTTGAGCACTCCATTTCTGTTGGTCAGAAGAGTTGACTTGATCATCGGAGGATCCTGCCAGAGCCACCACCACCGACTCCAGATAGAACTTTATTTTGTAGATCATCGATGATGATCTCTTCTTTCTCAACTTCAGCTCGATCTAGCGTCAACCAGATTCTGTACCAACATGATTGACACTAAAAAAAGGGTCATTTGTAAACCCTTATTCTTAAAGGAGTGCTCAATTTATCCTGTGGATCTTTTTCTTTAAGGTTCATCTTCATCCTCTCCCTCAATCCCAAGAAATGCCTCTAAAGAAGGTGACTATCCGAAGATCTACTACTTCTGCTGTCAGATCTGAGCTAGATTCATCCATTTTCGCTCCATCATCGATGCTTCAACCTCCTCCACCAACGGTCACAGTAAATTTGGAGCAGTTTAACCTACTGATGCAGCAAATTCAGGGGCTCACCGAAATGGTGCAGACTATGTAGCAACCTCCGATTGTGGTTCTACTAGAAAACCTACCATCGAGATGTTAGGAATCGATTCCAAGGAGGCGCACTTGGGCTAGCATACCCATCGCCCCTGGGAAGAAGAAATAGAGAGCAGAGGATCCTTATTCAGATCATAATTCTTCTTCGAAAGAGATCTTCCTCATCTACAGCTGGAAGTCTTCCAAGATCTATGATCGAGATGATGTCCTCAATCAAAAACTGCAAGAGATGGACCGACGGATTGAAAACTCCACCACGTCGTCACGACTCATCATGACGATGTCTACACTGATCTCCTTTTCTCTTCCTGAATTATGCAAGAGCTCATTCCATCGAACTTCAAGCTTTTCCAATTTGAAAGCTACGATAGAACCTTTGATCCGATCGATCATCTGAAGGCCTTCCAAATCATGATGTTGCTTCATGGCGTACTAGACGCCATCTTATGTCGAGCTTTTCCATCTACATTGAAGGAAACAATAAGAAATTAATACTCGACATTGAAGTCAGGTACGATCTTCTTCTTTGACCAGATGAGCCATCAGTTTGTGGCTCATTTTGTTAGCAGCTGACGTCCCCAGAGAGATTCGAACTCCCTCATCAACATCAAATAGAAGGAGGAAAAGTTCATCCGGACTTATGTCAATCGCTTCAATGCTGCCGCACTGAAAGTCCGAAATCTGAATCAGTCTGTTGCAATGGCCGCACTAAAGGACGATCTTGAGAAGAATGGTTTGCTGTTCTTCCTGGAGAAGAAGTATCCCAAGAACTTTGCTAATCTGCTAGCTTGGGCTGAAGGATATGTTCGAGCAGAAGAAGCCTTTAAGTTGAAGGATGAGAAAGCCATGGAAGAGCAGCAGGCAGGCGAGTCTAATAAGCCCGTAGCTGATGGAGGATTGAATGAAGTTCGACCACGCTCACAGACTCCCCTCGAGCACAAGCGAGTCCGAACTCTTCCTCAAGCTTGTTATTAAAGAAGCCTCGATAGAAGGGCATGAAGAAGTTCTCCTTGCAGAAGATTTCACAACTACATCCTCCTCAATGCTCTAAAAATATAAGTATTGATGGAGATCAAGGAGTAACTACCGAGGCTTAAAAGGATGTGCACTCACCCTAGTAAGTGCAATCCTAACAAGTATTGCCTCTACCATCGTGATCACGGTCACGATACTGAAGAATGCATTCAGCTCCAAGACGAGATCAAGGAGCTCATCAGAAGAGACCGATAGAATCGATTCCTCAGATGCCGACCTAAAGCAGGAGAATATCGATCGAGGGCACTACCGCAGTCAAAACCACTAAGAAGGAAGGAACAACAAGAAGATCGACCATCTCTCGACATTATCAATACTATCTCTGGGAGACTTCGGCGAGAAGAGGCCAGTAGATCTGAGGGATCAGTGAAGAGACGGAGAACTAAAGAATACATAACCTTCACTAAGGTAGATGCATGGAGAGTATAATTTCTGCATAATGATATGGTTGTAATCTCTTTAAATATAGCAAACTATGATGTACGTCACGTCCTAATTGATAATGAAAGTTTGGCTGATATTTTATTTTATAATGCTTTCTCCAAAATATCGATATCTAATAGTCGGCTTGGACCAATAAACTCCCCACTAGTAGGCTTCGTTGGTGCTGCAGTACTAATTGAAGATATAATAACTCTAGCTGTGGTTGGTAATATCTAAGACAATCCAGAACGCAGGTGAATTTTCTGCTGGTAAAGGCTCTCTCTGCTTACAATGAAATTCTCAACCGACCTGGTCTAAATGCACTTCGAGCGGTGGTGTTAACTTATTATTTGAAGATAAAATTTTCGACAAGTTACGAAATTGAAGAGGTCAGGAGAGATCAAGCTTTGGCAAGACATTGCTACTTAATTATCCTGCAAAAGGAAGAACGGTCCGACCCTTATCCTATCAATGGATTAAATATCCGGGACGACCTCACGGAAGAAAGGGGAGAACTAATGGAAGATCTTATCTCAGTCTCTCTGAATGATGAAAATATGGAGCATACGATACAGATTGGTTCCAATCTAATTAATGGGATATAAGAGCAGCTCGTCGAATTTCTTTGAAGAAATGTAGATGTTTTTTCCTGGGTCCCCACGGACATGCTGGAAATCAATGCGAAAGTCATGGAGCATCGTTTGGCTATTGATCCAAAACATCAGCCAATGAAAGAAAAGATGTAGAGCCATGCCCCAGAGAGATAGAAGGCAATTGTAGAAGAAGTTGACAAGCTCCTTAAGGCTGGATTCATCCGAGAAGTCAACTATTCGAACTGGGTCTCCAACATCGTACTCATCAAAAAGACAAACGACAAATGGAGAATGTGCATAGATTCCAAAAAATTGAACAAAGCCTATCCAAAAGACAGCTACCCTCTGCCCAGAATTCATCAGCTGGTGGATGCAACTTCGGACCACGAGCTCCTCACTTTCATGGATGCCTTTTTCGACTATAATCAAATTTGGATGGCGTTAGAGGATGAGCAAAAAACTACTTTTATTACTGACCATGATCTTTATTGTTATAGGATTATACCTTTTGGACTCAAAAATGCAGGAGCAATATACCAGTGCCTGATCAATAAGATCTTCAAGGAGCAAATCGATCGCAACATGGAAGTGTATGTAGATAACATGCTTGTCAAGAGCCGAACTTCAATAAATCACATTATCGATTTTAAGAAAACCTTTGATGCTCTTCGAAAATACAAGATGAAGTTGAACCTAACCAAATGCACTTTCGATGTGACTTTAGAAAAATTCTTAGGGTTTATGGTGTCAAGGTGCGGGATTGAAGCAAATTCGAAAATGATTCGAGCCATTCAAGAGATGATGGCTCCTAAATTCATTAAAAAAGTTCAGCGCCTGACTAGAAAGGTGGCAGCCTTGAACCGCTTCATCTCAAAATTGATCGAGTGATGCATGCCCTTTTTTCAAGTTCTCAAGTAACCAAAGGACTTCTACTAGATCACCGAATATCAGCAAGTCTTTAAAGAGCTCAAGGACTACCTTTGCTCACCTTCTCTATTAGCCAAGCCCAAACCTAGAGAAGAATTATTTCTATACCTGGAGGTCTCCCTAGCCCAAACCTGGAGAAGAACTTCGGACCACGAGCTCCTCACTTTCATGGATGCCTTCTCCGACTATAATCAAATTCGGATGGCGCTAGAGGATGAGGAGAAAATTACTTTTATTACTAATCATGGTTTTTACTGTTACAAGATTATGCTTTTTGGACTAAAAAATACAGGAGCAACATACCAGCACCTAGTCAATAAGATCTTCAAGGAGCAAATCGATTGCAACATGGAGGTGTATGTAGATGACATGCTTGTCGAGAGCCGAACTTTAATAAATCACATTATCGATCTTAAAAAAACTTTTGATGCCCTTCAAAAATACAAGATGAAGTTGAAGCCAACTAAATGTGCCTTCGGTGTGACTTCAGAAAAATTCTTGTAGTTCATGGTGTCAAGACGCGTGATTGAAGTAAATCCGAAGAAGATTTGAGCCATTCGAGAGATGACGGCTCCTAAATCCATCAAAAAAGTTCAACGCCTGACTAGAAAGATGACAGCCCTAAATCACTTCCTCTCGAGGTCGGTTGAGCGATGCATGCCCTTTTTTCAAGTTCTCAAGCAACCAAAGAACTTCTACTGAACCACCAAATGCCAGCAAGTCTTTAAAGAGCTTAAGGACTATCTTTACTCACCTTTTCTATTAGCCAAGTCCGAACCTGAAAAAGAACTATTTCTATACCTAACGGTTTCTCCAGTAGCTCTGACAGCAGTCTTAGTTAAAGAAGCAAAAGTACAGCGGTTGATCTACTACATAAGTCGGGTCCTCAGAAATGTCGAGATCAGGTATACCAAGTTAGAAAAACTAACTTATGCTCCATGTATTATAGCCCGAAGACTCCGATCTTATTTTCAGGGGCACACCATAACCCTCCTTACTGATCAACCAATCAAGGTAGTTCTCCATCAAACAGATGCCTTTGAAAGAATAGCAAAATGGATAATTGAACTCACCAAATTCGATATTAACTACCAACCTCGGTTGTTAGTCAAAGTTCAAATATTGACAGATTTTATAGTGGAATGCACTATTTTGGATGAAGGCGAGCTTGAATAGAATGAAATCAACATTTCATGATTGTAGCCGAGCTCCTCTGAAGAAAGAGTCGATCTTTCCAAAGATTTTTGGGTCCTATATGTGGACGGCTCATCCAACGTTTTTGGTGCAGGCGCAGGGCTGATCTTGATTAACCTAAAGGGGATCATCATCGAATATGTGCTGCGCTTTGAATTTCCTGCAACTAATAATGGGATCGAATATAAAGAGTTGATCGCTGGGTTAAAGATAGCTAAAGAGTTAGAAGCAGATCGGCTCCAAGTCTACAGTGATTTTCAATTGATGGTCGGATAGGTTAGCGATAGTTATGAAGCACGGAAGAAAAGCATGATGAAATATCTTGAGAAAGTGAAGAACTTAATTTCGACCTTCAACAGTTTTAACATCCAATAGATTTCAAGGGCAGAAAATACTAGAGCCGATCTTCTCTCTAAACTGACCACTTTAGCTTCGACTGAATTGCCTAAGGAAGTATTCTTTAAAGTTCTAAAATGCCCAAGTTCGGAGGAATCACAATCTGTAATGCAGATCGACCATGAGTCATGTTGGATTGATCCACTGATCACTTATCTTAAAGATGGAGTTCTTTCTTATAATCCGAAAGAAGCTCGAAAGCTCAGAAACCAAACCTCTCAGTATATTCTGTATGAAGGCAAGCTATATAAAAGATCATATTCTTTACCGCTTTTGAGATATCTCCGACCTTTAGAAGCTGATTTTGCATTATGGAAAGTACACGAGAAAATCTACGAAAGTCATGTAGGGGTCAGATCTTTATCATAAAGACTACTTCGATAGGATTACTATTGATCGATCTTGTACCATGATTCTATGAAATATGTCAAAAAATATGACCGCTGTTAAAGAAATGTGAACATCTAAAGACAGCCAGCCTCTGAACTTACATCCTTGAGCGTCCCATGACCATTTGCATAATGGAGAATGGATATACTCGGACCTTTTCCAATGGCATCCGGACAACGAAAGTTTCTCTTGGTGGCAATAGACTATTTCATAAAGTGGGTTGAAGCGGAACCTCTGACAAAAATAACTGAAATGAAAGTGCAGGACTTTGTCTGGAAGTCGATTATTTGCAGATTCGACCTACCTCAAACCCTCATAAAAGATAATGGGCGATAATTTACTGGAGCAAGATTTATCGAATTCTATGAAGATCTGAATATCTTCCATCATTTTATATCAGTGGCTCATCCACAGGCAAATGGAGAGATCGAAGTAACTAACAGAATTCTGCTGCAAGGTATCAAAGCAAGGCTTGAGAGGGCAAAAAAAACTTGGATAGATGAACTCTATCATGTGCTCTAGGCTTATCGAACTACCCAAAGATTGCCAATAAGAAAAACTCCATTCGCTTTGGTCTTCAGAATCGAAGCTGTCATCCCGATAGAACTTAAACTTTCATCAGCATGAGTCATGACATTCAATGAGCAGTGCAACTTATAGGACCTAAGGGCTAATCTCGACTTGATAGAAGAAAAATGAAAAAGAGCTCAAGTTCGGATGGCAGTCTACAAGCAAAAAGTAACTCGCTACTACAACTCAAAAGTCAAAGATAGAATATTCAAAGTGGAAGACTTGGTACTTCGGTGAGCAGCTATTTCACAATCTCAGAATTAAGGAAAGCTTGCTCCAAATTAGGAAGATCCGTATGAAGTAGAGGAGGTCGTCCAGCTCAGAACTTATCGTCTGAAGGAGCTCGAAAGAACAACACTTCCACGATCTTAAAATTTAAAAAATTTAAGAATGTACTATCAGTAATTTTTTTTTAATAAAATTCCTTTATTTCAACATTATTATTTCTTAGTGCAAAAACTATGTGATAACAGGATTATTATTTCTTAGTGCAAAAACTATGTAATGATAGAAAAGAAGCAATCAAAAGTGATCATATTAGGAATAGGAGGAGAACCTCGTCCTAACATGAGCAAGTCGAAGACCTTCGATTATTTAAGATAGAAGGAGGGAAGAGGCACATTCAATGATCCATTTGTGCCCCTATTGCCATGATAGGGATAGGAGAAGAACCTCGCCCTAGCATGAGCAAGTCAAAAACCTCCAATTATTTAAAATAGGAGGAGGGGAGAGGCCCATTCAATGGCCATTTGTGTTCTTATTGCCATGATAGGGACAGGAGGAGAATCTCGTCTTAGCACGAGTAAGTCGAAGATCTCCGATTATTTAAGACAGGAGGAGGGGAGAGGCCCATTCAACGGTCCATTTGTGCTCCTACAGTCTTATTAGGAATAGAAGGAGAACCTCATCCTAACTTGAGTAAAGTCGAAGGCTTCATTAATTTAAGACGTGATGAGGGGAGAGGCCCATTCAACGGCCCATTTGTGCTCCTATAGCTTTGTTAGGAACAGGAGGAGAACCTCATCCTAATTTGAGCAAAATCGAAGGTCTTGTTAATTTAAGACGGAATGAGGGAAGAGGCCCATTCAATGATCCATTTGTGCTTCTACAATCTTGTTAGGAATAGAAGAAGAACCTCATCCTAACTTGAGCAAAGTCGAAGGCTTCGTTAATTTAAGACAGGATGAGGGGAGAGGCCCATTCAACGATCCATTTGTGCCCCTACAGTCTTGTTAGAAATATAAGGAGAATCTCATCCTAACTTGAACAAAGTCGAAGACCTCATTAATTTAAGATGGGATGAGGGGAGAGACCCATCCAACGGTCCATTTGTGCCTCTACTGCCATGTTAGAGATAGGAGGAGGACCTCGTCCTAACATGAGCAAATCAAAGATCTCTAGTTATTAAAAATAGAAGAAGAAGAGAAGACATATCAATGGCTCGATCGTGCCACTGTAGTCCTGTTAATAGAAGAAGAATCTCGTCCTAATATGAGCAAATTAAAGACCTTCGATTGCCTGAGATAGGAGAAAAATCTCATCATAGCAAAAGCAAAAACCAACCTCATCAAGAATAAGTAAGAACTTCGTCTTGACAAAAGAACTAAAAAAAATCAACTAAGTTGGAAACAGAAAGACGACATCATCCTAACATCGTCTTGATACAAATAAAGATCTCCGATCATGAAAAGATAGGAGAAAAGCTACTTTTCGATGATTATTCTAATAAAAGATAAAATGAAGAAGAAAAGCAAAGAAATAAAATAAAAAAATAATTAAAAAAAATATTTTTTTATTAAAGTTAGAATTGTTACAAAATGAAGGTCTATAAGATCAGTTACAAAAGCGAGGAGGAAAAAGCCAAAACTCTAGGAAGGATCTGATCCCTCAGACTTTGGGCTACTGACCATCATCAAAGATTTTTTTAAACTGACTATCTCTTCCTCAAGTTCTTTCTTTGTTAGCAGACTCTCCACATACATCCTGTTGACTTGTTGATAATTATCTTCGAATTCTCTCAACTGCCTCCTCAGAATCGTCGACTTAGCCTCTGCATCCTTCACAGCTTGACGCTCGTATACCATCTAGATCTTCAACTGTTGGAGTTCGATCTTATCCTTCTCGTATGCAAATGAAAGACCGTGGAAGGATTTCCTTAGAAAAATAATCCACTCCAACTCTTTGTCAGCACTGACCTGCTGATTATCATGTAATTGCCTCCGAAGATGAGCTACCTCTTCATTCGCCGATTTGAGCTCACTTTCAAGCCTCCTCATTTTTTCCTTATAATCAATCCTACACTTATCATGCCAAACTTCGACGTCATGAAGCTGCCTCTAGAGCTCGAAAGATTTTTTCGACCAGTCCCAATCATGTCTCGACTTATCAGAAGACCACGATGAACTTCCCTCCAATAATCGGATTGTCTCTTTTACCAAATCAAGTTCAACTTCGAGAGAGCTGATCTTCGCGGTCAACATCCAAGACTTATCACTGATGCTTTTCTTAAACTTCGCTAACTCCTTCTCGAAATTATCCTTCTTAATACTTGTTGGGGATAAATTTCGCTCATATCGAAGTTCAGTTCGATGCTCAGCCTAATGCAACCAGTAGCCATGGAAGAGCTTCAGTAGATGGGTCTTAACTGTACCCCTTCAGTCGATCGAACTCCTCAGCGATCGAGCTCTTTCGAACCCGTTCAGCCGATCGAACTCCTTAGTGGTCGAGCTCCTACGAACTTCCAGCAGCCAAACTTTGGCCGAACTGCTTAGCAGTCGAGCTCCTTGGACTCCCAACGATCGAGCTCCTTAGACTCCCAGTGGTTGAGCTTTAGCGGAACTCCTCAACGGCCGAGCTTCCTCTTCAAGAGTCCGAACTCCTTTGGGATCGATATATGCCGAAGTTCAATCAATGCCTGCTTTCTGAGAGCCATGGCTATTAAAGCTGGACGAACAGTCACCATCAATCTGCCACAGGCGATAGCGACCCACTATCAGACGGCGATGGCTATCACCATCAATCCATTGCAGGCGGCACTGCAGACAGCGCCCTCCCCCTAGGACCGACTTTGCCGAACCTCGAGCGACCCACCACCACGCGGCTACGGCTATCGCCATCAAGCTCTGCCTATAAAAAGGACCCTCCTGATATGTTAACTCTAACCTATGATCTCTAAGCTCTCCTCTTCTCTCTAAGCTCTATGGAACTCATTCTCGAGCACTCCATTCCTGTTGGCCAGAGCTGACTTGATCGTCGGAGGATCCTGTCGGAGCCACCCCCTACCGACTTCGAACGAGACTTTATTTTGCAGGTCCCGGTGGTGACCTCGTCCACCACTGCTCTAACTGATTTCGACGATGACCAGATTCTGCGTCAATAGATTGGCGCTAGAAGGAGGGCCTGAACCTTCAAAGTTTTCTTGTTCTTAAAGGAGTGCTCGATGATGATTTCTCTCTTCCCTCTCCGAAGATCTCTCTTCTTCCTCACTAGAGTTCTTTTTTGAAGAAAAATGCCTCCTAGAAGAGCTCCGACTCGGTGATCGACGGCCTGTGTGCAAGGTTCATCTGCTCCCATTTCTGCCCCGGTAGCCCAGGTTCCACATAAAGCCACCGCAGATGTGGAGCAGTTCAACCTGCTGGTCGAGTTCGTGATCCCATCGAGATGATGCTGGCCGTGCGACAACCCTCGACAGGGAGTTCGCCAGCAAATCCGCCATGAGGATGCGAGGAATCGGTCTTAAGAAAGAGCATTCGGGCATACCAATCACCCTAAGGAAGGATAAATAGAGAGTAGAAGTTCTCCCGCAGAAGTGGAATGAAGTTCAGACAAGCAAAGCTGAGCTCCCCCTTGAGCTCATCATCAAGGAAGCTCCGACAAAGGGGCATGAAGTGCTTCCGCAGAAGGTTTTATGGGAAAGCAAAATGAAGTTTGGTGCAAGCGAGACCGAACTCTCCCTCGAGCCCATCATCGAGGAAGCCCCGACAGAGAGGCATGAACTTCTTCCGCAGAAGGTTTCGCAAGGAGGTGGAACGAAGTTTGGCCGCATCCATGACCTCCATGGCGCAAGCGAGGCCGAACTCCCCTCAAAGCTCATCATCAAGGAAGCCCCGACAAAGGGGCATGAAGTTCTCCTATGGAAGGTTTCGCGGGAAAGTGGAATGAAGTTCGGTGCAAGCGAGGCCAAACTCCCCCTCAAGCCCGTCATCGAGGAAGCCCCGATAGAGTGGCATGAACTTCTCCCACAGAAGATTTCGCAAGAAGACGGAATGCAGTTCAGCCGCATCCACGACATCCCCGCGCAAGCGAGGCTGAACTCTCCTCGAAGTTCATCATCAAGAAAGCCCCGACAAAGGGGCATGAAGTTCTTCCATGGAAGGTTTTATGGGAAAGCGGAATGAACTTCGACGCAAGTGAGGCTAAACTCCCCCTTGAAGCTCATCATCGAAATGAAGTTCGATGGTAGTAAGGCCGAACTCCCCCTTAAAGCTCATCATCGGAATGAAGTTCGACGCAAGTGAGGCCGAACTCTCGCTCGAGTATGTCACCAAGGAAACCCCCTACGAAGATTTTATAGGAGGTGAGATGAAGTTCGACCGCGCTCACGACCGCCCGAGGGTAAGCGAGGTCGAACTCCCTCTCGAGTATGACTCCAAGGAAGCCAGGCATGAAGTTCTTCCGCAGGTTTCACAAGAAGATAGAATGAAGTTCGGCCGCATCCACGACCTCCCCAACGCAAGCAAGGCCCAAACTTTTCGAGCTCGCCACTAAGGAAGCCCCGATAGAAGGGCGCGAAGAAGTCCTCCTCCCAAAAGGTTCCACGACTACGACCCCCGCAACGCTCTTCGAACTCAAATTTTCATGGAAGTTAAGAACCGACTACCAAGGCCAGAAGGATTACGACCTCCTTCAGGCATGCACGATCGAAGCAAGTAATGCTTCGACCATTACAACCACGATTACGATACTGACGAATACATTCAGCTCCGAGATAAAATTGAAAGCTCATCAAAAAGGAGTGGCTGGATAAATTCCTCTGACGCCAGCCTGAAGTAGGAGAAGATCGATCAAGAGCACTACCGTAGCCAAAAAGGACAAGAAGATCGGCTGCCTCACGGCGTCATCAACGTTACCCTTGGAAGGAGCTTGGTGCATCGACGATCCATCATCTTTCAGTGTCAAAGCCAAGAGAAGCATGCTCCAAATTGAGGAGGCCAGCATGAGATAGAGGAGGTCGTCCGGCCCGGGATTTACTGTCGGAGAGAACCTGAAGGAACAATGCCCCCACGACCCTAAAATGGGAATGTGCTGTGAGTAACTTTTCCTCGGTAAAATTCTTTCTTTCAATAATATACTATTTCTGGGCGCGAAAACTATGTGATGATAGGAAAAGAAGTAGTTAATAGTCGCCGTATTAGGAACAGAAGGAGAACCTCATCCTAACACAGGCAGGTCAAAGACCTTCAACCTTGGTCAGAGATAAGATCTCTCTCTTGAAGCAACCTCGGTCAGAGATAAGATCTCTCCCGAGCGACAACCTCGGCTAGAGATAAGATCTCTTCCAAGAAGTAACCTCGACCAGAGATAAGATCTCTCCCGAGTGACAACCTCGGTCAGAGATAAGATCTCTTTCGAGCGATAACCTCGGCTAGAGATAAGATCTCTCCCGAGAAGCAACCTCGGCCAGAGATAAGATCTCTCCGAGCGACAACGAGCGACAACCTCAGCTAGAGATAAGATCTCTCTCGAGAAGCAACCTTGATCAGAGATAAGATCTCTCCCGAGAAGCAACCTCGGTCAGAGATAAGATCTCTTCTGAGCGACAGCCTCGACCAGAGATAAGATCTCTTTCGAGCGACAGTCTCGGCCAAAGATAAGATCTCTCCTAAGAAGCGAGCGACAACCTCGGTCAGAGATAAGATCTCTCCCAAGAAGCAACCTCGGTCAGAGATAAGATCTCTTCCGACAAGCAACCTCGGTCAGAGATAAGATCTCTCCCGAGCGATAACCTCGATTTAAGATAAGATCTCTCTCGAGAAGCAACCTCGCAACCTCGGTCGGAGATAAGATCTCTCTCGAGCAACAACCTCGGCCACCGCGACAATCTCGGCCAGAGATAAGATCTCTCCTGAGCGTTCGTATTGACCTCGACTGCAGGAGAGAAGATCTCCTCCGAGTCAGCCTCGATTGTAGGAGACAATGTCGCCCCCGATGAGCTTAACCTCCAACCTCGATCGCAGGAGATGAGGCCTATCTCAATCTCGATTGGAGATGGGATCTTCTCTGGACTTCAACTTCGATATCAACTTTAGCGGAAGATGAGATCTCCCCCAACCTCCAACCTGAACCAGCACAGAGCCCAGAAGAGAACTTCGGCAGTCGCCTTTTTTGCACTCCCTTCCTTTGAGTTTCGAACTCAAGAGTGGAGGGACTATTGTTGGGGATAAACCCCGCTCCTACCGAAGTCCAGTTCGATGCTCAGTCTAATGCAACCAGTAGCTGCGGAAGAGCTTCAACAGACGGATCTTAGCCGTATCCCTTCAGCCGACCGAACTTCTCAACGGTCGAGCTCCTTTGAATCCATTCAGTCGGTCGAACTCTTCAGCGGTCGAGCTCCATCAAACCCATTCAGCCGGTCGAACTTCTCAGCAGTCGAGCTCCTAGGACTCTCAGTAGTCGGACTTTGGCCGAACTGCTTAGCGGCCCAGCTCCTTGGACTCCCAACGATCGAGCTCCTTGGACTCCCAGTGGTCGGGCTTTAGCAGAACTCCTCAACGGCCGAGCTTCCTCTTTGGAAGTCCGAACTCCTTTAGGATCGATATATGCCAAAGTCCAATCAATGCCTGCTTTCTGAGAGCCATGGCTATTAAAGCTGGATGAACGGTCACCATCAATCTACCACAAACGACAGCGACCCACTATCAGACGATGATGACTGTCACCATCAACCCATTGCAGACGGTGCTGCAGACAGCGCCCTCCCCTTGGGACTGACTTCGTTGAACCTCGAGCAGCCCGCCACCACGCGGCTACGGCTGTCGCCATCAAGCTCCATCTATAAAAAGGATCCTCCTGATACGCTAACTCTAACATCTGATCTCTAAGCTCTCCTCTTCTCTCTAAGCTCTGTGGAACTCATTTTCGAGCACTCCATTTCTATTGGTCAGAGCTGACTTGATCATCGGAGGATCCTGCCAAAGCCACCCCCCACCGGCTTCGAACAAAACTTTGTTTTGCAGGTCCCAGTGGCGACCTCGTCCACCACCGCTCCAGCTGATTTCGATGACGATCAGATTCTGCATCAATAATACTGAAGCTCACGGAATCCTTCATGTGTAATTTGTGGAGGCGAGTAACTTCAATCATCGCCTCCGAAGCATTTTTCCTAGATCTTTGAAATTCGTCTTTTATCTTTTTCAGTTTTTTCCTCGGATGATAAATTTTTCTCTTTAAACTCTTAATTATCGATTTTAAAAAAATTTCTTGAGGCAGCGACTCGATATCGACGAGAGACTACATCCAACATATGAAAGGAATTCTAAACTATCGATAAAAAAAAAATCTTACTTTCATTGATAAAAGTTTTTTTAAGTATAGGATAAAATAAAAAAAAATATAATAACTAAAAGCTCTCAACCTCGGGAGGAAAAGCAGTAGGAGAATTCGACGCTCCTGCAGTAACTATGGACTCAGGAGCAAGTTTGGTTGGTGGTTCAGAGGGTTCGGGCTCCTCAATAGCAGGTTCGGAAGGTTCTACGACCACTCCGGTAGGAGAAGGGTTGACTGCAGTAGTGGATGGTTTGGTTTTTCCATCGATAGCCTCTTCTTCCAAAAAACTCAGGTCAAGATTGAAAAATTTTCGAACAACTCGACCCTCGCAGAGCTCAAAACCTTTAATGCATGCCTACTGGCCGAGCTCGACATTCAGATTTCTCATTTCGAAAGAGGCCTTGAACTCTTCCATAGCCCGGATCATCACCTCCGAGATCGACTTCGCCATTCGAGCTTCTAATTCGATGACTTTGATCTTAGCTTCTTTCTTCCTTTTCTCCTTCAGAGCCAGTGCAACCTTAAGTCCGACCGAGATAAACTCCTCCTTCTTGAGCACACCCTGGAGACTTTCGATTTCCACCATCTTCTCCTCCACCAGATGCTCAACCTCGCTGACGTTTTCCTGAAGGTGGTTGACCTCAGCTCGAAGATCCTCCTGGACCTTCTCTGCCTCCGCCTCCAGATGGTGTGCCCTCTTGATGTTGGCAAGCATTTGATGATCCGACTGCAACAAATGATCGATGTTAAAAAAAAAAGAAAAAGAAGAAGAATGAGAGAAGAGAAAAGAAGGAAAAAGCAAAAGACAAGAGAAGAAGTTGAGCAACGAAGCAATCACCTTGAGGAGGATTCTGAGAGAACCCTAGACGAGTTGCCATGGTTCAAGGTCGGCCATGCAGTCCACCATCTCCGACATGGCAAATTTATCAGTTAAAGCTCGGACGATCTTCGGGTCATCGAAAGGATCCTCTCCTCGTTCATCACTGTCGTCATTCAGCTTACTAAAGTGAGTCTTACGACATGTCTTTGCGATGACTTTCTTTTTCTTCTTTCCTTCCCTCGTTTCTTCCTCAGTAGGAAGCTTCAAAGCTTGAACCCCACTGAAAGAGCTTGGGGCATAGAGGGCATGGAATCCACATCAACAGTGCCGACCTCGATAGTTGGAAGAACCTCGGCACTAGTGGCAATCTGAAAGCAACAGTAGTGATAGCGAGGGTCATGGAGCTTGAAGCACCGACCTTCATCCTCTTTGAACTACCACCTGGCGCTTTTTCTTTTCTCTTCTGAGCGTAAAGCCCCTTTGCAAGCATCGCGACAGCTTCAGTATCTATTTCTGCAATAAAGAAGGAATTACAATAAGTGATAGTACACAAATGTGAAACCAAGTAAATCCAAAAAGTAAAAAATATACCAGCAGGGTCAAGAGGACTCAAACCCAGGTTAAACAAGATCTGTTCTTTCAGAAGATTGAGAAAAAGAGGAGCTCGGTACGCTTTGAGTTTGTTGGAGGAATCAAGGTCGGCCCTATCTAAGTTAGGAGCTCGATGGACTAACTCCCTAATGTGACCCCAAGGAGGAAGATCTAATAGCAAGGTCAGACAGTGCACAAAAAAATATCTTTTCTTTCAATTATGAATGAAAGAAGGAGCACCTTTTAGTAACCCCTTATTGCCGAACTGGGGAAAGAAGTACCATCAGTTTTTCGAAGAAGGATGATGCTTGAAAGTATAGAAGTTCCTAAAGAGTGAAATGGTCGGATGGACCTTGGCTAGACAATAGAGGAAAAGAAATCATATTATAAATCTAAAAGAATTTGGTGCTATAGAGATAAGGGAGATGTTCAGAAATTGAAAAAGAAAAACTACGAAAGGAGGGAGTGAAAGTCGGAGTCCGGCATGTAGAGTTTCTAAATATAGACAGAATCGATCAACCGGAGGAGAACTTGCTCGATCACTCGATGTGGGAAGTTCAAGATCGTACTCCTGAGGGATCTCGTACTGAATCCTAATTAGGAAAAGATGGTTCGGGGTCAGGATGCAAGGAACGATATCCAGCATAAAAGATTGATGAGACATGTCTCCAATGCGAACTACTATAACAGGGATGGGGTCAAGGAAGGCTGGACTGGATGAACTTCAGGAACCAACAGATTGAAAAGTTTTGGAGGACATCCGGATCAAACTAAATTCAAGAGAAATTCCCAAAAATTAAGAGGCAAAGGATGTAGAAAACTCTTTAAGAAAAATTAAGAGAATAAGAAGCGAAGGATGCTAGAATAATTAGAAAGAAGGATGGCAAAACTGACCTAGATCGATCGAGAAGGATAAAGAGGTGATGAATACGATGAAGACCAAGCAGAAGAATGCCCGAAATTAGGAAGGACGGAGGAAGAAATCAGAACTCTCGAGTGAAAGAAAGATGAAAGTCGGAGGAGAAAGAAATCAAGACTCTCGAAGGAAAGAAAGATGAGAACCAGAAAAGAAAGAAGAACTTAAATAGAAGAAAGTGGCCTGAAACCGTCATGATTGTAGATCTCCCTCGGTCGTTCTTCATGCGACGCGTGTCCCAAGCATCATGACAAAAGAATGGCGACAGGCAATGCCTTTATGGCATCGTGTCTCGAGCAATGCTTTGACAAAAATTTTGAAAATCCATCTCTTCGAGTCGGATCACATTAAAGGGACTGTGGCATCGATATGGAAGATCATAAAATACCTTACTTTTTTCAATAATCATAAAACCTAGGAAAGAACTTCGGCAGTCACCTTTTTACTTTCTTTCTTCGAATTTTAAACTTGAGAGTAGGGGACTATTATTGGGGGTAAACCCCGCTCCCATCAAAGTTCGGTCTAATGCTCAGCCAAGTGTAATTTATAATCTCAGAAGAGCTTCAATCGCTACTTCTCCATCAGTCGAACTTCTCATGCAGCCGGACTTCTCCATCAATAGGACTCCTCCCGAACTTCTCCTTCAGTCGGATTTCTCCATCAGTCGAACTTCATCCAGATTCTTCCAGCGGATTACTTTTAGATTTCAACTAAAATTCCTCCTGAATGATCCCCTCTAGTCGTATTTCCTCTAGAGGAGTCCGAACTTTTCTAAAATTGATATATGTTAAAGCTCTTCATCAACCAATACCTGCTTCCTTCGAACTTCAACTATTAAATCCCAACGAATGGGCACATCACGACAACGGACACTACTCTCCATAGCAAACTCCACGTGGTCCCGAGCGATCCACTATCCGATGGTTATGGCTGTCACTTTCAAGTTTGTTACAGGCTCCGTCTATAAAGAAGACCCTTCAAATATGTTTTCTTTAAGCTCTTTTCTCCTTCTCAAAATCCTATTGAATTTTTTTTTGAGCACTCCATTTCTGTTAGTCAGAAGAGCTGATTTGATCGTCGGAGGATCCTGTCGGAGTCACCACCACCAACTTTGGATGAAATTTTATTTTGCAGATCATCGACGGCGACCTCTTCTTTCTCAACTTCAGCTCGATCTGACATCAATCAATTTCTGCACCAACAACCATCTAGCCATTAGAGAATTAAAAAATATGGATTACCATAAGGCAGTTAAATACAAACTACTTTTTCTTAGCATTCTTCCAAGCTTTTAGGCTTAACCTTCCCTATTACCCTAAATTATCTAATAATCAACTCTCAGATTTAAATCAAATTAAATGCAAATAGAGGTTTAGGGTTTACTCACATTGATGAAGAAGAGAATAAGGGCAGTAAATTGTGCTAAAGAAGAGAAAAAGAAGGAAAGAGGAGGAGGAGGGAGAAGAAGAAGAAGAAAAGAAGAAGGAGAAGAAGGAAATGAAAGGAAGAAGAAGATGAGGGTAAGAAGAAGACTGTGAAACAAGAGACACATAAGAGACAAGAAAAAGATAGAGAGCATGCGAGAGAGAGAGAGAGAGAGAGAGAGATAGAGAGAGAGAGAGATGGAGAGAAGAGGGTGATGGAGAGAAAAGGGAGAGCAATGGGAGGGCTCGATTATTAGCGGTGGAATAGGGAATAAGTCCCCTATTTGATTTTGGGATATAGGTGGGCACCACCTAATAGGCAGGCCCTAGTTTGGAGTTGTGTTGATTAAATTGAACACGATCTCACAAAAGCACTGTGAAAAATTTATAATATTTATCTTTTAATGTGTGAGATTTACCATGCTTATCAAAGGATTTGGCAACAATTAATTTTATAAATATCCTCAAGTTATATATATTTATTATTTTATATAATTATTTTAATTAAGTAAATGTTACTTATCTTATAGATATCCTCTATCAGGTTATCTAAATATTTTACCGATACTTTTCAGAACCTAATAATCCTAAAACATACATAAATATAAAATCAATGTCATATTATTGTCTTGTAAGAATCTATAAAATTTCTTAAAAATTCTAAAATCTCAATTTTTGGTTAACTGCCCTTTTCTGCATGATAGCCCTAATCCATGATTTATTTATCCTACTAAATAACATTCAAAAATTTATAAATTTTGCCCTTAATTTGATCCATGAACTACCAACCTTCGGATAAATTTTTAGAAACTACCTAGCCATTAGAAAATTAAAAATCATGGATTACCATAAGATAGATTTAATCCATCCTAAAATCAACAACAATCTTTCTTTAACATTCTTCCAAACTTTCAGCTTTAATCTCCTCAATTACTTTAAACCATTTAATAATTAAATCTTATATTTAAATCAAATTAAATGTAAAGAGAGGTTTGGAATTTATTCACATTGATGAGCAAAATAATAAAGGCAGCAAATTGTGCCAGAGAAGAGAAGAAGAAAAGAGGAGGAGGAGGTAGAAGAAAAAGAAAGAAAAAGATGAAGGAGAAGGAAAGAAGAGAAAGAAGAAGATGAGGGGAAGAAGATAGTGGAACAAGAGAAATGTAAGGAGCAAGAGAGAGAGAGAGAGAGAGAGAGAGAGAGAGAGAGAGAGAGAGAGTGATGGAGAGAAGAGGGAGAGCAATGAGAGAGGCTTGATTGGTTAGTGATAGAACGAGGCATAAATCCTTTATTTCGATTTGAGATGAGGGTAGGCATTGTCTAACAAGCGGGCCTCCATTTAAGGTTGGGTTGATTTGAACCGGATCGTACAAAAGCATTATGAGATATTTGTAATATTTATCTTTTAGTGCGTGAGCTTTGCCATATTTATCTTGAGAGTTAAAAAACTTCTCATGTGCTGTCAAGTAGTTGATTTAAAATTATCATTCAGATAGTTTTCGATAAAATAAGATGTAATTATTATTATAAATCAAGAAAAGTAAAGTAGAAAGAACTTTTATAAATTTTTTTTGTTATTTAATTATCGAATCTATCTTTTGTTTTGCAAAAAGTGAGTACTAGACTAATTTGAGTGTTAAAATAAGTTATAATAAATATAAATAAAATTAAAATTTTTTGTAAATAATAAGTTATAATAAATATAAATAAAATTAAAATTTTTTGTAAATAATACTTTTATAAAGCTACTATTTGATAAATATTTATTTTTACATATTTATTCATTAAAAATATTTTTGTTATTTAAAATTTAAATTATTAATTTTTTTAATGATATGGGCGCGTATATATATATATATATATATATATATATATATATATATATATATATATATATTAATGTTGAGAGCATATTCATGTAAATTCTAATATATTGAAGCGTATATACGGAATTTTAATTTTTCGATCCGCAGCCGCAGTTTACTCGCGTATAGAGCCCGTGGTTCCATTCCATCTTCCTCCAGCAAAGGGGATGATGGGCCTGTCGTTTGTGCGGCTTCCGTCCCTTCGTAATCTCATGGAAACCCTAACCCTAATCTCGCCTCACTTCGGCATAATTTCTTCTCTGTCTCCTCGCTCTCCTCCTCTTCGAAGAATCCTTCTCAAATCCCAGATCTCGCCGAGCTTGGCAGAAGTAGCCCGGAGCACCGCCGTTGGATGTGCGAGTTCCTCAATGGCATCGGCTGACAAATTCTTCCCCATAAGTGGTAATAAATACATCCTTTTTCGCGCTTTCAAACATTATATCGACGAATAATGCAGTTTCTTTCTTATAGTTGCTACTATTATCTTGGATTTTTTTTATTGTTATCATGTGCAAATTGAAAGTGGTAACAATTAGAACCGGTAAACCAAATGCCTGGTTAAACTGATTATGTGCTTGCCGATCTTTGTTTAAATACTAAAGTCGGCGATTAGTTGCCGAATTTAATTCATTTTATCCCCGCACTGCAATCACTTTTAGCTTAACGACCATTGAGATCATTTTCTCGATCAGGATATAATTGATCTGCTCTATTTTTTTTATCGTTTGTTTGTCAATGTCACGCCAGTTACCCAATCGGGCTCCCACATTCTACCTTTTCAGTATGCAACCCACACCCCTCTCATTTTCACCATATCCCTCCATCCTTCCCCTCCTAAGAATGTGGAAGTGATGTGGAATGGAATTCTTTGTGATATTTATATTTCTGTGAGGTCCCCTACATGGAGTCTTGCATCTGGGAATATTTGCTTTGCCGGATTTAGTTGAATGTATTTGACCCTTTTATTGGGAAGAGTTTGGATTGTTTCATGTTCATGTTTATAGATTCTTTTCTTACGCGAAGAGAAATTCTAATGATGGTGTTACAATTATTTTTTCTAATGATATGTGATTTCTGTGCTTGTTTTTGCATGAATTGGTCTATAACTTTGATTGTATGTATGTATATATATACATATATTAATTTCACTGAATGTTGAGAAAAGCATGTAAGCCATACCTAGCTTTCTCAACACTGACTTCGCACATTCCCCTATTGGCTGAAGCTAATGGGAATCGCCATGGTTTTGGGGAGGCTGGATCCCCTCCATTTTTCTAGTATAAAATATATTCCTGTTCCAAATATGACATTGAGTTCAATCTCCACTGCCACTATCTCTCTCACAGAGAAAGTTACAGCCTCTTTGTCATTTCCTCTCTCTCGCTCTCTCCTTGCTTGCTTCTTTCTCTTCATAAAAAACCTAGCCACCTAATACTCCCTTCAACACTCTTTTTTTTTCCGTCCCATCTTTGGAAGTCCTTAATCCCTCTCTCACTTCCACATATGGCTTGTCCCCCCAAAAAAAGCACTATGATACAGCTTCAATCCAAATAGAATCCATATCGTTTCCAACCAATACCTAAAATCGATACAATCTTTTAAAGTTCTTCAAAGAATGCTAGCTTTCTAACTCTGATGGTTTGACAATGATTTGCTGGGGAAGAATTGACATTATTTTCTCTGATTTTGGATTTTATCACTCGCTATTATGTGTATGGATGCTATATTAATGTGCAAAATTTTTTGTTGTGGTGCTGGGAAGTTCTGTTTTTGGGCCTCCATGCATGCTGGTTATATGTTTTTTTTTTTTTCAATCTTGTCCTTATCTTTTTTTTTTTTTTGGATAGAAATTCCTTATTCATGTTTGTGTTTGGAGATTGCCTCCTTATATGATGTAGTTCCTCTTTTGTTCATGCATTTGTATGAGGTCACTATTTAAAGGACTCCAGATCTATGTTTGGCTTCAGTTTCTTAGTGTTTTAAGCAAGATAGGTGCTTTCCCATCATTCTCTCTTGAAAAGGAAAAATTAAAAACTCTCTCCATCATTGTAACAATAAAATCAAACGTGGCAATTAAGGTTTGCCTAACTTGTGTTGGAGGTTGTATTGTCCAGTTTGGTACAGCATGGACCCATAGCATGCTGTTCTTCGGCATACCAAAAATATGGAGTGGAAGGGGCAAGGGAGAAAAGGAGAGATGAAGAGTGAGAGGGAGAGGGGGAGGGAGGGAGGAAAGGGGAAGAGAGAATGGGGGAGGCTTATTGGGAAAGAGGAGTGAGCTATTGGATGAAGAAGTGGAGGGCTGAGGGCTAAACCCTTGCCTAACCAGAGAGAGAGAGAGAGAGAGAGAGAGAGAGAGAGAGAGAGAGAGAAGGGGGCTGATTGTTGGCAATCAAGGAGGGAGTGAGTAGCGTCCGACAACCTCGAATCATTGAAACCCTCAAATGATGGATAGGGAGTGGGGTTGCTTTCGAACCATCATGGGTGAGAGGGGGGAGTGTGATCGAAAACATTGAACTGAGAGTGGAGGGGTTTTATAACCAAACTGGGGGTGGAGGAGGGGTTATATAACTGAATCGATCCAACCCTCCGAACTGTTCCAACTCGGTGTCGGTTCGGTCAATACGGGTCAAACTGTTCGATTGGAATTGGTTGGGCAATCATTGGTAGCAATAGTAAGATGGATGCGAGATTCCCAAGGTGCAACAAGAGAGAGAAAGGAGCTTAGGGATGTCAATAGCATGGATTTGGTGTGCTTAGTGAAAAAATCGAAATTGAAATGCATTACTACCCTTTGAAACAAAAAATGAATGGTTTTTGAAATAAAAAATCATAATCACTGCCGAAAAAATCAAAACCGAAACTAAAATAAAAAATCATTTAAATTTTTATTCATTTGACAATTTTTACATATAAATAACAAAATTAAAGCTATCAACCATAATTTTCATAATATAATTCATACCAACTCATTTAATAAATATAACCAAAAATAGTAACACAACCACCCAACAAATTCAATAATTCAAAAATAACGATACAACCATTCAACAAACATGATAGTCCAAGTTAAAAATAAGACCAACTATATCAAAGAAAAACATAATGATAAATTCTCCAATACAAGTTAGTTTTGATGAACAATCCTGTCCTCCATTTTACCTTCACCAATCCACGAACATATCATGCATAAGAAAAGAAAAAAAAGAGAGAAAATCAAGCTCAATTAATTGTTTATCCAATGGATGATCAAATTGAGTGGGATAGGGGGCTAGGATTATTTGATGGCCATCCTCATAGAGTTAGTAATTTGGATTTCGACTATCTATAAATGATATTAAGGGTGTTAAATATCGGATATGTTCGGTTTGGGTTAGGTTTCTGGATCAATAATGGCTTCGATTTTAGGTTTGGTTTCGAGTCAAAAAAATCACCAAAATTATAACCAAAATCAAAATCCAATGGTTTTTTATTTTTTAAACCCATCATTGAAATCATCCCCATTTAATTTCAATTAAAATTGCCCCATTGACATCCCTAGAGGAGCTAGAGAGAGGAAGGAGAAGGAATTGGAGAGAGGAGAGTCAGAGAGAGGGTGAATGAATGGGGATGCCAATAGGGACGAGTACCCGATTATGTTACCCATCCCTAAACCAAACGGCCTGGTTTTAACCAAAATTAAACAAGGATGGTTTAGGTGATGGTTTTAAAAGTTAAAAACCATTTGATTTCGGTTTTGGTTGCGATTTTAGTGATTCTCCGACCCAACACCAAACTTGAAACTGAACATACCCAATATTTGATACCCTCAATATCTTTTATATTTAGTGTAAATCCAAATTATTAACTTTATGAGAATGGTCATCAAATAATCCTATCCCTCTATACTGGTCGATCTGGACCATCTATCAAATAAATTATTAATTGAGCTTGTTTCTCTTTTTTTTTCCTTTTGTTAGGCATAATATGTTTGTGGATTGGTGAAGACAAAATGGAGGATTGGATTGTTCATCAAAATTCACTTGTATTGGATAGTTTATCATTATGTTTCTTTGATGTAGTTGGAGTTGTTTTTAACTTGGATTATTGAGTTTGTTGGATGGTTGTTTTATTATTTTTGGTTATATTTGTTAGATGAGTTGGTATGAATATTGTTCATCAAAATTCACTTGTATTGGAAAGTTTATCATTATGTTTTCTTTGATGTAGTTGGACTTGTTTTTAACTTGGATTATTGAGTTTATTGGATAGTTGTATTATTATTTGAATTATTAAGTTTGTTGGAAGGTTGTAATATTATTTTTGTTTATATTGATTAGATGAATTGGTATGAATTATATTATGAAAATTATGTATGATATCTTTAATTTGGTTGTTTGTATGTGAAAATTTTGAAATGAATTAAAAATAAGTTAAATGGTTTTCAGTTTTTTGGTTTCGGTTTCTGTTTTGCATTTTTTCAGCAGCAGTTATGATTTTTTTATTTCAAAAACTATTAGGTTTCGGTTTTAGGGGTGGTAGTGGATTTTGGTTTTGGTTTCAGTTTTTTCACCAACCGCATTAAATTCGCCCCTTTGACATCCCTGAGAATGAAGATGGAGAGAGAGAGAGAGAGAGAGAGAGAGATGGGAGCAAGTACATCTGCAAGTTGCATATCGAAGTAGGACATAATTAGACTTGCATGACATTTCTTTTTAATTTAATCTACACACTGTGATCATCATTATCGTTATATCGAATACATTATTCTTGCAGCGCATATATAAATTCTTGCAGTGACATAAATGAGGTTATGCAATTAATGATTTCATGCTTACACTTGTATTCCATAAATGAGGCCTTTGCAATTTGATTTCATGTACACTTGTATTCCAATATAGCCTTTGTCATGCACACTTTTATTTGAAGATGGATGTCAGCAAATTGAGCTCCAAACTTTATTTTTATTGTTCTGAATTACAGGTTTCTAAGTGCTAACAATACATGCTTTGAGTCTTCAAATTGCAAATGGATGCCTTATTTCCTTCTCAAATATGTCACTTACTATCGTGATGAATTCTCTGTTAGTTTAGTATGTTTTAGAAATTCCAAAATGGCTTGAGCTTTTTTTTTTTTTTGGGGGGGGGGGATAAAAGATCATATTTCTTTGGAAAAAAAAAGGAAAAGTAGCACCTAACTATAGTAAGTTATATTAGGCCTATCTCAAGTGGCTAAACATAATAGCGCTTTCATCAATAAGAAATTATTGCATGGGAAGAATATTCAAATTTTGAAAATAAAGAAGAATTCACCAAAGCTTTGGAATTTTATAATTTAAAATGAGACAATATCAGATAATTAAGTAATACAACATTCATTAATTTGTGTATATGTTACTTCATACAAAATCATTCATGAAAGGTGCTACAATAATTAGGGCTGATTGATTGTCAATGGCTAGAGTTGCATAAAGATCTTTCTGCATCCAGTTATTAGAAAACTCAACCAAACCCAATCTGATAGGCTGGCAATGCAAGCAATAACTGAAAATAAATTGTTGAGAAAAAAGGAGGGAGGAGATAAAGACTAGGCTTTGGGAGCATACCAAAAATCCAAGGTGTTGGAGTGAGAGGGCATGGGAGGGGGTTAAGGGTGGGTCAGGGCATAGGAGTCTGATGGCTTGGTTGGGGTTAAGGGCGAAAGGACATGGCTCTATGAGGTGTGCTGGCTGGAAAAAAGGAAGGAGAAATATAAGGAGAGTATTAGGAGAAAGGAAGAAAGATAGGGACTGAGGAGAGGTGGCTAGTGTTTTGAGGTGGTTGATGGAGGTTGTAACCAAGGTGATGAATCAGCAATGGAGGAAGCCAAGGTAAGTGACATGGGAAGAGAGTATGGTTCATTTTGAGGGTGGGGCATGGGAGGGAGAGGACCAGGACTGATGAAATTTCTGTATTATTATGCGATATCACATACTATAAGCCAATTGGATCAGATTTTGTCGATATCAAACTTGATCATCCAAAACTTCGGCTTAATTTGTTTATTATGCTTGCTCATAGGCCTGACAATAAGACCAAACAATAGTAAAATGACCATTCGAATTCCTTTTGTCATAGAAAAATTTTGATGTATAAATAGACTTGGGCCAACCACTCTAATAAGAAGGGAAAAAATGCACCTAATATGTTGTAAGGTAAGCAAAACTATACAAATGAAAAACTTCTAGAAAACCTGTTAGTAAGATGAATTTTCACAAGACTTCACATTTGGTATTCCACATTGTTCCTAATAAAAATGAGATAATGAGATGAAGGGAAAAGTGGCATGTTATAGGACAATGAGAAGGAAGAAAACAAAGGTTTTGGGGGTTTCTAAACTCAGTGTTGGTTTTGGGTATCTGGGTAGAGTTTCGGTTGAAAATGTCAGAAAAATCCAAAAAATAAAAAAAGAAAAATCAAGAAAAGTTTCTTCACATCATTTCATTTTTTTTTTGTTTTGAGTTATTTAGGATCATAATTTGTATAGTTTAGGTAGTTTAATGTTGAAATTAAATTTTTTAAAAGCTTAATGCATTATATATTGATACTTTTCTTTTATTTTTATAATTATTTAATGCTTTTTTTAAAATTTTCCTATAGTATCTTCTATCTTGACAATTTCCTGTATTTGCTCTAATTTTTAGATTTAACTAATTTTTTCTAAGCATATATATTTTTTTAATTTCATTTTAATTACTCATCTAATCAAGCAAAAAACCATTTGAGCAAGTGTCATTCTATTCCATTTTAATAATCCATTTAAGAAAAGATCCATCGGCATAAAAAACATTTTTTATTTCACTATTTCATTTTAATATATCATTTTTTGCTGAAAGAAGAAAAAAGAAAACCGAGTTAAGTAAAAAAAAAAGAAAAAAAGCAAACCATAGGAATTCACGATGTTTTTATCTAGTAATGACACACATCAAATTGCATCTTGCTTACAATGATAACAAAGCTTAGTGAAAGATAACATAAATTAGATCATTAAAGCCTTGGTCCAATATGGGATTGAATGGTACTAATAAATTCTAGAAATCATAGGAAAAAATGAACTTATACTTTTTATTTAAAAATATTTTTTTTTAAAAAAATCAGTTTCTGTCAGTTTCAGCTGAAACTGCTGAAACTTGGACAAAACTGAATATTTCAATTATTTTTGGAGTGGTCTTGGTCCTAATAATTAGTTTTAGCCGAAACATCAAACTTTGGGTTTCAGAATGGCCAATGCCATGATTAAAGGCAGTTTAAGATTTTAGTAGAAAGGCGGCAGTTTAAGAACTTGGGAAAAAATGGGGTAGATAGGGGCCAGTTTGGGAGAAGGGCATGGTTTTGGAGGTGTTATTGACAAAAACAAGGATGTGTGGAATGTGGAATCTGTTTGTAGATTGAGTGGAACATGTGTTTGGAAGGTCATCAAACAAATAATTTGTTTGATTCTCCTGGATCCTTGTGGTTATATATGTTTCTGTAACCCAATTACTTTGGGTTTCAGAATGGCCAATGCCATGATTAATGGCAGTTTAAGATTTTAGCAGAAAGGCCGCAATTTAAGAAATCGGGGGAGAATGGGGAAGATAAGGGCCAATTTGGGAGAAGGGCAAGGTTTTGGAGGTGTTTTTGACAAAAGATGGATGGATGGAATCTGTTTGTAGATTGACGGGAACATGTGTCTGCAAGGTCATCAAACAAAAAATTCGTTTGATTCTCCTGAATCCTTGTGGTTATATATATTTCTGAAACCCAATTACTTTGGGTTTTAGAATGGCCAATGCCATGATTAATGGCAGTTTAAGATTTTAGCAGAAAGGCTGCAATTTAAGAAATTGGGGGAAAATGGGGAAGACAAGGGCCAATTTGGGAGAAGGGCAAGGTTTTGGAGGTGTTATTGACAAAACATGGATGGGTGGAATCTGTTTGTAGATTGACTGGAACATGTGTTTGCAAGGTCATCAAACAAAAATTTACTTTGGACTCCTCTTGTTGTTATATATGTTTATTTATTCTCTCTCTCTCTCTCTCTCTATTGTGACATGCAATTTATAATTTTACAATGTTGCGTTTTCTCTTCTAAATGTTTAGGTATAGAGGAAGCTTTGATGGGCTTTATCACTGGCAAGAGAAAAGTGACAGAGGTAGCTCACTCGTAGGTATAGGCCATCCATGTCTTTTTCTGTTTTTCCTTTGTTCATTTCTTATAGCTTTGGAGAAAGCACTCAAATAAGTTCTCTGTTTGAGCTTCTTTATTAGCTTCTTTTCTTGCAATAAGAGGAAGAAAAACTCAACGAGGGCATAAACTTGTTCGGGAATTTTTTGGTAGTCCTAACTCTAAAGTCATTTGTGTGCAAGGATGGCCAAAGATACTGCACGAGAAGGAATTAGTGGTGTAACTTACTGCCACTCTTTCCACTTTCAGAAGGATATAAACAAAGTAAAGAAACTTGTAAGATTGTTTTAGGTATGGTATGGGGAGTATAATAATGTTAGGTTTTGGAAAGATGTATGGTAGGAACAATGTTGATGGTTTGAACTCTAAAGATTATCTGATATTTCCTCATACCCTGTTGAGACCATTAGTAAAGGTTAGGGATAGAGGGAGAGAATATATGAGAATCTATGTATAACAAGCTAAAAATTTGGAGATAGTAGGACAGTTATGATTTCTTTTTTTGTTCCTTTAATGATATTTATTCCTTTTTGCTGATGTAGAGATGCTATAATTGAAAGTTAAATGCACATGACCTATGGCCATACAGAATAAATTGCAGAGGCCTTTGGTCTTAACAAGTGTCTTAACTGGGAAAGCCTTCTTGAGATGAGTCCCAACATTGATTCAAAGTGTTGGACTGAAGGAGAATAGGTCTTTTGTAATGCTTCATTTAATCTACATGTAGAGTTATTTTCTTATGAGGCTTCCTTCCCTAGCAATTAGTATTTAGTAATGTGGAAACATCAGTAATGACTCAGAACCCAATTATGCCCGAGAAAGATGAATAGAGCATGAGAAGTGTTGTTCCAAAAGGCCATTAAACAAGCTCTTGTTAATTTTGGAGGTGCATCATTCTTTCTAGACTTAATGACTTTCATGTTTTGGAATGTTGCTTGCCTTTGAGGTAACTGAAAATCTAATCACCTAGATAATGGGACTAGGAGGACTATTAAACATCTATATTTTTCTACACCTTTGTCCTCTAGTTTTAAATTTTTATTATTCAGAAAAAGGATATTGTGGACTCCTTTTGTGTAATTAGTTAATTATTTTGTTACCGATGAAGCTTATTTGCTTTAATATGCTTAATTTTAACAGATTAAGTACAATGGTGGCAATTGAGTGTGGTAGCCTGAAAATTTCTCTGACCAAGCCCATTTTATTAGGCCTCATAATTGGAGAAAACTGACTGGTCGTTTAATTTTAATGTCAGATTCAGCATGCTCTACACATGTACTCATGGATCTTTTGCATCAAGTTGGTCCAAGCAATGTTCTACAAACCATGAAGCTTGATTCTGCACTTTAGGGGCAAAATAAAATAAAAATATCAGTATCATCCTTTTGTTTATCCATTGCTGAAATATTTCAAAACCATGCCTAATTTTTGATGGCTCAAAACCACATCTAACTTAATTTTACACTTTCTGAGCTTCCTAGCAGTTCTTATGCTTTTTCAGAAAGAAAATTGTAATGTTTGTTTATTTGAACATGCTATTAACTGTTATTTTCTGATCTTTTTCTTTTTTTAAGATACCTGGTTTTTCGTTCTCTTTTTTTCATGTATGTATTGTTGATTCTGTTCTCATTAGGTTTTGGGTGTGTAACTTAAGAAGTCAAGGCATTGTTTCACTGTCATCATAATATCAAAAACACTTGGTTCTTTGGTGCTGATATGTTTATTCTGCTTTCATTCTTACTTACTGGGCATAAGTGTCTGGAAGAATATCATTCGAGTAGGAGATACAGTGGTTGATGCTACTTGTGGCAACGGGCATGATACATTGGCATTACTTAAGATGGTAGCTGATCAGTCAGGCAGGGGATGTGTTTATGGAATGGACATTCAGAACTCTGCATTAGAGAACACTTTATCTTTATTGGAGAAATCAGTTGATAGAAATGAGGTACTTAAATGACAACTTTTATGTGAATATTTAGCATTTTGTCATACGGGCCAATGTGAATCTTCCTGCAGGCTAGGTAGTTTTACAATTGTTGCATTCGGAGATTAGCTTTTTTCTCATTATCAGTCATTGCTCCAAACTCTTGAATTTACATTTGGTTATGGTTCAGAGTTGGCTGTTCATTAATGCTGACTTGCCTTTAAGCTGCAAATAAGTCTTGATGTTGCTTTGTTGTAGAGGAAACTGGTTAAGCTCTTCTCTCTTTGTCATAGCAGGATGGAGGATGTCATCCCAAAAGATACCCCAATTAGGTACTCTCAACACTCAAGTTCATGAATCTTGCTTATCATCACTTTAGCACCAATGTATTTATGATCTAGGACAGCGCCGTCAAGCCTTTCATGATTTGTGGTATTGTATAGGAGCATATAAAGAGCCAATGATATGTGGAGATTGTAAACTTTGCTAAAGTCAAGGGTGGCCTCCTATTGTCAGTCTGCCACGCCACATTGTAGGCTATCTGTTGGACTCTTAACCTTTTAGAAATAATGGAGTGATGGCACCTTGTCCACACTTGGACATAGCCTGACACTTCTTAGCTTCTTAAAAATGAATTGCCTTGCTTAGCATTCTAAAATGCTGCTGCAATGTGCAAGCGGCACTTGTAAAGCATATGCAATATGTGGACCGTACGCAGGTGCATATGCACTTATTTCTTTTATTTTTGAAATAATAAATTAATTAATATAATAAAACAACAATAATAACCAATAACATTACTAATTACAAATAACAACTAATAATTACTAGCTACAACTTGGTACTTAATGCCTTGTAGCAATAGCCTATCACATAGTTCACATATTAACATTGTTGACAGTACTTGTATCTAGCCTGCTTGTAACCCAAGTCAAACCCAAAAACGAGTCTGAACTTGCCCCTTATCTTTTCAGCCCATGTGCATCTCGACTGCATATAGGTAAAATGTTATGAGATCAAGGGACTGCATCCACATATGCAGCTGCATGTGTTGCATTTTAAGATATTAGCCTTGCTCATTCAGCCCAAAGTACTAGCACTTGGATTGGAACATTAGGATGTCCTGCCACTGGAAATTCTAATACAAGTCTTGGCACTTTGATTTGTAAAATATTAACCTAAAGTACCATAATTTCTTCTATCTTGAATGGTAATATTTTAATATCAAAACAAAGTTCTGCTAATTAGTCGACTTAGTATTATATCCATATATTACATATCTACACACGCGTAAGCACGTGTATTTGTGTATGTAGCCAAGTATGATGTTGCATGGACGTGCCCCCATGTCAAGTTTACTCGTGGTGGAAAATTGAAGTGTTACCTTCCATCTAGCATTTATGCCAAGCATTTATGTAGCTTTTTGCTGAAGAATTGATTTCATCACCAGCAAATATGTGGTCTTGATTGTCATTTCCTCAAGCTCACATTGTGTTAGACCATGTTAAATTAATAGGAATCTTTTGGATACATTGACTTTTTAACATATTCAAGTGGACTTGTTTTCAAAGAGAGCTCTATGCATTTTTTGATGGGATTTGTGGAGAATGGTGGAGAAAGGGATATAAGGGGAGGATTGTGAACTATTAAATGTATTGCAATCTAGAACTAACATGGGCTTACAATGACCTTTATCAATCATGTGAGGAGTAACTAATGCTCTTGGAGAAATATAAAGATAATCAAAGAAATTAGGACCGGTGAAAAAAATATAACTACTTTCACTATTATAGCTTTTTGAGATATTTCTTTTACTACTAGAAGGTTCCTTATTGTACTCAAATTTGTGCAATGTCAAAAACTTGTACATTTTTTAATCAAAATTTTGGTGTCAACTTTTTACAAATTTGTGCAATTGATCTTCAAAGTTTATGCCAACACTATTGTATAATTATGTCGGAGGGTGGGCCGGTATGTTATTATTGTAGCGACCAATTGGGCATTCCTATAGAAAAGGTTGCAAAGTTCGAAAAGTCTATTGCACGAATTTGTGCAAAGCTGACATTAGAATCTTAACTAAATATTCTTTTTAAAAAATGACATTAGAACAAATTTTGAATCTGTGTTGAACATTTTCTTAATAGTGGGCTAGCTGTAGATTTGAGCAATTGTTGGGTTGGGCTAGGTTCGGGCCAAGTTGAGGTTATGTTAAGAGAAAACTCAGGCTTGGGCCTGGTCTAGCCCAACCTCAGGTCTAAAAATCATATTATGAGCCCAACTCGTTAGAAAGTGGATATGCTCGAGCTTAGCCTTAACTCAAACCCATGTTTATAGGGTGAGAGAGCAAAGCTCCTGATTGGCCACATTGGGGTTGTTGGGGAGGGGGTGCGGAATGGGGGAAATGCCACAACTTTAAAGAATGGGGGAAATACCACAACTTTAAGGAGGAGGATGTAGTGCCCCTAGTGGTTGTTCTAGCTTGTGGCCCGAGTAAGGGAGGAGAGAGAGGAGAGTGGTCGGCTGAGTGGGGGGAGGAGGGTGAGAGAGAGGAGATAATAGGATGGGGAGAGGGCATGCCAAGGGTCTTGGAGGCAAGAGGAGGATGAGGAGGCCATGGTTGGAGGGGAGGCGAGAGAGGGAGTGGAATGTAGGAGGGGAAGAGGGAGGTGTGAGAGTGAAGGAGACATTTTAGTGTTTCCATCCTTCCCCTCCCCTCTTCTTTTTTTTTAATTTTTAATTTTTTTTAAATATGTACTATCATTTAATTATAAATCTGATATATATGTATATAAATATAATTTTTTTAAAAAATTCAGTTGCTTCGAGCTAAGCCAAGTTAACAATGGGCAAACTTGAACCCAGCTTGATTTCATTGAGTTTAGAAATCCAAAGTGTGGCTTGACCTATTTGCCAAAATCCTTAGTCTCATCTCTACAAAACTTGGGCCGGGCTGAGTTGAATCGGTTGGTGGGTTGACTTTTCATAGATTTAGCCGGGAACATCCATGAGTATGCTAGTACAACAATGGAATCATCATGTTCTTGCAAAAAGGAAAAAAAGCTATCAAATTTGAAATTAATAAAACTAGCTTTTTCGTAAGCAAAATTTCTGATATTGTGATTATAGCATTTTACTACAATAAGAAAATTTCCTTTTGCATATTTGCCCCTCAAAAGTCTCTATTTGTTTATTTGCACTTTGAATGGTTGGAAGTGTATATATATACCCTTCAAAACTTGACATTTACATGTATGTCCTTAATGTTATGTTGCAATGTCTTTTGACATTTTAATCTTGATTTTGTTCGGCTGAAGCTGAACTGGTCCATCAAAAATCTTGCTCTATATTATGTGTGAGTTTAAAATATTTTAAGGGGCTTGAAATTTCATACGAATGCTATATGTATACTTTTCATTTTTTGATGGATAAACATGCAATTAAGCAACATTTGGAGAATTTATATTGCTAAAATCCCTGAAATGGACAACATGGCAACATATTTGGCAATGCTACTTTTAGATTTCTGATGGTCATATACAAATTGCAGATGGGGTGTGTCATGTGTGCGGATTTGTGTATGCACAATTCACTTTTGTGGGTAAATAGGAAAATAAGACTTCTTGAAGGGTATATATCCAAAATTTTGTAGATGAAAAAAATAACCATGATTTACAAGGCTTATTGTGAAAAAAGAAAAAACCATGATGTATACATGTGGATGTGTAACCTTTCATGGGATATGTACGCGCATTTCACTTTTGATGGGGTAAATAAACAAATAAAACCTCTTGAAGGGATTATATGCAAAAATTCCTAAATGAAAAACATGATGTGTAGGCCTTGACATGTGCATGCATGGGGGCATGTGCGACTTTTCAAGGAGGTGCATGTACATTTTCACTTTTTGAGGGTTATATAAGTAAATAAGATCTTGTGTGTATGCATGTGTGACTTTTCAAGGGGTATGTATGCATGTTTCACTTTTGGAGTGGTAAATATTAAAATAAGATATCTTGAAGCAAGGATTCAGGAATCGGTACCGATTTTTGTACTGGTATGGTATGGTATGGTACCATGTCGTACCGATCGGTACGCCACGGCGTATCGATTTTTTTCAACTTAATTTTTATTCTATTTTTTTTATAATTTTTAAATTAATTTAGGATGATATAATAATTCTAAGTTCTAACATCTCCAAAAAATAAAATAAAAAAAATCTAAAACAATGCATTAAATGTATTTAATATACAAGTCTCCAATATATAAAAAAATAATTTACTAATATTAAAATATCTACTGATCTAAAATCTTGTCGAGTATATGTGATGCTCGTGGATATCCGAATCATTCTCATACTTTGGAGGAACATCAGTCCATCTCTCTATCCAACGAGCATGATAGTCCCGAATATTCATTCTATAAGGTAACTTCTCTGGATTGTAAGATATCTCAGATCTCTTGCTCAAACTCTCGCTCTGAGAGGTGTCCTTAGGATGATGGTATGGCTGTGGAGGGGCCATCCAAATATGCCGGCAGCAAAATTCGATGCATAAGAAGCTCCAGGCAGCATAGAGACTGCATAGGATAATAGCCATTGGAAGACGATGTCTCAGATGCATCATATCCATATCCATATGGATCATAAGTTGCCTACGGATGATAGGATCTAGAATGAGGATGATCCAGTACATCCATGGATCCTACGTCACGTGCCAAATCATCTGCAGCTACATCGTGTGTTGGACGACCTCTGGAAGACCGTCGTCTATATGAAATAGTATTCTCATGGCCTCTATCAGCTCGTGCACCGTGATTCCTATCTTATGTGGCATGTGTAAACTGAGACTCACCGGTGAATCGAATATCGTCCTGCAGCTGCGTCTTATGAACAATAGTTTCTTGTCCTCCAGTCCTTTCCTGGTCATCAGATCTGTCACTATTATCATCACTCACCCTGGTCTCTGAATCTGAGCCCGCTGACTCCTGCACTCTCAAGGATGCTGCAATTGTTTTTCCTTTTGTTTTATTCTTTTTCTTACTTTGTTGCATATGAGAGGATGGATCTCTTCTTTCTGCTTGAGATGGCCAGCTTCGTTTCAAAAATTCTCGCTCAAACATTTGGAAGGATGTCTCGGACATAAAGTCATGTGATGAATGACTCCTCTATGTGCCCTCAAGCTGTGGCTGATCAGTTGGAATCCTATGTGGATATTTATATCTGCTCATCGCCTCGAATCTACCCTGATCTCCCTAGCTACTAAACTAGCTGGTCGTGGAGGAGATCCCGACTCATTAAGCTCTGGCTTCTGCTACTGGCCTGCAAGCCATCTAATCATCGGATCCTCGCCCCTATCAGCATAATCACCCAACATCGGATCCATGTACTTCAATTGTATTTCATCTTGAATATATTTTAACCTCAACCTTAGATTATAATGAACATATACAGGATCGTTGAGGGGCTTCTGTGTTAGATGGTTCTTCTGTTTGCTGTAGATAAGGGCAAAAGTCGACCAATTATGCTCACAGCCGTTAGAGGAGACTGTCCGAAAAAGAATGCGGATGGCTACAACTTTCAAATTTTCTGCAGACTGTCCAAAATGAATCCACCATTCAGCTACAAAAATATTAACCAAAATTATTTATCATATGTCACAATATTCGTAGGTATGCAAAGTCTTCTCATTATTGATATGTAATTTACCTGGATTCATTCTCTTTTTTGCTTACGATAGCCGATGAGACTCTAAAGCTATCCGTCCCCTCTCTAAACTGTTTCGTCTGTGAAAAATATATTTATTATATTAACAAATATGTAGTTGATTACAGACTGAATTTTGTTAAAATATTAAATACCCATATCTCATCCTTTTTAATATACCTCTTGCAGATACATCAATACAATTTTTGGATCATCCATTATCTTATATATCACATTACGAAGAGCAATAAGAAGCTCATTATCCATATCTATCCCAAGAATGGTGTATTAGAATCTCGGATTCAAATAATATGCTATAAATAAATTTTATAAATGAATGAATAGATTCATATAAGTATAAGAAAAATTTTCAGTGGACTCTTGGATTGGTGTTTACCGGCTAAATGCAAATCCCTATCCATCTGATAGTTCTAGTGGCACTCGATAATGTTGATATATTTTTGATCATATTTTGGATCTATTTTACTGATCTGTTTCTTTGTTCTCTCCATCATGTGATACAAAAAGCCCATCTAGGGATATCTTTTATTGTCCACAGTGCGAAGCACCTCATATAATGCTTGATAACCTTCACTATCTTATCAGCACGTTGTCAAAATGATTGACTGGTCATCAAGTTCTCCACACGACTTTCCTTAGTATCAGCTCTCGCATATCTACTCTCCTACCACTCGGCATTGACAAACATCTGATGCAATGTTGCTTTCTTCTTCAGAAGGCTATCAAGTGCTATATAGTTTGTAGCAAACCGGATGACATCAGGTCTCAAAATCTCTTCTCAAGTATATGTTCACATCAATGACAAGATCCATGTATGATTGTAGATGAATCTAGTAATAGTCTGGGCTGAGTCCACTGCCTGCTGCACCCTACAAAGTTTTCCAATATCCATCAACATGAGATTAATGCAACGTGCAACACATGGGGTCTAGTAAATATGTGGTCGCTGCTCCATCAACAACTCTCCAACGGTCTTATATTGCGGTCCATTATCTATGATGACTTGCACAACATTCTGCCCTCCTACTGAATCAATCACCTCCATCAATCCAAGGATATACGTTGCGTCGTGCACCTTATCTAAAGCATCAATTGATTTGTGAAAAAATATTTTTCCATCACAATAAGTCAAGAAATTGATGATGCTCCGTCTGGTAGGACCGGTCCAATCATAACACATCACCGTCAATCCGTATGTAGATCATTTATTTTTGTAAGAAAAAATTCATTTCTGCAGCTCCTCTTTATTATCATCAAGAAGCTAACCATAAATATCCTTCGGTGCTGGGGGATCTACACTCGGACCGACTACTTGTATGGCTGAAATAGGTATTACCTGCTGCATTTGCTGGAATGTGGCTAAAATGAAATCATGATCCAATAGCTCGCCACATATCTTTTTTTTTTTTTATCTTTCTTCAACATACTATCAATCCTCTGTTGTTTTGAATCTTTGCTGGAAAAAGCATGTGGATCCAAATCATGAATGATGGCCTCTGCTGGCATATTCCTAGAGGACCTCCTACTACTAAATGCTTCCAGCATAGATGAAATACCGTGCCTGCCTCTACTGGATATCTTTCCGACTGAGGTGGTCCTCCTAAACTCGGATTCTCCCTTAGCAGCCGCAGAACCGGATCTCGATTCATAGTATGATGGTCCAAATCGTTCTCTACATCTGGCCATTTCCTCCCTACGGTACTGATCATCCATGCTTGTCCGAATGGCAGCTTCCATCTGTGCCTCATCATCTAAAGCGGAGGCCTACTCTGACTCTCTGAAGTGATAAGAAGATGAATCTGTAGCTCGACGGTCCACCTCTGCTCTCTTCTGCTTGGTCTTCTTCTTCACTAATTTAAAATCAGCAAGGTATTTCTTTATCAGCTGTCAGACCTCCTGCGGGCATTTTCGACATATGGTTATATTGAGGTAACCACCAGCCAAATGCTGCTTCAACCTAGTCACCCCTCCTTTCTTGAGCTGTGTTGCACCATTTGCATCTCCAATGGTGCTGAGCCGAGAGTATCTCGCCATGTTCCCAATCAATATCATGCTCTGTATCCTTCTTTTTACTCATTTCTACAAGTTTAATAAAACATATCATTTTAATAATTACCTATAAAAATTATTTTTTTTCATTGAAAGGCCTTATATTTTTTATTATTTAAGTAATTAAAAATATAAAAAAATTTTAAAAATTTTAAATAATTTATTTAAGCTTAGATCCAAGTAGAAATATGTTATAGACTCTACATATATTCTTCTAAGCTTATTAACATACATTAAATACTATTTATTTTTTTTATTTTATTCAAAATTAAGCCTAGATTACTATGCATATGATACATTAAAAACTTTAAAATCGGACATAAAAATTATACTATACATAATATTATGAATTTATATTTTTTATTTTTTTATTCAAAAAATATATTTTCTAAAAAAATATATATATATATATATAATTAATAAAAATTAATGATTTTAGCATCACCGCATAGATCTTTCAAAAATCTATAATATATAATGAAATCATACCAAAATCATAAATTTTGGCATGATTTTTTCTTATTTTTTTTACTTCTTACCATTTTTTAGACACAAACTCTGAAAAATAAAATATTTACTGACAGAATACTAGATTACCTTACTTTCGGTCGAAAACCATTGTCTTGGTTGTGATAATTTTTTTGAATTTTTCTTCTTTATTTTTTTTTGGGCTTCGTTTGCACTCTCGGCATTCTGAGAGTTTGAGGCAAAAGAAAGGGGCAAGGGCCATTATTGGCTGGCCCTTGTCGGCTCGGTCCAAAGCCGAACCGCCCGATTCCGAGCGATTTGATCTCGAACCATACCGAACCGAGCGGTTCAGTGCGGTTTGGTGTTTTTTTCAGAAAAAAATGCTGAACCAGACCGGTTCCCCGCCGGTTTGGCTCGGTTCGGGTTGTACCGGGCGATTCGGCCCGGTGCGGCATTCCATGTCTTGAAGGGTATATATGCAAATACTCCTACATGAGAAAAATAAGTACAAAACTTGGTGGGTCAACTTATCTAGATTGTGCTTGTGCATGCATGTGCTCACGCATGCATTCATGTGTGCGCACATGCATGCATGACCTTTCAAGAGGGTATGTATGCACATTTTACTTTTGATGGGGAAACTAAGCAAAAAAGGCCTCTCGAAGGGTATATATGCAAAAATTCATAAATGAAAAAGGTAACCATAATGTACAAGCCCTATCTGAGCTAACTTATCTAGATTACATGGA
The DNA here is from genome assembly GCA_006176705.1 of Cocos nucifera. NCBI lineage: Eukaryota > Viridiplantae > Streptophyta > Magnoliopsida > Arecales > Arecaceae > Cocos > Cocos nucifera. Next base: position 307,011 of record QRFJ01000902.1, on the reverse strand, counting down.
GTTATTCCAGAATCACGACAGGTTCTTTAAACACTTGATTAAGTTTTACCCACATGGATGAGTCGTTTCTCCCTGAAAAGCATCCAACATCATTCCTTACATGAATCAAGTTGGATAGATTTGATTTGAAGAGAAGGAGCTCGGAGTTAAGGGTGACAACTAACTTTTCATAACTCGAAGTCACTTTTTGAAAAGAGACATTTATTAGAGCAGCTTTAAACTGTAAATTGCAAAGCTTAAAGATTTGTAGACTTGCGGTTCTTCAGCAAACTCATAAATCTACAACTAAGCAAGAGAAAGTTCAAGGAATTTACTAAAAAAAATATGATTTCACTGGAACTTCCTCCATGAAAATGAGAAATTAGAAATATAACATATAATTATTTTGATTAATGAAATATAATATGTATTATTAATATTGGCAAACTTATATTATCATGCTATAGTAATATTATAAATGAAAATAGTATTGATGTAATGTATACAGTAATATTTAATACGGTATGATGTAATAACACTACACATGCAAATTCTGTTTTATTTTTGTATCTTTATTTTCAGGTACAGTTTTTATATCTCAGAATAGTTGAACAAAAAAGAATTCCTGGATCATATAAATTATCTATGATCTGCAGAAGAATTTCAACCTTATCTATTAATTGTTTTGCTTGGATAAAGCTCAAGTATATCATGGTTTATATGCATCTTTTCTTCCCCGCCCCCGCCCCAGGCTTGTAGCATTCAACTTGGGCTATCTTCCGGGTGGAGACAAAACAATAATTACAATGCCAGGAACAACACTAATGGCGTTGCATGCTGCTAGTAGATTACTGATGTCAGGGGGACTCATCAGCATTATGGTTTATGTGGGGCATCCTGGTGGGAGGTACATTCTGCTTTGCTAGATGTTTTTTTATTTATCCTGCCGGTTGAAAAAAGAAAAAAAAGGCTTCATGACAACCTGATAAGCAGAAAGTTTCAAACCTGGACTGAAGTACGCAACAAGAAAAATTCCTCAATTCTTACAATCATAGTAAAACTATTTCAGTCTGTTTAGATTCATTCAACCAGCTGGGGAAAAATAATGCTTCTTGACAACCTGATAGACCGAAGTTTCTAACCTGGACTCAAATGACCAAGAGAAATCACTCAGATCTGACTATCATTAAAAATCTGTTTCATTCCATGAAGATGTTGAATTACTTGAGAGTTTGAAATTCATGAAAATATTGTAATACATCATTATTAATGGGAAGATCAGCAATTTAGTTTTGACAGCTGTAACATTTTTCATTTCTCATATACCTTAACTATGTACCTATGTGTTTCACGTTTGGTAGCGAAGTTGCTGCTTCATTGCTATCTTTCATAAGCTGAAGCTACGTGCCATGAACCAGGGTCTCTCTGTTTGTATCATCGTCATAGTTCCCATTTTTGTTTGATTGCAAATTTGCTGTTTTGCCGCTATGTTGCATTAGCTGAATCCCAATCTGTGCGCAAAACTGGCATTGCTTTATATGAAAATAATATGTGCTTGTCCTTTCTCATTTGACCCCTCTTTATTTTTCTCAGGGATGAACTGGAAACTGTTCAATCTTTTACATCTAGCTTGCCTGTTGAGACTTGGGTAAGCAGCAAGTTTGAAATGCTTAATCGGCCATCCGGCCCTGTTCTTGTTCTCATATCGAAGAAATAGACTTGCTTGAAAAAGGCCCTGCATCACAGTAGATCAAAATGCTTAAAGCTTTGGGTGAAAGTTTTTGATGTGCGATACACCAGCACCTTCTTAATTCCCATTTCTGTATGTGAACTCGTCAGCTTGAATAACCATTTGGAATTTGTATCTTGCAATTTTCTGATGTTCGTGGTCTTGTGACCTGCAGAAAACTCAAAAATATCTCCAGCTTAAGGGAACTTTACACAAGCATCATCCCGGTCAAGGAAGTTTTGGGGGGTTGTGGAACTCTTTTCAAAGATTCCGTCCTGGTTCCATTCTCATGGGAGTTTTCTAACTTGCTTTTCTTTGCTGGTAGGAAAATGTGGTGCACCTCGGTAGTATTTTTTATCGCTTGAGCTCTAATCTGTTTTACTTAGTAGCTTTGGAGCACGCTAAAATATCAGAGTATTGATGTGCGGTGTTAGCATATTTCTTCCACAAGTTGGTCTGAGTCTCTGTAATAGCGTCTTTCCACTTGGATTTTAAGTTTAACAACAGAAATTGAGGTGTAAATCGTTATCACAATCGCAGCCCAAAGTTATCAGAATAATGTACCGGGGCGATCCCCTTTTCTGTTTTTGTTTTTGACCCGATCTTCAGGAAATTTGTCATATTTATCCAAGCAAATGTGCTATAAGAATTTTGCCCTGAGACAGGCTATTCCATGTCGTTACTTCACAAATTATAAACAAGTATGAGATCTCCTAGGGTTTCTATCACAATCATGTTACAACAATTAAACCGCAATATGGCAGAATGTATAAGAGGTGGTGAACTTGGATTAACTTTGACAGCATGGTATTCTACCTCATCCCCTATGATCAGTGATGCCTGGTTATCTTCAAGAGCAAAGGTCAGCCCTGCAATCAACATTAATCAAAAATAAATTCATTCACTTCATCAATCATCAAAGCAATGAAGGCCAGGCTAGGACATTGGCATAAGTTATCTGCTGGTTACTTGCGCATCCTGCGAAAACAAGTAAAATGTTGGGAGTCCAATTTAGCAACATATCAAGTCCACAGGAGGTTACGAATTCACAATCCCTAGATTTTGAATGACGCTAATCACCTTTAATTCATGCACCCTACAACTTATCGCACAAACTTCCTTTTAGTTCTTCAGCATTGCCTCTATCTCATCCACCCAAGTTCTGCCATATCCATCCATATCACTCTTATACAAACTGTACCATATTACATCACTAAGGTATTACCATAATATCGAAATTTGGTTCGGGCTGAAACGATTCATAGTGACCGCTCTGTACCATTCCTGGCAAAACCAAGATCAGAGGTGGAACAAATATCAGAATCCCGGATTGGTATGTCATCCATATCATAAAATGTAACATATACATACTGTACCATTTTGGCTTTGTAGACCTCTCTCAGCAGCATCCAAGTTATCAGCGGATAATAACCTAAGCTGACATATAAAAGATTAAGCTACTGATTTAGCAATCATAAAGGCAGTACCTTAGGCAATTTAATTATCCAATTAGGGCATATGAAGATTAAGCTACCGCTTTAGCAATAATAATGGTCGTACTTTGGAGGCAATTTAATTATCCAGTTAGGGCATATGAAGATTAGGTCCTAAAACCTTCACATTCTGTTTCTTCATCTTGCTGTTATGATTCTCCGGCTCTTAAAATATATAAAAAGATTAATTCTTCTGAAAAGGCCCATACTAGAGCTCAGAAATTCAGTATTCTCATCAAAGAATTTGAATACATTCAGACTTCTGACCGGAAGATGAAAACACTTTTTTTTTTTTTTTCACCCGTCAACCAATGCACTACAATACTTTTTTTTTTTTTTTCACCCGTCAACCAATGCACTACAATACCATGAAATCATTGATATCTCCATTGTAGGTAAACCATGCAGCATAACAGAAACTGCATTGGAAAGCTTGGAGATCCCAATTAAGCTCCAAGATCTATCGAGTGCCCACTAGTGTCAGGATAATGTGCCTTGCATGTTCCAATACAATACAACCCTGGAAGGGCACCGCCCCCCTTCCCCGACCAGACAAATTACCACAGCATCCATGAAATTCTAATCCCTGGCATACCACGCATAAATACCTATTGCAGAGACATTTCGAGGTCAGGTCTTTGGTCCAGCCTATCTGTCGCCGAACCATCAGGAAAAGCATCAGGATATGTCGCTTTTAGCTTTGCTTTCATGCTTCTGCAACTCAAATAGGCCAACAAATTAGCATATGCACGGACACAAACAAATTACTATTGCAGACATCCTGCCGCTATGTAAAAGAACAAAATATTATTCATGACGAAAACAAAAACATCATTATCCACCAAAGATATCTGAAAATTAGTCATAGAAATGCATGGCTCTTGCTCCTTTAATCACTAAATCAAACAGGAAAAAAAAAAAAAAAAAAAAAAGTTCAATAAAACCGTTAATCAATATATTCAACTAGTCCTTCCAACCACACATCAAGATGCACATGGGGCAAAAAATTGTTCCAAGTGAAGAAAGAGGAACACGGCACATTGCATACCTTAATTTTGTAAAAATGTGGTCTAGATCAGACTTTATAGACTTTAAAAGCTGAGTATTTCTTGAAAAGTCACCAGATACCTCAGCATAGCATCGCTCTGAGTACTCATTAAAATGTGCTAAGACTGCATTACTATCTTGCAGTCTTCCCAATCTGCAATAAAATGAAGCAGCATAAACAAAATGATTTGCTTTCAGGTATTTTAATCCTAATAGAGTAAAACATTAAAGCCAAATAGATATTACTAGCAAGACACCTATAGCAGTAAAATGGCTACAAAGTCAAGAGGAAAATTAACTCAGAAATGGATTAGTTTCGACTTTCCAGCTATGATAGATATAGGATTGATGTTACTTATATAGGGTCATGAGTCATGACCAGGAAATCTAAAGAGAGCTTAACAACATCTTATATAGGCAGAAAACACATGCGATAAAACAAATTGAAACATTCTATTTATCAAAAGAATAACTCAACAGCCACAAGGACAAGGGAAAACCTATTCCTCACCAGACTCTAAATCATGAAAAGTACTGCTTGCATACAAGTTTCTCCCTTGAGGATAACCATGACCAAAAGAGTCCAGAAGATTAGTTACCTACCATTGTGAAGGTACCACCTTACTCTTTAACATACTGCGAAATTATCAATAAGAAACCTGCGAATGATCATGCATGAAACATGGATAGCTTAATCCATATAATGGCATGGTTAGGTTGCTTTTGCTATTGCATGAGAAGCTGAAGAAGGGATTTGATTCAAGAGTCAGTCTCAATCATACCATACACAGTTGTTAGCATTGTATGCAGAGCAGAAGTCAATACAAGCATGTATCAATTTAGAATGTAAGAAGTCTTCTCATAGCACATTAACCGGTAAGCTGTGATGGACAAAAACAGGTCATCTTTGGCTGATTTGCAAACTTATAGCCGAACCTATTTTGAAGTGAATATATGACTCAGGTCAGTAATTCATGTTAGCCTCTATGTTACACTTTTGGGCTCTCATACAGCTTATGTACAAAATAGATTATCAAGAACAGCTTGGCATTAAATAAGACTTTGAGAGGCTAGAGTCAATTAGAAGGCTCATATAATTCTTGCTTGAGTACTCATATCATGTCAGTTTATTACTATCATATTAAAAAAAAGCCAATAAGTTAGAACTTTCCAAGCAACTTTTTAACATGCATTGTTGTATTGTCAATGTCGGATACCTTTTTGGCTTATTAGTACATGCTGGCCATGATCATGATCATAGTCATCCAGCCTCCAAACTATTGAGGATCGGCCTTATGGATCCTCATTTGGCAAGCATTCCCATGACCACCTCTGATGGTATTCCAAGTTTCTACATATCCTTCCTCATAACCTCTATCCATGTCATCTTAAATCTTCCCCTCTTTTTCTTACCGCCTTCAACACAAACCAAAGTAGCTTTCCTATTGGAGCCACCTCACATCTTCGTTGTACATGTCTATACCATCTCAATCGATTTCATTACTTTGTTTTTTTAATATTAAGCTGCTCCAACAGGTCCTCTAATATATTCATTTCTTTCATCATACATTCATCTTAAAATTATCATTTCTACTAAATTTATTTTCATGAACTTTCTTTATTGCCCAATACTTTGAGCCATACAACATGACATACTTTATTGCTGTTGTATAAAATTTTCCTTGTAAGTCTTCAAGATATGCATCCATCACTAATATTCTAGATGCATCTCTCAACTTCATCTAACAAACTCTGATTCTATTACCTATGTCTTCATCCATTCCTATTATTTTGTATAATAGATCCTAAACAACGAAAATGGTCACCTAATTGGTATCACATCTTTATTTCTGTTCTCACTAAATTTAGATTCCATATATGCCTCTGTTTTACTAATTTATAAACCTTTATCCTCAAAAATTTTTCCCCATAAATTCAGTTTAGTATTTAATATGGTTCTCTTTTCATCAATCAACACTATATCATTTGCAAATAACATATACCATGATACATCTTTTTGAATAATAGCAATAAGTTCATCAATAATTACTGTAAAAAGATATTGACTTAGCATCGATCCTTGATATACAATAACTGGAAATACACTTGCAGAATAGCAACTTCTAACACTTGTTAAACTGGCATACATATCCTCAATTATTTCAATATACCGTTTATGTACATCCTTCCTTCTTCAAGTTATGAAATTACTTTTCTTTTCCAAGTCAACGGAGACCATGCATAGATAGAAAAGTTATTTTGATAAGCCATTCAATGGAAGTCATATATTGGATTTTGTTATATCGAATATGGATTCGCTTTTAAATCTCTCTACCCTCCTTGTTCGATTCGGCCACAAAGTGGAGTCGCTCTAGGTTCCTCCCTAAAAGGTCCGATCATTTCACCCCTCTTAATCCCTTTTATTATCTATTGTCAGTGTTTTTTTTTTCTTTTTTCAACTGGAATTATACCAATATGTAAAAAAAAAAAAAAAATGTTCGAGTTTTTAAGCCTTTATTGGATTATTTTAAGCCTTTATTGGATTATTTTAATCAGGGGGAACGCCGAGTTTTTATTCTTTAATTCGATATAACTGCAAGCAAAACATATGATCAAGTGGTTCTCATGCTAGCATCGGATAATCTCTGTTTTAGTTCATCATATCATCTAATGTATGTTTAAATTTTTTGCTTCTATTTGCAAAAAAAAATGATAATTTTTGGTAGATAATTCGTAAGTGATTGCTTTAGGTTTATGGTAAATGGGGAGAGGGGTGAAATTAGTGCCTTCTTTGGGGGATTAATGATAGCAGGAAGTTTAGCCGAATGGGGATATTAGATAGAGAAGCTGATCCAGGGAGAGTTGTGGAGCTCTCTGATGGTCCAATAGAGATGATTGATGGAGATGGCACAAAAGACAGGTCCTTGAAACCCAACTCATCATCAGAGTGTTTCCAAGAAGAAAGTTGGAGGATACTCTACTAATTCCAATGAGGACAGAAACATCAAGTATACACAAAAAAAATTAGAGGATCTAAGGAAACAAAGGCTATGAAAAAGATGAAAATAGAAAAACGATTAAATCTTATGGCATTCCTGTTGAGGATTTTAAGTATTTAGATGACATTGGAGTAACTTGGTTGACTAATTTGTTCAATAAGATTTTAAAGACTAAAAAAATACTTGATGAATGGAGGAAGATATACGAAATTGTTCTATCATAATATTAAACTCATGAGCCATACCATGAACTCATGAAAGATACCTTCCTCAACTTGGAAAACATTACCTTGGTCAATGTTCTTTTTATTAAGTTAATCACCTTAGCTAACTAAGCCTTGCCCTGCATATTGGTTTAAACAATTGCCATAAGTCCAAGTAATTGGGATACATATTGGTTATACCAGCCAAATCGAATGTAAATCCAACTCTATGCACAAAACTTAAGTTCAAAAATTAAGTTCAAATTTTGAATTCACTCTTGAATTTAGTAAATTTGCCAAGTGAGAACTAACCCAAGCTAGGTGGGCTTCACTTGATTCAAGTTTGACATGCTCCCATTTTAATATTACATGCATAACAAACAAACTATTAAAAAAAAAAAAAATATAAGACACAGATTTATCGTAGTTTGATAGTTATAGCTGATACAGTATTAGGATCAGGCGGCCCAACATCTATTGACACTAACCCGATTTTGGGTCAAAAGCCTAGAGAGCCTACCCAAGCTTGAGCCTGGTTAGAACCAAAACAACCAAGTGCAGTCTAGTTTTGAATGCTTGCACTAAAAAGGGGAAAGAAAACATAGCTTGCTGCATCTTACACACAAGGCACACCTTGAGAATCATAGCTTAAAAAATAAGTGTACACAAGAAAATAACTTGGTGTGGAAATAAGCAAGACCATAATAACCATGGACTTTACACATGCCCAACTCAGGAATTAGGACATTAATGTGTGTGAGGGCACAAACCCTCCTATCATGCCATGGCCAATAAACTATGGCCACTCCAGTATTCATCTACATATAATTGTATAAGCATACAAATATAAGCATGTACCTTGGTAGAAAATATATACAACTTCTCATCTACTCAATCAATTGATTATGGGAAGAGCTGCTTTTCTTCTTCAGGCAAGAACCTTTTTCCGGACTAATAGATATTTCTCAACACTAGACTATCACTCACAATCTTGTCCATCCATTGAACCAAATAATGCTGGGTTCATCCGAATACTCAGTCCAAACAATCCATGTATCTCTATATTAGATTGGGACCACAAGCATCACATATTACCCAACATAATCCCCTGTAAGATTTTCACTCCCTCTTGAATCTTGATCCCAACCATCTTATCTCAGTCATTGGCTTCAACCATCTACCTACCTGGCCATTGGGTTGACCTTGAGATTTATAACTTCTATTACATGAACAATTTACAGCTCAAAATAAGTTTTCTCATGTGCTTCTACATATCCCACTAATATCTTCTTTCAGTCCATTGAAGTTTTAAAATAGTGAACCATGAGTTAATCAACTCGCATAAAATTTTGTTTTCTAACAGGTTTAATCAAGCGCATCAAACTTTCAAAATTTGCTGACCCAAGAAAACATACAATTGTAGCATATCATCAATAGCTCCGCGAACAGAATTCTCAAGTTCAGTAAAGAGAATAAGGAGAGAATGTATGAACAAAGTGAAGGGGTGTGGATGCAAGAGAAAGATGAGCATCACACCTACGACAACTTCTCATAGGCTCTACTATTAAAGAGACCTATGCTAGGAACCTAGGAACGATGGTAATAATGCCAAAAGTAAATGACTAACATTTATAGTCTGTTTGGATGTTCCTATAGGATTGGGCTAAAATTCCTGTAGGAATAGAGCCTGTTGGTCCATTCCTCTTGCATTTTTCAAGAGCTTGTTCAAACATAGCCCAAATCCCAGCCTTTGGGTTGCAAGAAGAAAAGTAAGATATAGAGGTCTTTTTTTTCTTCCCACAGGATTTGAGGTGGGCGCAATTTGGTTGACATGGAGCTATGCTTAAATGGACGGCCCAATCCATGAATCCTCAAGAATTTTCAGCCCAATCATGTAGAAATATCCAAACAGGTCCTTACTAAATTAAAAGATTCCAATAATAAGCTTTATAATCAGCCCAATTACATGAAGAGCACGAAAGAAAATATGTTCCCAAGAAGGAACAAATGAATACAAGACAAGATAAAAGGAAAGAGTACATCAGATCTTGAGATGATAAACCTCCTAAAAATATATTCTCGTATGATATCATCAATTGACTTGTTCCTTGAAAGTGCACCTACAGTTTTATTAAAATATGCCAACAAAGAATCTAGCGAATTGTTTGCTATACTCCTAGTAAGGTGGATATGCTCCAAATTCAGAAATGAAACAATAGCACAAAAACATATCAGGCTTGGTTTTTCATGAGAAAGTACGAACAAATGAAATAGCCATAAAATTGGGTTTGATGGGCAACACTTCACCTGTCGATGCTGTTTCGTTTGGGAAATTTTCCTTAGGAGCATGGACACGAGAACAATATTGAATCACGAAGTTCTTTAGCAGTCATCTCTCCATACAAGTTTTAGCGACAAGCTCACTTTAGCTATTTTATGCAATTCTTCAATACTAGTAATATTCCATTTTAGAAAATCTCTAGAAGATTAAGTTATGCAAGACATTTTAGAAGCATATATGTTGATCCAAGAAAAGTTGTCTAAAAGTTCTGGGAAAGCATAAACAGCAGCTAGGAAAGTTTATTTTATTGTGTCTAAGATATACAAATGGGATATATTTGGAATTTATAATCCCTCTATATCATATAACGTTAAGTCAAGGTTTGATTTTGATGATAACAAAATATTTGAGTATAAATAGTACTAATTGTGTTTCAAGAATGAATATAGGATCTCTCAGATGCTCATAAAGATATACTAAATCAAAGAAGAAATCCTTTCAAAGAAGCTCAGTCAAAAGAACTTTAAAAACAAATTACACAAATCTTGGCTTAGAAAAATCAGCTCTAGGACATTAGAAGCCGACCTTGAATGATCACGGGCTTAAACAAAAGATAATCATCTTTTGGAAGAGTCAGGAGTCGACCCTAAAATTCAAGAGTCAACCTCAGCAGGTTGGAGCAAATTGGCACACTATACAATCCGAACCCAAGTTTCTAGGAGTCAACTCCAGAACAGTCTTAGGCCCAAGATAAAGCATGTGGACCATTTGAAGTGTTGGACCTCAAAGCAACACGAGCCGTCCCCAAACAAGGATGAGTAAACCCCTGCTCTAAGTGAGTTGACCCCATAAAGGTCACAGAAAGGAGACAAAAAGTATGGAAAAACAGCCTATTTGAGAGTTGACCCCAATGCTTCAGGAGCCGACTCTTGTCAAACACATATTAACCCCAGAGTGGCCACAGACACAAGACATAGAGCAGCAAAAATCAAAGTGCTTCAAGAATCGACCTCAAAAGATGGCGAGTCGACTCCCAACAGTGATAAGTCGACTCCTTAAGAACAAGAATCGACTCCTCTGACAACCTAACAACTTTTCTGACAGATTTCAATGGACAAATCTCACTCCCAATGGCTAGTTTGGCTTCTCCAATGGCTACTATACTTATTCTAGCCAGGTTTAAGGATATTTAAAGCCAAAGATTCAATTGGGATGGAAGCAAAGAGAAAAGAAAAGAGAAAAATCCAAGTTTTTAGTTAAGTAGAATGAATATCTTGGCGAAAGACAAATTGAGAGGATTTAAGAGCTTAATTTGAGAGAGAGATATCAAAAGAATATCTACAGCAATCATAGAAAGCCCTCTCATTCCATGAAGAGAAGAAGTCGAAGCCTCAAAGAGCATCCATCAGCGACTTCACCATGCTTCATTGAGCTATTTATATTTCTTGAGCTTTGGTTCAATTTCTCTATATTCCATTGTTGATTTTGCTTTCTTTGCAAGTTTTTTATGATAAAAACTTGTGAGATATGCTTGTCCAAGTCCGTAATTAGATGATGTATCGATTAAATCTTGTGATGACTTAGTTGGGAAGGTTTCGATTGATAAGCTTGTATAAAACCAACTAGGTTGATTGAGCTTGCTTAAAATAATTGAATTGGAAAGTTTTGATTGATAAGCCTGTGCAAAACCAACCAAAATTGATGGAAAGCCCAAACAAAATAATCGGATTATACTAGGGGATTATAGTGCAACCCTCAAGCATGGGTCTTGGGAAGTAGATGTAGATGCTGGATTTGGCACTGAACCACTATAAAATTGATGTATTTGTGATTGTGCTATTGATTTACCCTCTTTCTTAGCAACTATTAGCTTAATTCTGTTGTTTCATATTGTATTCACCTCCTTTTCATATAGTAATACTGAAATTGATGCACATACTTGTTCAAATTGTTTAAATTTTAAGAAACCCAATTCATCCTCCCCCCTCTTGAGTTGTCATATCGGCAACATATAATAATGTTACCAATACAATAAAAGCCTTACATATTATGAGGGTCTGTATTGAACAGTATTGGGTCATACCAACCTATCTTGCATGCCATGAATTGTAGCTTAATCTTGTTCATAAATTATTCTATCAGGTTCTTCAAGACACCTAATTACTCAACACCTGCATCCTTTGTCCATGAAACACTAAGCATTGATGCTCATTTAATAGGAAATGCTTTTGCAATATTCTTTCAAAGAGTGCTTTCTTCTTGATTTTATATATTTGAGTGGGGCCATGAGATACAAGCACTGACCATTTATTTGGCGCACACTTTGGCCTTTGTTATGAACACTACTGCTTCGCATCAAGTTATCACTTACCTTTATGATATTTCCACAAGCTTCATTTCCTGTTTTTCACAATCTAACTTTCGTGAGTTTTCACGTGCACCTAATTCTTCGGATATATCCACATCACAATCTTGAATCTTCATCAAATAGAAAATTAGAGAAGCTATGCAACTAGGGAGTGGTATAAATAGCACATGGATATCCTACTAGAAGAACAAATTTGACCACAAAGTGAGATTGCAAGGAACCAAGCATTTACACCTATGAGTAGAACAATAGCAACACCAATCATGCAAGTTTGCAGAATTTGCTTCTAGACTTGATGATTCACATGAGAGGGGTCAAGCATTATACGTTATTTCCATAGCTTATCGTGTGAATGTGCTAAGAGTTATATACATATGTAACCAGCTCTTAGCACATTCACACAATAAGCTATGGAAATAAAATATAAAAGTTTGAAATGCATGAACTAGCTTAAAAAAAAAGACGTTAAAAATCAATCATAGATTAAGCTCTTAAAGAATCATAACCCATGGCATTCCAACTCAATCATCAATGAATTTAAAATTCTAAGATTCTACTTCGAATAATTTGCAATAACTGACACAGCTCTATATTCCTGTAAAGCTCATAAAAAGAACATAAATGTACTGCCTCTACTTTATATGTAAGGAAGTCTGTAGCCGTGATAAAGTTATTTTTTCTCTTCCAGCTAGGGAGACTTCTCTGCTTTCTCTAACGTTCCATCCAACACCCATTTTAGGCATGTCCAGATTAAAAAACAAAAATCACTTTTTAAGAACCCCAATGACCAAACAAACCTAATGCGAGACAAAGTTCGATCCCTACAGCCAATTCCACCGCTCCAACTATTATAATCTAGACTCAAGAACAGTAAAACAAACAAAAAGATCAAATAGCACACAAATCATTCTCAAAAATTAAAGAGACAATTATTTCAAGGATCAAAAAAGCCGAAGAAAGATTACATGAGATGTTGAAGTTGCTTGACGGATTCGACCTCCTCGCCATTAATTAGGGTTTTGAACTGGCGCGAGACCTCCTCCGACGCTGCCCTTATCGACTCCTCCTCTCCCATCTCCCTCTCCCTTCTTCTAGCCCTAACTAACAATAATCTGGGGAAAACCCAACCTCCCCCGTCCCTCGTTAACTCCACCCACCTCCGCCGAGCCACCACACCTGAAAGCCAACCGCGGGTCCCACAGAATGCAAACCGCAACCGTCCATCCGGTGCGGAAACACATGGCACTCCGGGAAGAGGTCTATCGTTCCTCGTTGGTGTTTCTAGCTGGTTGAAACGCGTTTCCCGACTACTCCAAATTCGAACGCGTTTCACGTCCGGAGAGAAGGCGCGACACGGGAGGGTTCCAGATTGAAATTAAACCCCTCATAAAAACCCTAAAAAGCTATGGTAGGGAATTATGAGATCCGGGAAACCGAATTGCCTCGATCTCCAGCTATGGGAGTGGTCAAATCGGTGAACGTTGGAGACCTAATTCCCTTCCAAAAGGACCTCATCAGGCCATGATTATGACCTCACCCCCCGAACCCTAGTCCTCCCTCCGACGCCAATTAAGGCACCGGGATCCTCGCCGGCCTCCAACCAGGTGCTGCTGCCCAGGTCCTGGCGCACGCCAGTCCTGTCACTCAGAGAGAGAGGAAAAGAAACAAGTGAGGAGTTGGTGGTGGACGGATTCGCTGCCGCGGATCGAGATTTGGGGAAAAAGGTGGGGGACAAAAGGGAAAGCCCACGCCTTTAGAGAGAGAGAGGCTCGAATACCATGGCTTCTTTCCCCGTGCCTCAGCAGAGCCCCAGAGCGAGAGCGCGCGCAAGCGAGCGCTTTAGGTCTTCAAGACGCCTCGAGACTTAAAACACCTCGTCCTAAGCCTAAGTTTAGCTCGGCTGCACACTCTTGTCTCCATTAACGACGAAGTAGATTTACCGGTAACCGTAGCTTATAATCACCGCCTCATGTATGACCATAGACCATGTCACATCCATCTATTCCCCATCCATCCATGCTATAGCATAAATAAAATCACCGACCGTCCATATCAGTGGCAGCGTGGTAATTTCGAGGAACTGTAGAGGCCTTGTGGGTGGCGGACAGGGGGCGTCATGCGCATGCCGCTGAGAGCCTGGCGCGCCTGGCGGGTGCGTACAGCGAGGCTTTTGAGGACGGTTGGCGAGGAGACCACAGGCTCACGAGATTCTGACGCGTGTCTCACGAGGCCCGATGGGGAAGTTGGGCCCACTCGACAGCGACGGAAACAGCACCGGCAGATGCTGCACCTGCCATCGCCCCCGTTTATTCCCGACCACGCCATCCATCGATCCGTACGACTCCCCGTACCATCCCAGCCGTCCCATCGATGCTCCCCACCCCCCAACTTTCTTTGGTTTTTACTGCGATTAGACGTCTGTAACCGTCTGATTTGCGATCCCGTGTCAGAGATGCCATCACACGATCAAATTGTATCACCGCTAGGGGGTAAAATGTAAAGTAATAGGGTATCACTTCAAGGGCATTCAGGTAAAAAAGTTCCGGTAATTAATGAGTAAAGGCTGAATGACGTGGCGTTCCGGCGGCATTGATTTCACGGCGCGGACGGGAGAAGGAAGCGAAATAAATGCGAGCGTACCGACAGAATGGAGGGGAGGAATGGAAATCACGCGGTGTCTGCTGACGTGGAAACCGTCAGGCCTGCGGGCCCAACTGCAACATTTATGTCTTATAAACAAATAATAGTTGGTCACCCGGGAGATGACCTGTCACGTTACACAAACGGCACGGTTAGGTGGATCCCAGAGAAGACATGAAGCTTCCCGCGATGTCTGAGAGGATCGATTTAATGGGTGCATCAACTGCTTGGGCGCCGGCAGGGTTGCTTGGAGGAATAAAGCTGCTAACTTGGAAGGAAGGGTATGGATCCATGGTTGAGTGATTTGGTGTTTCCATTATTAGAGTAATAAATAATTATGAGTGCTGGTGGATGAGGAGAAGATAATGTAGTCAAATCGAGGGCTCTGGGTGCTGTCGGGGGACAAAGATTTATATGGTGATGATACGGCTCCTGTCTCTCTCTCTGATTATTTTTTTTTCGGTTGGTGGGGTGGGCGTACTGAGATAATGTCGTATGTGGAGGTAGGGACTGTGGTTTTTTAGATGGTTAGCGAGAGATGGCTAACGACAAGGGGCCAGTTCCGGTCAAATCATACGGTCATCATAACCCTTTTTTTTTGCTTAAAAAAAATAGCAGGGGGTATGGATATAGGAGCCATGGCCTATGAGAGACTACGCGCACTGGGTGGAGGAAAGTTACGTTGCGCCGGGGTGGGGAGATGAATGGATCGGGGTCGTTGATCGTGGATGGGACAGGGTTGGATGTGATGTCAACTACAGTCAAATCAGAGCAAGAAGGCTTCTGTTTGGAAGGATGGTCGTCGGATTCCATGGAGTGGGGTATAGGGCACCCGTTCCGTCTTTGACACGGTGTGACTGCTCGCGGTGGTAGCATGGCATGCGGCCTTGGTTCGAGATAGGACGATTCTGGATGTGGAGTGCAATTTTGTATGTAATCTAAGCTAGATTTTGTTCACCAGGACTTCAATGATGAATAATTCGACCAACGAGTCAAACTGAACTTAATGCAGGCCCACCAACCTTCGCTCCGGGATTATCATCAGTAAAATTTCTAATAAATTTATCAAAGTAATTTAGCATCGACGAAGCGTTAAGGGAACAGAAACGATTCCGAATGAAGGTGTGATTCACAAAAAGTTCAATCAGACGCTGCAAAGGGAATGGCGCTCGAGACAAATACCGTCCTACACATTATATTAGCTCTTGTGAAGGGGCCTGTATCACTAATTAAGTTCGTTTAGAATTGCTTTTTCTAAAGATTAGGCTGTGTTTGTTCACGAGGCGCTGGAAGTTTCGCAGTGCCGCTTGATGCTAATTAAGTGGCAGCGTTCAGCATTAGCATCATGGACCGATTATTGAAAAAAAACATATATCCAGTCAGAACCGGCTTCGTCAATTGTCAACCCATCCAGCTACGTCAAAAACAAAGTAAAGATGGTGTAAGGTCCGGCTGAAATGTGGCCGCAAGACTGTCCAGGTCAGAAAGACACGAGCCAGGAAACCCAGCTAAAAGGACTTGCACCTTCCCCTACCAAGGAAAAGCTTGCACAAGGTTCAAGAACAAATATATACTGGACCAGATCACCTTGTTCAGGTCACTGGCATCTACAATGGCATAGAGGGGAGACAAACATACACCTGAATGTAGTTAGTTTACAGAACATTGAAAACTTGGGTCCCCCGGTATAAATAAAACTGACCGATTAAATCCAGGGGTCGGTCGAGCAATCTAGCAGCAATAAACGAGGAGCTGGATTAGATGCTGGGAATGCAAGCATGTAACATGGGAAACGATAAAAGGCTCACATGGGCTGTGCATCAATACACCAGAGCAAGGAAAAAAAGGGAGGCATTAAACACCACAAAGCATCATCTTTAGCATAATACTGGTCTGATGTTCCCATAACACAGATAACAGGTCCCAGAAGAAGGCCTCAGATGATCTATATAAAGTCGTCCAAAAGCATAAGATATATATAGATACGGATGTTAGAGTTCATCCAGGAACAACAAACTAGGACTGCGAAAGCCACAGGTTGACTCAAACAAAAGACCAATTCATGAACATGAAAGCCAGACAATGGTGCGAGTCCTCTTCATTCAGTACTTTCCATGCCACAGCTTGTTCGTAGGACACAGGCCTACCCATGCTCGACAAGCAGATGCCAGCAGGGAGATAAGCAAAACCCTAGGGAACGAACATTTAAGGCAGTGAAATTGAAAGAACCAACCACAGAAAGATGCATGAAGATCTAAAAGCAACTGTCTCCTCTCGTTCTTACCTGTTGCATCATCTTGGTAAACTCCGAGCAAAGCACCTTCCGACCACCATCATCAAGAATCTTTTCCAGGGTAATATCTTGCAGAGCTATAAGTGTTGTTTCCAGCATGTCAAGGCCGGCTTGATTTGCGAAGGTAAAAACTGGGGAAGACTGCAGCAGATGTAGAAATTGTGTTAGGAAGTGACAGATCAAAAAACCTAATTTGGGTGATAAAGGACAGAAGGATGGAATTCTATAATCCAGTGGAGCCGTTTGAAGAAGAGTTCTCAAAGTCTGAAGAGAAATTTACACTCACCTTCAAAGAACAGCACATGATTGCATCAGAATGATGCCACAGGAGTTTCAGCAAGGAGTCGCTGCCCGCTTGGGAGTCGGGACGGAGGAGATCCACTCCAGTGTGAAACCTAAGATATTTTGATAATGACAATGGCAATGCAACATGAATCAGATGAAAAATGGTTAACTTAGGCAAATGAGCAATCTAAGCCTCAAAGATAATTAGAAATTATCCATGAGATTTGACAGTTTGAATTTACTTGGTATATATTGATAGAGAGGATTTATCTTTAAATGTCAGACTTCTTTTGAGAGAATCAAATGGCACTGACTTGGAAATCGTATAATTGTGAGAAAGATTAGAAAGCAGCAAAACAGAATAATATTCTAATCCCATGGAATGATGTTCGGGTACCTAAAACCAAAATAAAGGTAGCTTGATAGCTACAGTTGCTTTTCTAGATCATATAAATATTCTATCCCATGGAATGATGTTGAGGTACCTAAAACCAAAACAAAGCAAGCTTGATGGATACATCTGCTTTTCTAGATCATATGTGCTTGAATGAAGCTAATTATTTGATCCACTAAATATCAAAGATTATCAGAACAAGCAGATTTGCTTAAATTGCAAAAAACTGTGACGGCCGAAACATAACCATACCATAACCACGACAACAACCATCTAGTTTTTCCCCAAACATCCATCATCAGGTTTAGAAATAAAACCAGCAAATGCGAGCAAACAACATGACAAATGAGTTATATACCATAAGAAAGTGAATTATGTGGCTTTTGAGTGGCCCTTAACCAAAGTATATGACAAGAAACTTTTTGGTGTTTTTAAAGTTCAAACAACAGTTCACTTTATTAAAGATTAAAATTCTTAATTCAACTCACCCGGCATGCAACATTTATAAATGAAAATAGTTAATATAAATATAAAAGGCATTACCTGTAGCTCCGGGAAATCCATCGTGCCAGAGTGTGTGCTTCAGGCGAACCAGGAGGATGCTTCATCCCTATCTGTGAGCCAAGCCTTGAAGGTGCAATTGCCATTGCAACTCTCTGAACCGAGGCCACAACACTTCTCACATATTGCCGTGCCATTGCCGCCACACTTTCTCGGAGATGATTCTCATATGTGAATTGGAATGCAATTGTCAGGACGGACCTCAGGTTATAAGTGTTTGAAGCATTTTCACTAGAAGTGCGGGCTGCAGCACCGGATCCAACTTCAAGCGTGGATGCCAGGTCAAGGGTTCGATTGGCAGTGGGTGCATCCTGCCACAGAAATGTAGCATTTGAAAATACGCAATTCAATATAAAAGCATTGAACATCTAGTTGCATTTATTGGATAAAGAAATATTAGTGACGTCACGGTATTCAGAGAATATAACCGCGCGCATTGTGCATGAAGATATCAAACCTTTATCTTTTAATTTAATATGCCATGTGCTTTGCTTAATACCAATGCCTATTAAGACTAATGGCAGGCAAAAGGAAGTCCACAACATGGGCAGCCACCCATATGAAGAAGACAGAAGATGCTAGTCAAAACAAAACATAACACTAAAAAAAAGTACAACAAACACTTGAATGGCATTTGTAACATGGCAATTTCATCTCATGCCCCACAATATAGGAAAACTAAAAGAAAAGAAAATGAAAGAATTCATAAGGCTGGCATCAATTTTATAGATTAAACCTAGGAAGCCGATCATGGAGAAAATAATGGCTCTTAAACTAATAATTTCTTTAAATGGTAAACAAGTTGAGTTACCCAACTGTTTTAGGATCCAGAGGTATGACACGAAATCCTGAGGGCAGTAAGGGAGCATCATCAGCAAAAGATTCATCTATAGGTGCAAATACAAGCTGTGCACAGGCACCAACTGCATTTTCATCGACGCCGCTGCACAGCTGCCATTATAAGAGAAAGGAAGAAATTAAGCAAACTGATGTCTAATTCCAAAGCAAATAGACCATCATCATATTTCAAAAGACAAACCTGAAGCAAATACATGTCCCTCGACAAAACCACTTCATCTTGGTTGAACCCATGGCCCTCGAGCCTAATCACCTCCAGAAACTACAATTACAAGCAGAGAAATCATTGTCGTCAATAAACATAAGCACTGAAAATGTAACATGAGCACATGGAATTGCTTTTTGCCAAAGGAGAGAGGATCACCTCTTCATGTTCGATAGTATGAGCGAGAGGTAGTATAACCTGACCACCAAGAAAACCACTACTAGCCCTCACACCGGGAACCGCATAAGGGCAAGCCCTCAAAGATGCAGCAGAATAAGCATCAACACCACAGTCAGCCCATTCAGAACGGTGCTCCCTCAGAAAACGGACTAGTAAAGCAGGTGGCACATTCTACATCACCCAAAATGGTGCATTACAATATTCAGGCTTCGTCCAAGGGGAAAAAAAAAAAAAAAAAAAAAAAAAAAAAAAAAAAAAAAACGATGTCTGTATTAACAGAACACACCCCTATCCATTTTCTATAATTTCTGGTGACAAAAAAGTATCTCTGAAAAGCACAGTTATACTATAAACTATAAAGTGTATTTAATTCACATATGCGCTCGCAAAAATTCCTTCCATTTTCTTTTGGCAATATAGGGTTCAAAGAGCGAAAGTTAAACCTGCAGCAACATGGATGCCTTCGCACATAAGATGCCACCACCCATGGCAGAAAACAATGTTGACGAGTTGACATGCGATCCAAGAAGCTTGTTTGGCGATGAATTTATAGCAATTGTCACATCCTCAACCCCATCACTACCCATTAATGACCAACCATCATCCGTGAACCCATTGACAGCATCATTGAAACCTCTGAATTTATTTCAATTGGATTTGAAGTCAAATAAAAAATGCAGTAAGGTAAGCAAGAAGCGATGAACCAACAGCATGCGACAACAAGGAGTTTACCTGCTCAGTCTCTGGCTAAAGGTCCTTAACACAGCAGGTTGACGCCCTCCACCATAGGAAATTTCACCACTTGTTTCTAGTGCAATTTGCCGTATATGACGCAATGCCTGATAAAAAAAAGTCCAAAAGTAAATCCACCACACTATAGCACTACATGAGCACTGATAGGCTTGTAAGGACAAAGAAACATACAGCAATGGTCATTTTCTGTGCTAGAATTTTTGGTGACTCGTACAAAGGCCTCAGTACCTCGGGCACGCTCCAGGCCTAAAGCATAAGGTAAGCGAGAATTCAAATAGGAAAGTTCAATAACAGAAAAGATGATAAGGGGTTTAAGCATGAAGAAAACTTACATCCAAATCAATATGATCGACAATGTGAATCATTGAACCACCGCCCTCACATGGTCGAATTAGATAACCACTGGGATGCATCTCAGCTCTAACAAAGTTCGGAGCAGGTGGACCAGCAGGACCGCCGGTGGAAGGAGTCAATGATCTCTCACATATCTACAAGATAAATTACAGGCATGAGGCTGAAGTTTCTCTTTTAGAAAGTTGATTGGCTTCCAAAAACCAAAAATAAAAAAATAAAATTGTAGCATATATTGAGTTACATTGCATGAAATTAAAGTATTTACCACAAGACTTCCATCTTCAAGACCCGTAGTGTATCTAAGTGTCCAGAAGTCGCGTGCCGATGCCAAAGTAGTAGGTGCATATGTCTAACATGGAAAAGAGAACAGTGCAGAAAACCCCCGATTATGACATATTACATCTCAACATCCATAGACAACCCAAGAAAAAAAGGTAATTTAAGACCATAAGCACAAACCTGCATGTATATAAGCTCAATATTCCCTCCATTTCCAGTAGGAATTACAGTCAGCACATCAAGGCAACGACAGTCACGATACCATGATGGACGATCTTTGAGAATCTCTGCAACCTGCAAAATATCAATCCATCAATTGCCCGCCAGGATGAAAAAAAATACTAGTAGCTGGTAGAATTCTTTAAGGATTGGCTTACCTTTGTGGGTTCTAGACTCACAAGACCACAGGCTCGTGCTGCCACCCCACTGCAATTGTGGGAAACAGCAATGATACCTATAGAATCCGGACCAGGCTGCAATCATAAAACAATCAGAAAATTGCAACTTGCGGTCAGAATTTAAGGAGATCAAGAACTTTAAATAAAACTCCGTAAGATCTCCTCCGACAATCACCTTCATCCCAACCATCTGAACCCAATCGACAGCAGTTCCAGTGGCTTTTGAAAGGAACTCTGCCAAGGTCTCCTCAGCAATTGCGAGTAGACTGCCAGAGTAATAACCACAAAGGGGGCAAGTAAGACGAAACACAAACAACAAGACAACCGATAGAAAATACAACTCGGATGATTCATTACCCAGCTGGGTTATTAGCATCCCTTTGCGGATGCTGAGGTGTTGGGTTTTGTTGATGGTGATGCTGACCACTCGTCACTACAGACTCACAGCTTGTATCTGTAGTTGCTACAGGTGCCTGCGTTGTGATCAACAGCGATAAACCATTTTTTTAAAGGAGATAAAAGTGTATGCAATAATCTACAATGTCCTCAAGTAGAGAACAGTGATAGCCTTTTTTTAAATGGTCTTCCTCGTAAACAAGGGCTACAAAATAGGGCATTCTGGTTCACACAACTCTCTAGTCCCCAATAAGTATAGAAGTAAAACCCGTCGATCTAATTCACAAAAATAATTGATCATCCTCGCAATCAGATGTCCCAACACTCAAAAACTTTTGAGTTAAAACGACCAACTTGATCATTAGATCAAGAAAGGCCCAAAGCAATCTACAGCCTCAGCACAGTGTGTACAGCTGAGCCTTGCTACAAACCATGGTTATAGAAGACATAATAGCGAAGGCAAGTGATGATATAGCATGCTTACGGTATGTAGTTGCTGGCGCATATATCCATTCTCATAAACAAGTTGGGACACCTGCTTCTGGAGCCGGTCATTCTCCTCCATCAACAGCTTGTTCATGGCAGTCAGCTTTCTGTTAACTGTCTGGAGACGAGATGCTTCCTTCCTTTGTTTCTCGCGGCATCTATAATCCAACGGTAAAATAACAAGCGTCAGAGACTTAAAGGTGAAACATACAAGAAAGAAAAGCATTCCAATAGCATTCGAATCCACATTCCTCCAGAGTTTAAATTCTAAGCTGCGCTCTTAATACAAGAACACCAAAAGAAACTACACATTAAACTATAGGCACATGATATAGTGCAGACTATTATTAAAAAATGCAATCGTTGTAGCTTAATCAACTTTTGGATTCAGAGTCATTTCCCCTAAGCTGGTGTTGATTCGGTACTCCACTCAATCATTACTGCAATATTTCATACCAAACGTTTTAAATGACAGAACCGGCTTTAAGCACCAATAACGCTGCTTTTAAGACCTTCACGGCAGAACTCGACAGCCAAAGAAAAAGCTTTTAAGACCGGATAGCTCCCTTCCAAGTTCATCCAATACATGGGCCTTAACAATAAGGACCACAAAAATAAAAACTTCTCGTCCAGATTCCGTACAATATAAATCCGGGTGCAAATCTGCTGATTTTTTATACAGTTAAGCACAGTTAGATTGTCCGAGAACCATGACGACCTTCTCATAAAGCAAACAAAAACTGAAAAATGGAATTTTAAATCCGACAAAAATAAGAACAGGACAGTGGATAAAGATCCCAGAAATTTCCCTACCTAAGCGAGCTGAGTTTAAAATTTTACGTCCAACGACTCCAAAAAATATCCAGAGAAAATGATGCAAAAACTTCGGTATACCAGTCATCAGCAGACATAAGCATCAAAAAACACAATATAATATTAATTCAAGACAATAAGCATGGAATGAATAAGAGGAACGAATATTTAAATGTTTGAGGATTTCAGCACAGAGAACCCGTATGTTATTCGAACAAACATTCCAGCAAGAAGTAGGAAACCCCAAAAAAATGTAGTTAGAAAACATTAAAATCGAAGTAATCTGGGCTGATAACAACGAATCACTCGAGTTAAATGTGACAAAGAACTACTCCAAACAAACAAGACAATTGGGGCATTTACTTCAAGGGGGAGGGGGGAAGAAAACACATCAAAATCCCCATCAATTTCTTAAAGATCCACGCTTTCTAACCCATTACCGAAACCCCTTCTTCCACTAAAAATCAAACGAAAAAGAAGAGCAAAAGAAATGGAAAAACCCAACCACGACAACGTCGAGGTAAAAATCTAAAAAGGAACCGTTTTTGTTCACCAAATCCAACACCTGGCCTGGCTTTCTAGCCTCTGATTTTCTTTTGTTTTTTTTTTTTTTTACCTGCGGTTCTGGAACCAGACTTTGATCTGCTTGGGCTCGATGTTGGCGAGAATCGGGCACTCCCGGATGAGCTGCTGCCGCCTCATGGAGCTGGGCTTGGGGCACTCGCTGTAGACCCTCTCGAGTGCCTCCACCTGCTCCGGGGTATACCTCACATACTTCCCCGCATCCATCCCCTGCTGCAGCTTCCCGACCTCCTTCCCCCCTCCCTGGCCTGCCACCACCATCGCCATCTCCTCCTAACAAAAATCCCTAGCAAAAACCAACCTTTACCCCACCAAACAACTCCAAAACACCTCTTTTCCGGCACCTCGGCAGCTGGAGAGAAGAAGCGCCGCCTCCCTCCGGCATCACAGGCTCAGGCCCTCGCCCCCTCCGTCGGAACAGCCATAGCGGCGGGGCGGAACCGTAACCCTAGCTTCTTCCCTGTTCCCACGGCGGCCATTTGGAGAGAGAAAGAGAGAGAGAGGAGGGGGAAGGAAGGAGGAGGTGGCGAAGAAGACGAGAGCGCTTTGGTGCTTCGCTTTCGCTTTATTTGGTTTTTTTTAATCGCCCTCTCGCTGGCTGGGTTCAAGGCTTGGCGCTGCGGCCGTGACCAACTTTAAAGTGGAGTGGTGATGCACGGGGGCGATTTATGGGGATGCTTTTGCGGGCTTCTTCGCCTTGGTTCAAGGATTTTCTATTCTTTTGAAGAATTTGGGATTTTTTATTTAGTATTTTTTTTTTTTGGGGGGGGGAGGGGTGTGGGGGCAGCTGTTAGCTTTGCTTTGTTCCCCGCCCCCTTCTCTCTCCTCTCTGCTGTCGCTGCCGCAGCTGCCCCTGGTGCTGTCTGGGAAAAAGTACTTTCTCTCTCCTCAAAGTTTTTTTAAAAGATAAAATAAAAGGAAAGAATTAAATTGTTTAAGGGGGGTGGACTTTAAAATAGTTCGGTGGTGGTGTATGAGGATATGGGCATGCATGGTATGCTTCTATGATGGGGGAAGTACTGGCATACATGGGGTGGTGTACCCCCACCTCCAGCTGGCTTACCTCACTTTCCCAAGTAAATCTACCACCTTATAAATAAATTAATTTATAAAAAATATCTCAGGATAAGTTTAGGGTTAGATTTTTCATAGATTAATAGTATCAAGCCACAATCATCCATTTAGTTAAATCAACAACTTACGGAACTTGTGCAGCAAGTTCCTTATCCAGGAAAAAATATGACGTTATCTTTTACTAATTCTATTATGATTACAAAGTCTAATGGTACAATTAGACATTCTGATCTGTTGTCCCTATAATTATCAAATAAATAATTTATCTTATAGTGCAACATAATTTTGACCGGATATAATGTACAACACTCGTAATGTGCATATAAATAACAGGGATAAAATTAATTTTACGTGACTTATGCAATGACTATTGAAAGTGATGTGTGTATATATATATATATATAGCACGCATCTCCCATGTACCCATATTTTATTTTCGTACATTAGGATCATGTCCAAATCCAAATGATGTGATGCAATTAGTAACTTCAATTTTTTCTTTTTTTTAAATAGGCTAAACTTCTTTTTTTTATTCCATTTGCTGAGCTCGTGATATTTTCTGTCCTTATTTGGCCATGATCAGTTACATAGTTCAGATGACATATATGGTCTCACCGCAGGTGATCGCAACCGACGTGGTCCACGGACGGGTACCCGGTATTTCCTCAAAGCCCCGTTCATTAACCGGTTCTGCAGGAATACCAGACCACCACTCCCCTCCCCCCCGCCGTATCTCTCTCTCTCTGCCCATGGATTGAGACGCCATCGGTTTTATACGCACACCATCTCATCCGTCCAATATAAACTATCTCCGATCAAATGGATCACAATTTACTTCAATTATACGTGCTATTTACTGCCCCATTTTTACCCGAAACTCTGCATCAAATGCGCCGAGATCCTTTCCCCCTTTGTTTCACACCAACCTTGCTTTTGCCTTTTGTCTTCATCCCTTCCTCACAGACTGTTCCCCAAAAGATGGATTGAATCAAGTTTTTACTGCTGCTGAGCGTGTAACTTTTTTTTTTTTATTCATGTTCTTTCCTTTTCTTCTTAAGGTTTTTTTTGGAGTTTCTGCTGAGAAAAGAGGGTACTGAGTACTGAGCAGTAGTGGTAGAGTAGCATATCTTCTTAAGTTTTTACTGCTGCTAAGCGTGTAACTTTTTTTATTCTTGTTTCTTTCTTTATCCTCTTTTAAGTTTTGGAGTTTCTGCTGAGAGGAAAGACCAGTAAGTAGCAGTGGTAGAGTAGTATATATCTTCTTTAACGTGATACAGTGATACACAGTAATGGCTTTTTACTGTTTGAGGCGGTGCAGGGCCAGAAATGGGGGGACGGTGGCTTTTACTGTGCCGTTGCCGATTCTGATCTTTAGTTGACTGAGGGGCCGAGCGAGAACTGGGCCGGACTTTAATGTGCCGGCGGGAGACCAGGGATTGAGGATCTAATGCAAACACCTTCAATTATTAGCAGAATTAATGGTGGGTGACCGTGGGTTAATATCTGACCACAAAAAAAATACATACTTTTGTAGTTGTTAAACAAAAAGAAAAAAAAGCTGCTTCGGAAAAATATAAATATTTTGCAACATTATATAACAAATACTTCTACAAGAAAAAAAAAAAGTTGAAAAAATAATTTAGCAGAAGCTAAAATACATAGTTTCTGAGGGAGAGTTGGATTTTTTTCAGCTTGCATGACAGTTTTTATTTAAAAAAATTATAAGGTAGTCGTTTTACCCCCACCAATGATTGAATTGGGATCTATATTTTAGGATTTTAAAGTTTAAAAATAGTTTGACGTATAATTTTATGTGATAAATTATCTTCTGAACTTGATTAAGTAAAAATACCTATTAATAAAATTATAACTTCTTTTCTGTTTAAGTCTATGCCGAATTTTCTGATGAGGTCCTGATTTGTTGTTTCTATCTTCTATGGATCAGATCAAGCCGGCCAATACTAGAGCACCACATGTTTCTAAATTAAAGTATATTAAAAGCAGTTAAAGAGAGGGAGTCGTCTATTTAAATAGTTATTGCACGTCGCCCATTCTTTTCGAATAATAACTCCGTACCCCCATTTCTATATATACAAAACTCAAAAGATTATGCTTTTACTCCGCTCTTCGTGATTTTATATGGCTCGTACTTGTAGATATTCACTGTTTTCATAAAATTTTGTGTGACTTAAATATCTATCAAATTTGACGAACTTCGCAATTTTTTCTTTCCTATCTTAAAAAAATAAAATTATTTTATTTAAAATTTTAGCTATAGATAATTCATTACGAGGATCAAAAAAATTCGATATAAACCATTTTGATAATCACGAATAAAATTGGGTAGAATCCAAAAAAAAAAAAATCCGCTATATTGAAAATTAGGTCTTGAACTAAATTTTTGGATGTCATAATTAGATCATATGATATATTGAATTTTTTTTTAAAATTAAATTATTTTTTGAGATTTATGATATGGCACCATCCTTTAGAAGGCGATGCATTTAGCAATCCAACGCAAATTTCATTATTTAAGCTCTAAAGTAGGGCCAACATTTTTTTTTTTTTTTTGATAAAAATTTTGATGAGATGCATCTCCTGAGAAATTAGATGGAGCAACATAAGAAAAAATTAATATAAAATTGAGATCTATCTCATGTAAAATTTTAATTTTTTCAAATTTATTTCTACTAATATTTATTTTAAAAAAATAAATTTTCTTAAAACTAGTAGAAAAATTCAATCTAAATTATAATAGGACGGACATTATAAATAAAAATTATATATCTTGATTTATAATGATAAATAAAATAGATGGAAAGTAAATCCTATTTTCAAAATTTTTATTTTTTTTAGTATTTAATTTTTAAATTCTAATAAGTTGAGAGAAATTTTTCTTTTTTCTTTCTTTCTTTCCGATCGGATGAATAGAATAGCATTGCACATGACCATGGTGGATCTTATTTTTTGATGCTATACACTTTTTTTAAAGGCCAATTCTACAATCACGGCCATTTGTTTATTGCACGTTTGGGGCATTAGAAAATTATTAAGAAGAAGTAGGATAAATATAACCAAAGTCATCGGCTCAGCGAACCTGTGATAAAGGTAATCACATGATACCAACCTGGCTCTTTTCCCTCTCCATAAAAAAAAAAAAAAAAAAAACAATATGACGATTACCTTCCCGATAGATACAAGAGTCCTCCAAAGAAGCAAACACATTTTTAGTCTCATAAATCCATTTTCGATGCTCCTATACGGTGACATCGCAAAGGTACATGGCTTAAAAGCCACTCAATTAGTTTTGTCATAGACCATCGGAATTTCTTGTAGATATTAAGAAGAACATCAATTAAGGCCAAAATGTACTTTTCATATTTTATATAACATGCACCAGTGACAAATAAATTCTCTCGTAATGAACATGGATTTTGCAAGCACAAATAATTGAAGTAGTACTCGGTAACAAAATCCAACTGCTGCAAAATATCTCAAGGATCATACATATACATTTGGATATTTGATGATGAGAGAGGTTGGGGAAGCCACAATGGATTTTATTACAAGATGGTGAAGAATGCCGAGGAGGTGAGTGGCACTACATTGGGGTAGCTCGTAGCCGAAACATGAGGTCCTCTCGGGACTTTTTTTTCTTTTTCACCCAAGTTCTCTTTATTGCACCACCCAAAACATGATTAAGAACGGGATGATGCGACGGAGGAATTTGAGGGGTGCAAGCTCCGAACGGTTGAAGTCTGAATTTGATTGTGTAAAGTAGGAACATCAATTCAATTTCAGCAGGCTTGCTGGATGTCATGCTTCAGGACCGGAGGTTCCTCCTCAAGTGGTAGCAGAGAGTGTGCCGGGGGAGCTGTAAATTGGATTTTGATTTGTTCTTGGATATCCATTTCGTGTTTCTATGCATCTAACTCTCTCCTATAAATTAAAAATTAAAATGTCGGTTGGCACCTCTCCAGTCTCCACTCCGGCTCAAATCCTATGAATTGCTATAAAAATTGGTTCAAGATATATTTTTTCATACGGTATCAAAGAATCAATAAGATGCATTAAAATAGTATCCTTAATGCATACATGCACCCGGTGCATTTGGTTTACGACTGAAATTAAAATTAAAATTTAAAATAAAAATGTTTGGGACGTATTTTCACTCTCCTTTAAAATCAAAATAGGAGTATGATTTTTTTCGGCTAAACAACTAGAACGAATTCTAAATCTCAACTTCTCCCGATCAAATATATCCTGAACTCATCTTTCAAAAGTTAGCTTCAAGCTGTGTCTGCTTCATGGTTCGTACATCCTTTTTTTCCATATAGACGGTGATGTAATTAAAGCTGTCGTGCTTGCTATTTCATTTCCCTGATACCTTTGAATGCCATTAGGTAGATATAATTAATCGATGGAAGTAACTCACAATTGTCGGTTCTCAACCTACGTAGCTATTTCCAGCCCTCAAAGAAGCATGTCTATAATATTAATGCCACCAGTACACCCAAATTAAGGATATTTTGTGACAATGCTTATCACTTGAACTGGCAAAAATATTTCAACATCTATTAAGCATCGTCGATTAGCAGAATAAAAGCAGGTTAGCGTACTAAAAATAATAACTTAAAAATAAAATTAAAAAAAATAGCTCCGAAACAACTTGTCACCTTCTATTATATATAATAGGCACGCACCCACAAATGCACGTACGTACGCAAAACTATCTAAGAAACGCCATGACAACCATTTAGCATCATTTTTCCAATGCATTTTGATGTAATTTTTCTAAGATCTTTGCGAGACTTTGATTCTTGATTCGACAAGTAATAAATTTTATACATCTGGAGGAACATTCATTTGTTCTTTTTCCCTTTTCCATTTCCTGTTGTTGGATGCTCAGCCAGAATGGTTGCACCACGTCACCACCAGGGCATGGGTTGTCCTTGGAGAAGAGGAAAGAAGAAACACAAATGTTGGAGAGTTGCAGTGCCCCTATCGTCCCAATATTTCGGAGACATAGACGATCTTTTTTTTTTTTTCTGATGGATACCAGCATTGCGAAATCTTTCTATCAGCCTTCTTGATCTACCCCGCAACTTCTTTCTCATCCCCTTTTTTCAGCAAATTCCGATTTTGCGAGAGATGCTCAATAAAAATCACAATCAAAATCCTCCGACGTCAACGTCCTTCTCGCAAGGTTAAAATAGTCCAATGAGTCATGTGCTCGATATCATGGTGGTTGAATAGAAGGTTGAATAAATTTACAGATAGAAAACCTTCAAAATGTTTATATTTACAGAGACGACTCAAGTGGCTGATTGGCGACGAATAAGATTTATTGCTGCTGATTCCAATTTTGGCCGGAATGGCTGGATCTATAAAATAAGATCTCGACGGAAGCTTTCCGATGCTCAAATCAGAAATTAATAGAACAAGTGAGAAGGATCTTGAGGGAGAATAAAAATTGGCCTACCTACGGGTCTCCTAATTTCTTTTAATTGTAGATCGAGGATCGAGCCATAAGAGAGAAGAGTGATGATTGATGTTATCTTCTCACTTCCATTATGGCTCTGGTCGATTTTATTGGATTTGATGGTTGATGTTATTTTATCCGACGTACGATCAATTACTTTCATCTAATCCTCTGAATTTTGGCAGTTCATATTGTCTTATCCGACATGCAGTCAATAGCTTCTAGAAATTACATTATTTGAAAAGATCGAGCAAAAGTTTTTAGCAAACCTTTTCAAATATAGCACTGAAAGTAGGAGTTGGAGTGGATACGGATTAATGGTTTGTTACACATACTATTGATGATAGATATCGGCAATTGATATAAGGATCGATGGTCAAGTAGGGATCAAACTTTGGAGTCTGAGTCGGAATCCAATACAAAGAGGTTGTCGATAATGTAGGTCGATAGACAGTGCATGAGTCGATGACTGATGTTTGAGTCAACAGCCGACCTATGAGTTGGCCATGACCAAAGTCTACCATAGTCTCCCATCCGATATTAGAGTTCTACACATAACAAGATCTTTGTTGTACATATTCTGTGAGATCAAGAGTTTTTTTTTTTTTTTTTTTTTTTGACGTTTGGAGCGAGAGTGGAGTGGGCCCCATGGAAGAAGGGGTTGGGGATTTCCTTGGGTTGGCAGGTGTGGAATGTATGCATATACGGAGGCGTGCTGATGGCGGTGGCCGGTGGGAGAATCCTTGCCTTTTACGCAGGATCTCCAGGGCCCGGATGGCCGCTCAGACGCCTGCTGGAGCCCAGGCCAGCAGATATTTTCACGCCGATCTTTCCACCTAGCAAATTGCCCTTCGTCTTCCGCGTATCTACGAGGCTGGCCTTTAATGCCTGGGACAAAAAGAGAGAAGTAAATTTTGTATACAAAACAGGCTTAATTATTCATTTTGCAGTAAAAACATAGATTTTTTAGTAGAATGATCCATATTGAGGAGTTTCTGGATAATTTTGTTCTTGCATCTAAGTATGAGATGGATTGCAAATATTTATTGAATGCCTTTCCAATACAAATTTTTTTAGACCATCCTCAATTTCCTATTTTGGCAAAGGGTAAAATTATTCCAGCCAATCCCTTTTTTAAAGTTCTAATTAAGTAATTTTTTATACGAATCCATAAGAAAAAAGAAAAGACTTCATAATATATATTTGGAGGCAATAAACATTCACACATATATTGGAGGCAAGAAAAAAAATAAAAGACTTCGAGCATATTTGCTGCTTTTACAAATATGCCAACTCATAATGAAGTCTTTTAGTTAGATCTTGATTCAAAATGAATTTCACTTTGATTTTCAATTGGACTTCTAACACTCCTAATTTTCAAAAGAACAAGCTTAAGATTTCTAATTCAAGAGTTATTATTTTATTGATATGATCATTCTATTTTAAATTATTTTTATTAACTTAAATATGTAATTTGATAAAATAATAATTTTTAATTTTAAGAAGTGCGTGTTTCTCTTTTTTGGAGAATGAATTAAAATAAATAAAATTTATTTATTTAAGATAATAAATTATAGTCATAAGTTGTAAAAAGATAAAAAAAGAAAAAGAAAAAGAGACAAACCACGCAATTCTCTTATCCTCATATGAACTCCATGGCATTCTGGGGTCCACTGTGAAGCTGCTTTTGTCAGTGGAGATACCTCCAAGAATTTATATAATAATAAATAGAGAGGTTTAGATGGTCGAAGTGAAAGTACATGACTCCTTTTACCTTTTAAGTTATTTTTTTATATAAAAATTATCTACTACAAATTTCAAGAATTCCACCAATGATAACAAAAATATAGTGTTGCAAAAAAAATTTGTTTTATAGTTTTAAGTTTTGAAATTAAAACATATCATATAGAAAATTACCAAATGGGCTTTTTAAGAATTAGGATTTTGTCTCTTTTTTTTTTTCTCCCGACAACAAAGAGACTTGCTGACTAAATTGAGCATTGCATGTTCTCGTGCAACCATGCATGATCATAGAAGTTCTATGCTAAATAATCACATGCATTAGATGCGCTATGATATAGTATTAACTAAACAAAAAGAATGGAAAAGTGCGACTTATGATCACGTACTAAGATTTTTCATGACGAGTGGATGGGTCGATAAGTCATCCAACGTATATATATATATAAATAAAGTAACTAAGTTGACACTCAAAAATTTTGAGTCAATTTATCAAGTCAGAGGAGTCTCCCAAAAATAATATTGCTAAGTATATGCCAGCTAGTTTTTAATATTTCTAACCCCTTTTTACTCTAGTCCATCGATCGGATGGATGAAGTTATCAAACTTGCAAATAAAAGATAAATGAGACTAGGGATTAATAAAATTGTAAATATATTTATAAAGACTTATGGATTGTCCATCGCAAAGGTTAATATATGTTATTATATACAATTAAAGGTTAATTAGTTATTTTTATATTTATATATTTTAGATTTAAAGTTGATTTCTTGGTCTACATTATATGTAGATATATTTTATTAAAAAAAAATTATGTGATCATATTACACCAGATGTGGTCTATATGTTTAAATATGATCGAGCTAATTAGGGCCGGTCAAGTCCACAATTCAAATAGACAATTCCTACCAGTTACCACTAAGCAAATGAGTGGATCTTAGGATATATTATTATACGGGCACAATGAATTAGTGGAAGTGTTGGACTTGGGATTAGGGGGCAACGCATGATAGAGCATTTTTCTAGGATTTAACATCTTTCTAGGCCTAAAGATTAGTCAATATTTTCTCCATTAACATATTTTATTAATGAATTGATGGGGTGCGTCTACCACACATCCTTAGCGAACTTTCTAACCACGCAAATAATGCGGTTTCTTTATTCATTCACCGATCATACTAGGCAACGGTTTACGCTAATAATGTTGGAATTTATCTTGACATAGTAATGAATCAAAACTAAAAAAGGAACGGTTGATAAGGACTCAAATCTATCAAGATAGATGAATGTCTTGTCATTATTCTAGGTCAATGGATGTGAACCTCTAAATCATCATGCATCGAGTCAATTGAGGCAATTGTACAAAAGATATTTCCAACATGGTAGCTAGCCAGCCAGCGTCTTCGATTTGCAACATATGGACCACTTAACCGGTAAAAGGGCCAAAAAAAATTTGATAGTTTTAGCTTGACATTAGCATGATGGTGAAGTGATCGCTCGTAAAGTCCTTGTGTTTGGATCAACGTCTATTTAGATGGTTACATTCATGACCACCCAAAGGTAAAAAGGAGGAGAAAAAGTTGAACCGACTTGAAGTCCAAGAGTAGATCTCGAACTCCATGAAACATTACATTTAATTAAGGACAAATTATCAAAGACTATGTACATATTAGCAAGAGGCAGCACATACCAACTAGTGGTGTACCATCAAAACCTTAAAACCAAGAGGCCTTAAAGCCACTTTTGTGGCCTGACGCACACCCACACCAACCATCACTTTTCGATATGTATATATATATTTTTCTTCTTGCGACTGCAAGGTGCTGGCCACCTTCTCCCTTCATTCCCAAGCTTGTCATTAGCTTTATTCAGAAAAGAGAAGGAATGTGTGAAAAGGCTGTTGGGGGGGGGGAGCAAAAGCACTGGACTTGGTACTAGTTTTTCCTAAGGTTCGACGTGCACACATTTAGCTCTTTTATCATCAGTCTACAAAGCATCCCAAGCACAAGAAAAGACCCAATCAAACTCTTCTTGGCCATGGACTCTACTTAGCTATTACTGCAACGCAACAACAACAACAATTAATGGGTCATGATGGGCTTTGGGAGAGTCAATGGCCACAGAGGCTCACATAGGCGCCTTCCTGTCTCCTTGGTGGCATGATGAGGGCTCATGCCACTTTTCCCATGGCTCTCCATAGAGCCATGTGTCTCCCCCTCCTTGCTTTCGCAAAAAAGTAGAGGAGGATGTAGTTAGTACATGGGGAGGGTGATGGGATAAGGAGGGCCTGCCTTAGTAGTGCAACTAAGGCATGCCCCTCCGAGATCCATTGCGTGATCCAGCAAATTAACAAATGTGGAGGTCCCTTTCACGGCTTCCCCACCCCTTAACAAAGGGTGGGGAATGGAAGAGAAGGCCATGGGGTCCACGACCACCATTAGGTGGAGGAGGTGGGACACCATGGCCTGGGGGCGCGGCGCGCGTGTTCTTCGGTGTTTGTGCTGCCTTTGCGTGCTTCCCACACCTCAAAGCTCTTTTGCTCCATCCAGCGCTCTACTTGGATTTTACTAAGGATTCCAACGAACGTGCCCGGGCGTCCATTGGATCGGTGGGGTTTTAGAATTTAGCCACCAACTAAATATGTGGTTTTCTTCGTAAACGGTGGTTTTGAACGGGAGATTTACTTGTGGGGATAAATCAAGCAATCTTGCATGGAACCATGATTAAGGTTTCAGAGAGAGAGCTTATTGCATGCATGGATCCATGATGAGGTTTCCAAGAGCAGAATGCTAATAAATAAAAATTGTTGTCGGTTAGGAGTGGGGTTTGAGGGACTTGAACAAAAGGCTTCTTTCTTAGCAAGTGATCTAACACATTAAGTATTTCATGGATTAGGTGGTCGAGGATGCATTAATGGGGATGAATCAATCAAGTTAATTTGCATGGAACTATGATTAAGGATCCAAGAAGAGCTTACTGCATGCATGGATCCATGATTAGAGAACCAAGGGGAGTGCTTCTGATGATGAACTAAGATTTGTTACTAGATTGTTATCCGCATGCTTCTTTCATAATACAAGTCTTTCTTCTTCTCTCTCTCTCTCTCTCTCATTCAATCATCAAATGAAGGATTTGTTTATAGATATAACTCGATGCATGGAAAAGTTTTAATTAAGTCCGAAAGATGGGAGTGTTAACTACAGATAAAGTTCGTGTATTCATTCCTTATACCTTGGATATCAAGAGAAGAGGATCTGAGGAGGGAAGTAGGTGTTTCGGCATGCTCATCTGCGTCCCACCAACGAAGTAGTGGGCACACCTATAATCATATGGGCCGGGGTCGCCATAGATTATACTTTGGGTCATTGCTTCTCATTCATTCCACTCTTTTTATTTAGATAGTCTTCATCATTTTTCTATGGACAAATTAATGTGTTTACAATAATAACCATGCATGACGGTCCGTAAATAGGATATGAACCCATTAAGAAAGCTCTCTATGATTTCTGTCCAACATGTTTGTCCTCTTACCAATTTCTTCTTAAATTACTTTGGCTTAATGGGTGTATATCTATCAAACAGCTAACTAAAATGCCTTGAGAGAGGGATTAACCGATTGAGATCCAAACTAGAGTTTGTCGTGAAACTTTGTTTCAGGCGTGGAAGGCAGACAAAGTTTAAGTATACACAAGATATTGAGAATTCTATTAAGTTTTTTTGACACAGATATAAAACAGAAGGCAATACTTGGAGCATGCATATATTTTTGCATGTAATTTGGATGATTAGGAGAACAAACAACGACAAGTCCATTGCTTTTGCTAAGGCATGATGGGTGCAACATTTTGGTGTGGAACATGATCAACCTTTCTTCTCCATGCCAAGTGGAGAAATGCTACTTTGATATTTTTTGAAAGTGACATTGATGAATATATAATTTAGGCTGCTCTTTTGTGGCTTGGAGGATTTTTGACCCTGGTCAACTGAAACGGAAAGGCTCGTTGGTCAACACACCATCAATATTGTGTCCAAACGTGGTCTCATCGCTTGGCAGGTGTCCAGGTCAGATCATTGTTACACTACTAACATTCCATTTAAGCCTCAAAGGGCAAGACATGTAAAATTAACTTAACAGCATAAGGATTAGTTTTTTTTTTTTTTTTTAAAAAAAAGGGGATTTCTTCAAGCAAAATTCAATAATAGGATAAAGAAAAAAGTTGAAGCTACATGTAATTACCAAATGGTTCTTAAATATTATACTTATTCTTTATAATTTGTCGTTAGCGCCCTATAAAATCAAAGCAGCAGTACATACTACATTTCTGACAATTTATATAGATAATTAATCAAACCGACTATTTGCAAAATTCCTTTTTATCGTAAGGAAAGTTCGGTTTTTCAAACAACGGTGCACTACAGTAAATCCAACGAACAAAAGCCATTCATCTCAAGCTCATTACCATTGTAAAATATGGCTTTATCTTTAAATTGAGATCTTTCAAGAAAAAAAAAAAAAAAAAAGGCACAAAAGGGGAGGTATATTGAACAGGCTATTCATGACAAACATGTTTTTAGCATTATGTTTGGCTAAGCAAGGACTTGAGCAATTAGTGAATGAGGCAACTTTAATAATTGTCTAACTCACTTGTGGTTGACTAGGTTAAGCTCAAACTACATACATATAGTACTTTCCAAAATAATATATATATATATTAAGCTTCGCTTGATCCGATTTCAGTATATATCCGATCAGATCTTTGAGCATTCTATCAGTATGCATCTTCGAAAATAAGTGTCTGAAAAAGCATACTTCATGACTGAAAAAATAGGCGTGCATCTGCGCCTGGAAAAAAAAAAAATAATTTTTTTTCAGCTCTGAAGGTGCCTTCAGGGTGCTTGAAGGCGTCTTCAAGTGCCCTGAAGGTGCCTTCAAGGATGAAAAAAAAAGCTAAAAAAAATGCCACCTATTTTTTTTTTTTGAGACACTTATTTTTTTTCTTTTTTTCAATCTTGAAGGCATCTTCAGGACTGAAAAAACTGAAAAAAATAGGCACTACTTGAGAAAAAAAATGAAGGCATCTTCAAGTTTTTTTTTCAAGCGCAGATATTTTTTTCAGCCATGATGCATTTTTTTAGATACCTATTTTCGAAGATGCGCGCTGATCGAATATGGACTGAGATCCAGTCAAACGGAGCTCAGTCTACCTCTATATATATATGTGTGTACGTGCGCGCATCTACATTCATGTGCAATTAATATATTATTCATTTTATTTAGTTTTTTTTTTAAAAAAGAGAGAAATAGGATAGGGAAAGACATAAAATCTAGATTCGTACGAGCAATTTTATGTTTATGATAGTGTGAGGTAGGGAGATAAAGATATAAAGTTAGCCAGTAGCATTTGTTGGATGGAAGCAAAGTAGACAACATTAATTTTTCATATATTGGAAGAGACATACGCTCTCTATATTTCCACACATGTGAATTACTTTTTTTCATGTAGGGGCAAATCTAACGTGTCTAATCCCAACCATGCCTTATGATATAAGTTAATCTCCACTCTCTGCATTAATGCCTATAATAATAATGTTATTAATATTTTGGATAATAAATATGGTTTTTTATTTATAAGTAGAACTCATCCATCATTAAATTTAATTAATTAACGTGCAATTGGAATTTGGTTATTGAAACCTTTTATTTGTTATAAGTTATCCTATTTCTATACTATATTTCAAGAACAGTTGAGGAAAAAAAAAAAGAAAATCTATATCTCATGCATCGTGCGTGTTAAGAAAGTTAAGCTCAGGTGTAGCTAATACAAGTTCTGAGCGCCCCTTTAGGTATTAGTTTTTGTCTTCTCATGTTAATCAGCAAATCAACGTTCATCCATAGCATCAATGCTACACATTACATACCGGTCTCATCCTTCTAATCATTAAAACAGAAAATTCTCAACATTGTCATACAGCCATACTAATAATTCTGGATTATTTTCCAATCCATGCTTTAATTTTCTTTCTCCTTGAAAACATACTTATGACACAAGATGATGTTAAATGGGCCAAATCATCTAACTTCATGACATGTGACTGCCGCCAGCTCAAGCATATTTGTCACATCCATGTGGGTCCAGTACTCATGCACCCAAGTATGTCGTCACATCCGCGTTAGGTTGTGCTCTCTTTTGCAAACAAAATCCACGTCTCCTAATCCACCATTGCTTTACCGAATTTTTACCAACAATCCCACCGAAATTTTTTTCCTTTTTACCATGCTGATCTTATGCCTTCTTGCATCATTACTAGCATTCATCGTTTATTGCAGCAATTCTGGCATCATTGCTGTCTCTAAATTTCATATAAGCTACGTTCATATTTTTCACTTTTACATTACATATACCACATCCTAGATTTTGCACACCTCTCTGATATCTATTTACAAGTAAAAAAGGGGTGGAACTCGACACCATTAGCCAAGTCCTCGTCGACCCCACCTTACACCACGTCAAGGACCAGGAAAAACCGCTTCGACCCCGCCTAATGGTGGCCATGGAAAATTTGGAAGCACCCCTCTTGTTATTGCAAGGATCGATGCCCCTTTTGATACAAATATTAACTGTTTGACAAAAATGTCCACCGTCGCGGAGGTATTGCACTCTTTTGGTTACCTTTTCTTTCTTCCATACATCAGAGAGTAGTACGTACAAATGGACAGCATGGGGGGCTCTCAATTATATCAGTAGATGACGTTATAGTACATGAAATGAAGGAACTCGTAAATGGATGAAAACCCAACTTTATTGATGCTTTGAGGTTAAAGAGGTATCAATTAAGTTGGACAAGTAGAGAGCATGATATGAGAGAGTTTGGGCTTCATGGTGGACTTATATGAATGGTGCTCCAGAGCTTCCATCGACTCGGGTTGAAGGGAAAGAGGCTTAAAGAGATAAAACAAGAGGGAAAGAAGGGAGTAAGAGGGTGATGGAGACCGCTGTGGAGACGAACCCGAAGAACGGGAACGAAGGGAGGAAAATCCTTCATGCGGAAGAGTCACCCCGGCCCGAAGGGAAGGAGGCCCCACACCTAATAACGAAAACGGGGGTATTTTGGGTGTCCTCACTAATGCCTACGGTAACGACCTTTTTAAGAGTCTGCTGCTGATACAGCCTTAATCAAGTTTCTTCCTCTAGATACACCCACTCGACGAGCCCATCATTTTATTGCTTTAAGATCCAATGCAGATAGTTAAATATCCGGATCATCCATGGTAGCTTTGAGATCTATGAATAATCCTAACTATCTACTAATCACTTTGAGATCTACGAAGAAAAATGAATAATTTAGATCATTCATATAGTAGCTTTGAAATTTATGTAGATAAATTAATAATCTAAATTATCCACTAACTATTTTGAGATCTATATAAATAGATGAATAATCCTGGCCATGCATCGAGGTGGATGAATAAATAAGTTTGTAGTACTTTGAGATATATACGATGGATGATGTAAATATTTATTTATCTATATAGATCTTAAATGGATGATTCATCTACTTACATAGATCATAGATCTTGAAGCAATTCAAATATTCGTATGCCTGCATTAGAGCTGTTTATCGGATAGGCCATATCGATGTCAGGCCAAACTCAGCCTAAGTCATTACACCAATTTTCTAGGCCCAAGCCCAAGGCCTAAGCTTCCTAGATACTAGTTTTTGGGCTAAACCTTGAGCTTCACTGAAAGTATGGTGGCCAGAGGCTAAATAGTGAGGAGACGAGACTGTCTCCGTTGTTGAGAGGAGACAAGAGGGCGAAAATAAGGAGCCTTATCACCGTTGTTGGGTTGAGGAGTTGTCGTGTAGAATGGTAGGTGATGGCCGAAGACATGGTGGGGTGAAGGGTTGTCGGTTGAGGTGAAGAGACAAGGAAGAGGTGGGGAGGCAGCGAAGAGGCAAGGAGAAGGTAAGGAGGCAAGGTGGTGGCAAGAAGGACGCGAGAAGAAAATGAGGAGGTAGAGAGGTGGGGAAAAGATGAGAAGAAGGCAACAAGGCCCGAAGGAGAAACAAAATATTGCCATCGCCGCCTCCTTCCCCAAATCATGATGAAAGGAGTCAGCCTATCAGATTAGGAATCTAAGGGGAGGGGTAGAAGGTAATAATGAAAATTATTAAGGATACCTAAGGTAGTAAATATAGTATAATATATAATATATAATATTTTTATTAATTAAAAAAATATATAGTTGAGTTTGGGTCGCTGTAAATCCGAGTTCGACCAAATTAAAAGACACATTTGAGTTTTAGGCCAAGTCCAACCCATTGGGCCAAAAAATCAGGCCCAAGCCTATTTTAAACATACCGAGCTTGAGCAGGTTGCCTAGGATATGAGCAGGTCTAGCCTGCATAGATCTAGTCATTCACCTGCATAGATCTCAAAATGACCATGTAGATGATCTAAATTTTGATCCACTTGCACAAACCTTAAAGTTAGAATATGCTAAAAAAAGAAGAGAGCATTTTGTCGATTAAAATAGTAGACTAATGCCGGAGAGTTGAAGGATTAATTTAAAATAGTTTGCAAACTAAAGGGATCCATTTAAATTTTTTTAAAACCAAGGAATGTCTTTGAGATTGGCCTAAAGTTGGAGAAATATTCTTGTAATTTTTTTAATTAATATTATTTGGCTCGGTCCTAAAATAAGAAAAAAGAAGGTGCTATATATAATTTTAATAAAATTTTGGATTTAGAAAAAAAACTTTTTTTCCTTGCTTGAATTTCATGGAATTATTATACTATAACATTAATAATCTTTACCCTAATATTCATATTTTTTTGCCTCACTAGGACTACCGCATGTGAAACTAGGGCTAAAACTAGGCTATATCTTGCTTAGCCCAAAATTTGTTTCGAGCTTCGGATTGGACTTAGGCCCGATTTTGTTGAAAAAGCTTAGGCCCAAGCTTGATTGGGCCAGCTCAACTCACCTTACTCTCCAACAATCTCTTCTTCTTCGTCTCCCCAATTCACCTCCTCTTCTTCTTTTCTTTCCGGTCTTGAAAATTTTCCCATCACACTATTTGTCAAGGAGGAGGGATAACTAAATTAGAAAAAAAAAGGTTCTTTTTTTTCAATAAAAAGTTTTTCCTCACGACTCATATTTTAATGTTCTTGGTGGCCTGTGCGATAGGGTTCTAATAGGTGATGGCCTCATGGCCAGTAGCATTGTAGTGAAGTTGTAGTCATAGCAGTCTGTATATTGATGCTTTAAGCAAAATAACTTCCTTCATCGGCAATAAAAATCCATCAAATTTATCTTCTTTCCATACCTTATGCAGTAGTTCACCAACTTCGTTGGCACCATCCTACGGTGGCGACATCAGCGTTAGCTACTAGCCCTTTTGCCCCTCCCCTAATGCCAGTCACGATTGAATCTAGCAACTGGGAAATGATGGATCTAGGCTTCTCATGGCCGGAGTAGGACGGTGGCAATGATGGGGAGGCAAATCCAGCAATCTAGAAGCATATATTGCACATGTTACTGGTGCCTAGAAGGAGCTATACTTATGGATGTAGAGGATGCGGGTCTCAAGCTCCTTCTCTCTCTTGGCTGGTTCTCTTTTTGATTGTTCTTTGAGGTTAAGATTATAATTTGGGAGAGATATCTGGCTCGAGCCTAAATTCTATCTCAGGATTGGGACAAATTCGAGCTTCGGCTTAGGCTAGGCCTGAGCCGATATTCAAGCCTGATCTGAAAGATAAATGTAGCCTATAATTTAGCCCAAATAAATATTTTGGGC
Organism: Cocos nucifera; assembly: GCA_006176705.1. Lineage (NCBI taxonomy): Eukaryota > Viridiplantae > Streptophyta > Magnoliopsida > Arecales > Arecaceae > Cocos > Cocos nucifera. The sequence goes on along the minus strand of QRFJ01000902.1, from coordinate 265,338 downwards.
CAAGCAAAAGTGAGCATGACTTGATGGGCTTCGATCCGGTGCAAGCCCATTTGTAACCCTACTTGATACCTACGATGGACGATGCCTTTTTCAAATTTATAATCAGCCTAATTGATATTTATGTTTTGAGAACTAGGAAACAGATTCCTTGCATCGATTCAAACAACTTTACCAGATTAGCTGACATCTATGATCCATCAAATATTGAAAGGATATATTTCCCTTCAATGACATGTAAGCATAAAGTTCAAGTGTATTATTTACTATTTACTTGTAATTTTTATTTTTTCTTATAAGAAGAAGCCCAATCTAGGAACAAAGTAATGACGGGAAATGCAAGAGCCTTGACTAGTTTGACGACATCAAGCCATATCAAATGTTGACAAGTCAAGATCAGTATAAAGGTCATGTATCCATACTCATTTATTATTTTCTCATATATATGCACATCAGCTCATCCATTTTATCTGCAGAATCATTTTTCCATTTCCTATCAAATCATTTAGTTTCAAATTAGCTTAATTTTACACTTCTAACCAGCTAATGGAAAAAGTGAAGACCACCCACCGTCCTAGAGAGTGAAACAGGATGTCGTCCTTTTTCTTTTTCTTCCTTTAGAAAGGTTCATAGGCTAGGTTATAAAACTAGCAGTAACTATAATAATTTAAAAAGAAAATCAAAAGAGGGTCCCTGCATTCCTCAGAAAGCATTTGAAAAATATTCTCACTGCTAATATTTTTCCTTTTTCCTTTTTTGGGATCTGGTACATGTTAAAACCTCCCTCACCACCGCGGGCACATGCCAAGCTGAGGACCAACAAGCCCAGCCCACGTAAATGGGCTGGAACGCAAGGCAACAGAGCAGCTGATGAGGCCCAGAACCGCTGGCGCATGGATTGAGTGAGAAATCCTTTGCGCAACGCTTGCGGTGCATTGAAGAATCAATGCACCGTACCATCTACCGTATTACATATCTTTTATCGTTCAAAATTTAACCACCTCTTTCCAATGCATATTAAATATTTTTTATCGTTCAAAACTTTAAATCTAATAAAAAAAATAAAACTACGATATTTATTGCATGCTGAAACGTGGTCCAATCATATGCTATTGCGGCCGCAATGCACAAAGAATTACTGCTCGAAGATTTGCTAAGTGTGGGGAATTAAATTGTCAATCTTTCTTTGGTGTTGCAGGAAAACGTAGCACGCCTGGTCAATGCAAATGTCCAAATAGAATTGAGAGAACCAAAGAAATCTTCACCGTAATTACCTAGCAAAGTTCTAAAATAAACGTTCGATCGGTAAACCTAAGGAAAAGAAGATCCAAACTACAAAGATGCTTCTTCTTCTTTACAGGAACTTGTGAAGTATTTGTCAGCAAACCGCACATCAAACTCTCCTAAGGCGGAATGAACTTATCATTGCGGGGCTATAACCAAACCTGAGAAAAACTCTAAATACAGTTTGCCTCATGTAGGCCACTGGAGACAGTTCCCGCAGATGCTATACAGAGCCACTCGCTCTTCCCATCATCCAACATCTTATTCTTGCACGAGAAGATTGGATGTTGCCTCTGGCTCATTGTCCAAACCGGACTTATCAGAGTCGGCTAAATTAACAGGTTTTTCTTTATCATCAGAGACTGCAGCATTCTGCTGATTCTTAGAACACAGGTTATCAGAAGCTGGATTATTGGGTGGCTGGGCCCTATCACGTGAGGCAACCTCATTCTGTTGATCTTCTTCAGACTTGGAACTAGAATTCTGCTGATTCCCTTGAGACTTGGAATTAAGAAATCTACCGCCAGACCCCCTAGCCCTTTTTAAAGCATGCAAGTGGCGGGACTCGTGTAAATAAGGCTGCAGGGATTGAATTGCAGAATATAATTAGGATTGTATTCATCAATTCATAAGAAAGATAAAAAGACCATTATAAGTAACTATTTTTATAGTTACAGTAATTAATATATATATATTTATCTCAAGTTCTTATTTGCCTGAGAAAAATTTTAAACAAACATGTAAACTAAGGTAGATCTATCCGCTAAGCATGATAAAAAAAGGTAAAAAAGTAGTTTTCAATGCCGGAAAACCATGAACGGGTAGGCGGCAGACCAAAGCAATACACATAAAAGGCATGACTGCAAGTTTCTCAAGCATATACAAGATGTTTTCTGACCTTGGGAATATAAATACAGCCCCAAAGCTTGATCTTAATATAATGAAAGGACCAATGCAAAGCCCATAAAATGTTCATCTTCAATAGCCAGAATTAACCTCCTTAAAAAAACGTAAAAATTAAAAAAGGTAAGAATAAACTAAACGGTAATTAGCCAGAAATAGGGCTCAAAGTCCATCTTTTACTGAGATATCTTACATCTCAATATTTACAACCCAGGGGATTAGAACTAATAAATGATCTGCAAATAAATTATAGAGAAACATGATCTGCAAATATATTACAGTAAATCATTGAGAGAAAGTAGTGCCAAAACTTAATAATTAGAGAGAAGAAAACTCGTGCAAATGCTTACTGAAGTGAGTGGCCCAACATGGTATCTATCATGAGAAGTAATACGACTTGCAGAACATTTTAAGAAACAAGCTTAAACAATGCCAGGAAACTAGTAGTTTGAGCAATAAGAGCCCTTGCAGTGAAGAATGAAGCACACATCATGGATGACAACCATCATGATCATCAGACTGACCTGACAAATCAAGATTCTATGCCACTAAAAATGCAGGAACTGGTTGCATATGAAAAGAAATATGCCGACTTGGCTATTTTCGTACCAAGAAACAAGAGGAGAAACTAGTGGGCACAAAGCTTGGTTTAGAATCCTGGCACTAATATTCATATTGGTCGGTCTCCAGTCAGTATGGTACCATATTGATGCACGGTATGGTAGCTGGTGCCAGCACAGCAGCCGAGAACTTTTATTTTTCTTAACAAATGTTATGAGCATTACTGTTACTTTAGGACCAAAAAAAGCAATAAATAAATGAAATGGGAGAAAATATTTATTTTTTAAATAATTATTTTACACATAAAATAATATAAAAATGCATTCATATATGCAATTAAACATCTGAAAATCAACTTGAAAGGATAAAATGTGACCCTCCTTTTCCCTTTTCAAATATGGCAATTTTTCAGCATTTTTTACACACAAGATTTCAAAAAGAAATGAGCGGAGGTAGTTGCTAACCCTAGAGTCATGTTTCTAGGCTTTGATCCAACCAAAGCTACATCAAAGTCCCTCCTCGCTCTTCTCCCATTCAAAACAAAGAGCGAGTAAAATGGGAAGACAACAAACATAAAAAGGGTGGAAGACCCTTTTTGATTACATATGGACCGGTACCCGTCAGTTCAGCACAGCTTGTCTGGAACTAAAAACCAAAGGGCATCCTCAGTGCCGGTCCTTCACATGCAGTCCAGTACAGCCAGCATGGACAAGCACTCAAAACCTTGGGGCAAAGCATGCTCAACATACTTGGTAAATTCCTTGTTTTTTTTTTTTTTTTTTCAACTAACAGATTTAGCAGGAAGAGTCAGCAAGATTCTGTAGGCCTAGTGCAGGTGAAATGCAGCAGGAGACAAGCAATCCTGTATCATCCATCTGGCTTGTCAGCATGCTAGGAATATATTTGTGATTAATGTGGTATCAGATGCCTCAGGGGGTCTCAGTCCCCTTTCTTAGGGATTATGTGCTATTAGCTAGAAAAAGATGGATGCTTGCTCTTGGCCTCCAAAACACAAGCAACAGTTGTATAAAAGATGAAGTAAATTGTTCAAGGCATAGTTACTCATATGAAAGGGATAACAGAATTTAACCAAGAGAAATGGGTCTGATGCAGCAAATGACTACAGGAAGTATGAAGCACCGTCTTTCTTTTTTTTCTTTTTTCTTTTTCTTTTTTTTTTCATTTGCTTGATAGGCGAATTCTGAACCAACCAATTCACTAGAAGCCCTTGAAGCTGAATTGAGACAAACAATCTGGGCATCAGTGTGCAACTTATGTGTCTGTATTGTTACTGTTGAACATGCAACTCAAGTTGGCTATGAAAATTAATGCTGGCTATAAGCAATTTTGGTGGCTAATGCAGAATACCAGGGTTTTTTTACTTCATCCAGTCATAGAACTTAAACAAGTGCGAATTTTGAACACATTCTATCATCTGTAGTGCACATTTATGGACCTGATAAAGAAACAAGTGACATGACTCCAACAAGAAATGAGGTGCAGGAAATGCAATAAATTCAATAAATCTAGAGTAAAATGCAAGAAATGGTGATAGGTAAAAAAAAAAACTAATTAGTTTATCTGCAAAATTTTGTCTTTCCGCAAAATTTGAAGAACACATGGCAGGATTAAGAATTTAGTCAAAGTGCACCCACCACAAAAGCCCTCTTGAAAACAAAGCTTGTGGAGATTAGCTATCATGAAGGGAACTAGGAGAGATGAGAGAGTGTGGATCATAGTTCCAGATATAATACCTTACGAGTTTTGATCAATTTATTTTCTGATTCAGCTTTTGCTCGAGATTGCCGACGCCTTAATATACCATGATATTGTTTTGCATTGACATATACAGGTTCTTCAACTGCATCAGCTGGCAATGGCACTCCAGCATGATGCATCCCCATCATTTGTGGATGGATCTGAAAACAGTAGCAATTGATAAACACCAAAGCAATACTAAAAGGAACATAAAAATTGTCGCCTATTTCTTTAAAGCATTTGATATCTAGATAAAACAAAATATGCATGTACATGTTTCCACGTAATTTACCCAAACATACCACCGACTGTCCATAAGCAGCAAAAACACCTCCATAGTAAGGATCAACAAATGGGTAAGCAATCGAAGCCTGCCAAAAGGAATATGCTTCAGTACATCTAGCCATATGAAATTAACGAATACCATCAAACTACATTTTCATATGTGCAGTCTAATATTTAAATTTCTTCTACGAAGGACCACAGATTTTAGAGAACACGATAATGTTTGGAAATTCAAGGGCATCACTACCCCCAGATTGATGTTTGATCGACTTGCTATACGGATGGCAAAACAGGCATTGTTATCCAACAAAATTGCAAATCTAGACATGATGGAAAAGGTAGAATAGATGTCCAAGCATGTGGATATAGTAACCAAAATACTTTGAATCAACGCATTTTAAACTTATGTTGAAGTATATACAAACTTAGATATACATAACTAAATCATATAACTGTTCCATAGGTAATGTAACCGAAAATATATAAAATCCAATAAACACCATCAAGGACTTCATTAAGGGAGGACAGCAAGAAGCTGCCCATAAATATACTTAAGCCGTATCCAACATTAGATGGTCATAAATGTACCAACAAGCTATCCTTCAAAAAAAAAAAAAAAAAAAGAAGGGTGGGTTTTTTTTTAGGGGGGTGGGTGGGATACTCTCTTCAAAAATGCATAATTCTACACACATAGTAAATGTATAAACACAGCAACACAGAGGTGCAGGTAAAATCAAAGGTAGATGCCTGCTTTCTTCAATACTTCAAAATTACAAAATCTGGAAGTTTAGAATCGGCTTCTGGAAGAATTAAAAAAATGTAAATGTAATCTCATAGCCACATTAATATTGTACAAGAATAAAAAAAATATATGATTGCCAAGCATGGCCCAGGACCCTCACAACTTCCCCAAATTAGCAAAAGGGAGCAATTTAGTAAATAAGAAATATCAGACAGAGATAACACTGAAACTGTGTGGGACCTTCCTATTACTCCCTTCTCCAGCAGCTGGTTCAGAACCACCAGAAAGGAACAAAGTACAATATTAAGTCAGTGATTTTCATTCTTTCCTTCTTTCTCTCTTTCCTTCATTCTTTTGTTCTTGGTGAGATTTTGTGGGCTATGATAGTTCTTCTCTTTGGAAAAGAACCCTCATCTCCCAGATGGTTCACCTGCCAAAGTATGGCATTTCTTCACTGATAGGGAGGTGCAGATTGCTTGTCATAACATTTCTACATCGTCATTTCAGTGTTTCTCTAATATATAACTTAATCTAGACTGTATTGCTTGTAAAACTAGAACAACAAGCTTCTAATAACACCAGGTTTTATTGTTTACCCTTTATTTTTTGTGGGGGTGTGGTGTGGGGGGCGGGGGGGCTAAAAAGACCATTAAGGGAAGGCATGTCAGAACCTCCTTTGGATAAAGTGGACGTTGGTTAATAGATCTGTAACTCCATTTTCCTCATTAATGGGTGATTAAATCATCTATGTACAGTAACTTGTCACTAGAATTGGAGGCATGCTCAAGTATACTAAATGGGTTTATACAAAATCTAAAATGAATGAGTTTTCATCAAAAGACTTGTTTGGTTACTTCTACAAAATCTATCCATAAAAACTTGCAGGTCATAAAATCTGAAATTTGAGTTTGTGGAAAATAGGGCTTCCCCTGTAATTCAGAAAAACATTTTACAGGAAATTAGGTTTTGTAATTATTTGTTTTAAGAAACTTCACAGACAACTAAGCAGCCCGTAGGAGTCCAAAATATTGCAAACGCTAATCTTCAACACCCCATCATAAAATCATGTTCCTTGCCTGCTACTCCAATGGATCCATGTAACACCATTAACAGGAAATGTCACCAAGAAAATGGTACAAGTAACTTAAACTTTACTTCCTATTTTCATCATAAAAACTTCAAGCACTGAACCTTCAATGGAGAACAATGCCTGGAATAGAGATGACTAATTGTTCATGGGGAAATCAAGACATAACATAATTCTCGCAGACATTGAAGGACCACAAGAAAAATGTGAAAAAGACAGCTTTCCTCCATATGAAGAGACAAGGTGAGCAAGTGTTTAAATATGACAATAAACGTTGATATAAGAATAGAGAGGGAAAAAACACAGTTCAGCATACCCATGAGGTCCATGAAACTGACACTAAACCTTTCTACATAACAGAGTGAGAACAAACAACAAGCCCCATCCTCAGTCTCAGACACTCAGTGGCAAGTTCTCCCAAAAGTGAAAAAATGAAGAGAATGTCTCTATTAACAGGTCTAAGAACGGTACCACAGCATGTCCTGCTTCAAGGTGACCTGGAGGAATCATGTACCCAACAGGTGTTGCCATGCCAGGTTGAAAGTTTCCAGTTGCAGGAGCTTGATGCTGGACCTCAGGTTGTATCTGCTTTTGTTGCTCATCAGGTCGTCCACCATCTGGATCATTATATACAACATGAAAAGAACAAGAACACTAAGTCCAATGTTAAAGCTGGATAAATAGCATAAATCACATGAGCTAAATAAATGAAAAATCCAGCAGAACAGCACTCAAAGTTTCCACACCAAAAACAAAGAGGGGAAAAAGAATGACGACCATAGAACCATATCAACTTTACCATGCAGATAACACCCCCAACCCCTGCACACACTATTCCCATAGTCCAGCCAAGGTTAAAATCACTTTCTGTCTCCATTCTTTTCTTTGAGAAAAGGTTCAAGAAAAATTCCTGTATATTGCATAAGTTGGTTTTGGATGTTTTTAAAGTTTCAAAATAGAGTATCCTCTTTGAGTAAGCAAAATGGTTTTCTTGTCCCATCTTCAATAGTTATCCCTATCTAGTTTGATAAGTGTCAAGGAATCACCTTTTAGTTCAAGGGCTGTATTACACAGTCAGGTTTAGGTGTTGGGTTTGGGTGTATCTAGGAGCCAGGTCCATGTTGTTGTCATATCATCTTTGAGTGAACAAAAAGATTTTCTTGTCCCTTCTTCAATAGTTATCCCTGTCTAGTTTGATAAGTCTCAAGGAACTTTTAGAGCAAGGGCTGTATTACAAAGAAATGTTTAGGCATTGGGTTTGGGTGTTACTAGGAGTCAGGTCCAAGTTAACCCCAAATTTTAGGATAGTGGGGACTCGGCCCAAAAAGATCCAAATATAGACAAATCGTCTGAGTGTCATTTAATGCTTAGGGCCTGAACATTTTCTTTTAACTTTAATTCCCAAACACTTAAGCATTGGTTTACACACATCCATACAGTTCTGCTTTCCTTTATGGACAAGCCAGGGATCTAAAGTTCAGTTGTTATCAGAACATGGGGCTGAAAATGAATTTTTCAATCAACAGGCCCTATTTGTTAAATAAGTTGAAACAGGGATTGGAAGTAAATTTGTTTCAAGTTAACCTCATTGATGGAACAACAACCATCCATCAAGTGTTCTTTAATAAATACAAGCATTGCGGCAGGAGGGGGAAAAAACTGATGTTGTCATCCCTTCCCCCACCCAAAAGGTGCCCCACCAAGTCCATCACCTCCTTCCTGCTCCACACTTGATCCCCTACATCAAGGTTGGCAAGCCATCTCCATCTACTGACAACCTCATCTGGCCATGGGTTGTCACATCTAGCCTATATGGCCATCTTCAGCCCACCACCACCTAGCAGGGTGCCATATCACCACCTACAGTCCTCTCTCTCCCTGCCTCCAGCTTCCATACCTCTCTCTGCAACCACATTCATGGAACCTATGTCAAATGGATGTGCTTCAATGTGAGGCACAGAACCCACAACCTTATGTGGGCGCATCTTGTCCGCACAGGCATACTAGGCTATATAGCTGAGTCCTGGTATCACACATCAAGGGTTTAACCTACATAATTTTCTACAGATCTCACATCTAGAAGAAAATTGTGTCCAGAAGCTAAGTCTCTAGGTTTTTCTCCCTTTTTTCTTTTGTTTCCTCCCGTCATGACAAGTCCTATTTCCATATCAATCCACATCATCCAAGCCTCTTTATCTCAATTACCACGACTGATGTCCATCTCTCCAAATACAACTGAACCATGCCCCAAATGATTTAATCTCTTGACAAGCATCCACATCTTCTCTTTTTCCGAGTGATCAATTAAAGCCATTCATCCCTTTAGGAATCAAAATCAATCAACAGTGTACAATATATCTCAGATCATCTGCAAATGCATTACAAGCAGCAACCACATCATGGCAATCTAGGCAAGATTTGCCTGCACATTTTGATCGCATATGATGCCCAAGCAATCATCCATACGCCTAAGCCACCATTGATGACAACAAGACAAGACAACAAAAATGCAACAGGGGCAGTGAATTACAACAGCACTTCTTCAGTTTTGACATAGTATGCTGAAAGATCTATTATCAAGCATTTAAAGATTCAGCAATATTCCAATAACAGTATTGCTACTATTGTATTTTTCTTTTTCCTTAATATCCTTCAAAATAAAAATAATTTCACTGAAAAGCAGCACCATCTTCACATCATTAGATGTAATAGCTTAAAGTTCAAGGCAGCAGTAGCAGGAGTTTATAGAACAAAGGATTGAGCATCAGTGATCATATGGTCAAGACAAAAAAAGTAGTGAATTCAAGCCATCTGGCATATGATTGCAAATGCAATGCAAAAATGGTCAAACATTTACAGGTATAAAAAATACTACCTGATATGTTGTGCACAGAAGAAGTCATGATTTTATGGAAAATTCCTGGAATAAACTGGAACTACAAGGTATAAGAGAGCTCAGATTGAATTTGCAAAGGAGATTCAGATTCAAGGAAATAAGTCACAATCCCAGCCAAATATTCTTAAGAATGTGCCACTTGCAAATTCCATAAAATCTTGACCCTCAAAGTTTGCTATATAATTGGAAGAAAGGACCACCTGAAATGCAAATCAAGAAAAAAATCAGAATTAATGATTAGTCCAACACCTTAAACATGTAAACAGATTTAAATTTTTCACTAAAATCAATAACCAAACCTATTGATCAGATAGTACCTGAGTTACTCTAAGGTGCTATTTGATTGCCTGTAGTTAGGCAGGTTGAAATTGAAAATCTGCATTTTAGTTGCAGACATCTAAAGCAACTGTTTGGATGCCTGCAATAGCAACAGCAGGCTGCATTTGAACTGCAAAAAAGAGCCCAAATCATGGAAATGGGCTCTGCTGGCAAAATTGGCTGTAGTTCCAGTTAGTAGATTTGTTGCAATTGGACACAGCCCTCATATGAGTCCCCTCAACAATAATAATTGTAACACAATGTTTCTTATTACAACATAAATAATATAATCATATCAATCATTTTTATCTAATAATTTATTTATACAGTAATTGGCTATTACTATAATTCATATTATAAATATATTTTTGAATATAATAATATGTGTAATTGTATAAAAAGACTAACTTTATTAAATTTAAAAAATAATAAAATATTTATTATATTATGATAAGAAAAGTAAATTTCTATGCTAATTGTTATTTTACTGTTATTATTATGATCATAATTTACTCAATCATTATTATTCTGTTATTATGTTTCTTATTATAGTCTACATATAACATACAAATGATAATCATAATTATAATTTACTCACTTAATCATTATTATTCTGTTATTATGTTTCTTATTATAGTCTATATATAACATACGAATAATAATCATAATTATACAATAATTTCTATTATAAAAAATTTACCAGTTATTAAAGTAATACATGTTATAAATCTATATTTATGATGATAATAACAAATCTAATGGTTACAATATCAAATTATTTTACAAGAATACAATTACTATGGTCTTGTTCTATCAAAATGAAAAAAATAATATGATAATTATTATAAAAAAAATTGTTGTGTTATAATTTTATTATAATACATATTTTATTATTACCATTGTAGCACAATAATTCTTATTATAATTATATAATATTGTAATAGCCATGATTGTATTATAATAACTATTACATAATATTTTTTTAGTTATTATAGCAAAACATATTATAAATATATATCTATAATAATAATATATCTACAGGTTACTGTATCTCTTTCAGCATCACACAACCAAACAGCTGGAATTGTAATTGCAGCATTTCCAAAGCCTATATTTGATTTGCATGCAATTAAATTACAAACAAAAAAAGGCCCTAATTCTAATTCTAGCTTTCCACAAATGGAAAGCCGACGAGCACTCGAGCAGTTCCCGAGATGGACCAGGGCAAGCAAGATGTCAAGACAATTCAGGTTTTTCACATGCACATGCATGCAAACAGTCATGTACATAGGCACTCATGCATGTACATATACAAATCCACATAGATAGTGCCAGGGTTAACCCCTTCTCTCTTTTTCTTTTTTATAAAACAAGGGATTTAAGAAATATATTTTGGGCACGACTCAGTGGATGAACATGCACCAAAATGAAGTGGTACTATCATGTAAACCGAGATGGTTTTAACAGAAGGTATGGATGCTGTCACTATTCTGTCAATTCATGACACAGGAGAACATTACGGAATGATTAGAACATATATCCTATACATTAAAGGGCAACCTAGAGGGTTCCCAAGTGCAATGCGTGTCCATTCCTCAAAGGGCAACTCAGAGGGTTCCCGAGCGTAACACATGTCCATTCTTCAGAAGTCTACAGAGCAAGTTGTGCTTTGAGGACTGTGCGGGTGTAGAGGAGTCTTTTGATGGAAATTAGAAATAAAAAAGGGAAAAAAGGATACATGTCGTGATCCTATTGTTGTTGGGTAAAGAAAAAATATGCCTCTGTTGATGTGATGAGTGGTGGTGGGATCCCATTTGGATATAGATCAAATCATAAGAAAAAAAGAAAAGAAATAAAAAGTTGGCTGCCATATGTCCTTTTTTAGTTGGACTTAAGGATTAAAAAACTCTTTTTCTTTCCTCTGGACATGACCAAGTGCTGGAATAGGAAATTCTCTTAAACTTGGCACACTTCCCATCTAATCTTTAGGATCTCTGGCCGTACATTCGAAAAAATGTGGCAAAATCTTATTCAATGATGCAAGGTAGAAAACTATGCATAGGTATATTTAGGTACTTCTTTTGTACACATGTCATTTATTGTATGCACAAGAACCAGAAAAGTAAAGAACTTCACAAAGGCCCCTACCCATTTGAAATGATGGCAAATGTCAAAAGGTCGTAGCAGAATCGCATCCATGGATCCATTCTTAATGGAACCGTCTTTTGACATCCAACTTTTCCACCTATTTCTTGGGCAGTGGGGGGCGCTCGCTCTACACTTGAGCAAGAAGCACCAACCCTGGCCTGCAAGTTCCCATCCATCCTTTTGTTTTTCCACCTACCCTTTCATTTAGAAACATGCATATGGGGGTTGTTGTCAGAAGGGCCAGCCCTCCTCTACCCCGACTTCTCTTTTTGAAAAAGAGAGCTATGATGCAGATGGGAAGTTGATCATCTGCATACACGATGAATGCCTCTGAGATTTGAAACTGCTCCCCTCCTACATATGTATGTACGTACGTATGTATGTATTTATGGGGTTTTAGGTTTTTTTTTAATGTGATTTAGAGTGACATGTAGCCAAGCATTATATAAAAAATTTAAACAGATATTTAGGGTGGTTTTAGGATTTCTTTTTAATGTGGTTTGGGCTTACATGCAGCCAAAAGGCCAAGCTCTCTAGTCACACATGCTTGAAGACCAGGATGGGAGTCCTTAGAGGCTGAGCTCCCATGCCAAGCTATCAGACCGAGCTCTCAGGCTGCACATCCCTGGAGATCAGCATGCAAGTCCTCGGAGGCTGACCAAAGCCATTGCGAGCTCCCAGGTCACGCATCCCTAGAGATTGGGATGCAAATCCCAAGATGTCAAGCCCTTAAGTCGAGCTTTCAGGTTGAGCATCCCGAGAGATTAGGATGCAAGTCCCATGCCCAACAATCCCATGCCAAGCTCCCCAATCGCACATCCCTACAGATCAGGACATGAGTCTTTAAAGGCCAACCATAGCCATTTCGAGCTCCACGTCTGAGCTCTTAGCCGTGCATCCCTAGAGATCGAGACGCATGTCCCTGAGAGCGCTTAGGCCACACATCCCTCAAGCCATGCCGAGCTCTTAGCCGTGCATCCCTAGAGATCGAGATGCATGTCCCTGAGAGCTCTTAGGCCATACATCCCTCCAGCCATGCCGAGCTCTCAGGTCCAGCTCCTAGGCCGCACATCCTAGGAGATGGGATGCGAGTCCTTGGAGGTCGACTAGAACCATTTTGAGCTCCTAGACCCATGGAGGCCAACTAGAGCCATTCTGAGCTCCTAGGCCACACATCACTGAAGATCATGATGCAAGTCCATAGAGGCTGAGCTTCCATGCCAAGCTATCAAGTCAGCTCCCAGGCACACATCCGTAGAGATCATAACCCTAGTCCTTGGAGACTAGCTAGAGCTATTTCGAGCTCCTAGGTGGAGTTCCCAGATTACACATCCCTAAAGATTGGGACATGAGTCTCGGGATGCCGAGCTCCTAGATCAAGCTCCTGAGTGGCGCATCCCTAGAGATCGAGATGCACCCCATGCCGAGCTATCAGGCCGCACATCCCTGGAGGAGCTCATAGGCCGCTTATCCTTGGAGATCGGGACATGATTCCTTGGAGGCTGACCTTCCATGCCAAGCTATCAGGCCGAGCTCCTAGGGTGCACATCACTGGAGATCGGGATGTGAGTCTCTAAAGGCCGACTAGAGCCATTTCGAGCTCCCAGGTTGAGCTCCCATGTTGCACACCCTAGAGATCAGGATGTGAGTTTCGAGATGCCGAGCTCCTGAGTTATGCATCCTTGGAGATCAGGACGCGAGTCCCATGCCGCGATCCTAGATTGCACATCCTTGGAGATTAGGGCACGAGTCCTTAGAGGCCGATCTCCTAGGCCGGGCATCCCTGGAGTTCGGGGCATGTCCCTGGAGGCCAACTAGAGCCATTCTAAGCTCCCTAACTGAGCTCTAAGGCCATGCATCCCCAGAGATCGGAATGCATGTCCCTAAAGACTGTCGTTCCATGCCATCCGAGATGCGAGCAACTATACATGCAATACGCTAGTCCTTAGAGCACCAACCAAAGAAGTCAAGCTCTCAAGTTGCACATCCTTGAAGATCAAGATGCAAGTCTCTGGAGGCGGACCAAAGCCATTCCAAGCTCCCAAATAGAGCTCCCAAGCTGCACATCACTGGAGATCTGGATGCGGGTCCATAGAGGTCAACTAGAGCCATTTCGAGCTCCTAGACAGAGCTTCTAGGCCGCGCATCACTAGAGATCAAGACATAAGTCCATGAAGTCCGCCCTTCTATGCGATCCGAGATACGAGTACCATGCATGCAGGACACAAGTTCGTGAAGCACTGATCAGGGCCATGCCGAGCTCCCCTTGAAAGTAGGAGGTAAGTGATATACCCCAAAACTGACAGTCAAAATCGCAAAACCGACCAATCAGAGCCTCCCACAAACGGGTCATGGACTCACTTTGGCCAACTAATTCCCACCACGCGGCAACTACCGAAAAGCATGCGGAGATGCCTTAGAGGCCGAGCTCCCATGTCGAGCTCTCAAGCCAAGCTTCCAAGCCGCACATCCTTGGAGATTGGGAAATAAGTCCTTAGAAGCCAGTCAAAGCTATTCCAAGCTCCTAGGCCAAGCTCCCAAGTCGTGCATCCCTGAAGATCAAGATGCGAGTCCTTGGAGGCCGAGCTCCTATGCCTAACTCCCCGACCGTGCATCCCTGGAGATCAGGATGCAAGTTCCTGGAGGTTGAATAGACTTATTCCCAACTTCCAATCATGCATTCCTGGAGATTGGGATATGAGTCTCTAAATGCCAAGCTCCAAGGTTGAGCTCCCAGGTCGTGCATCCCTGAAGATCGAGATGTGAGTCCCATGCCGAGCACTCCTAAGCCTTGTCTTCTGTCTTTTCTGGATATTATTTTTTTCATTTTTGTATATCAAGATATATGTATGTATTCTTTACATTATCTAGCGGCCGAATGCCTCTTTTTTTTACCTTTTTTTTTCTTTTTAAAAATCCATCAAAAAAATCGCAGAGTAGGGTGCGGCTTCATTGCTAGTTTAGAATAAAGATAGAAAGATGAAAATGTTTTGATCTTGCCCATATACTTTGCTAGGTGAAACAAAAATAAATGAATAATTAAATTCAATAATTCATAACCACATTGCTGCAGGGTTTGTCTACTTTCCCTTCTACCAACAAAACTAATATCTCTTATAAATTTTAATTGCTGCTACTGATCAAAAAAATTGAAAAGACACATATTAAAGAAAAAAAAACAAAAGAAAAACTAGTGATGAGCAATCTATCTAACACGAGTATAAACTGCTAAAGCAGTACGTGATAGCATCATATAATTCATTTGTATATTGCATTTTATCATGTAATGTCAATAAAGCAACATCAGTAGTGTTATATTGTTATATTTCATAACTTACAACAGAAAAATGCTAATTTAGTTCCTATCAGACATAACATATGTAGGTTTTAACTTCACATACACGACCCCATAAAGCCTTCATCTTCAACAAAGAGAAAACCCTATTAAGCTGTCAATTATCCAACTAACACAGCTTGGTAAATGCCATTAGTAAGGTTGAGCGGTAATAAAGGAAAGAAACTATCTGATGAGTCATGTACTAAAGTTCACCATGTGTCATCTTCTTTCATTAATTCATATGTTTTCAAGAATTAAGACCCTGAAAATCTATCATCTCCAAAACAGGATTGAGTGAAGCCATTTATGGTGTGGAGACTAAGAGCCTGACAAATGTAGAAATGCATGCTCCAAAGTCAAGAGGACAACAGAATAATATGCTAATGACAATGCTATGCAGTGATACCTGAACATTCATAGTTCCAAAAAACTGTGTTGGATAGGTATCCAAATCAGATATGTGTCAGACAGTTGAATGCTTATGAAATTCTTTGTTTGCAGTCTTAGAGATTGATGGAGATCTAGACTCTAGCAACAACGAGTTAGACCCTCCATTTTAATTTTAGAAATGAGTATGATAAGAAACATGCATACTGGAAGACCTTACAGACAATGTCTTCTAATTTAAAAGATAAAGGGTTCCATCCCATATCTATATTTTTTTCTCTCTTGCCAAGTCAGACACTTGAATACACATTTGAATTTGATTCCCATATCTATGTCTGTACAGACCTGATATTCTGATAGTAATGTTGTCCCCCTGTTCTAAGAATATTACAAAAACTATAAAAAAAAATATTCACAACATGTCAAGCTGTACAATAGATTCATTGTGAATCTGTGTAAAGCTATTTTGCATGGAAGATATGCTATACAATTCGAAACATCAAACTTCAAAGTAGGTCAACAAGTTGTAGATTAGATAAGAAATAAGGCGGGAGGAGATTCAAACAAGTAAATATTACCAAACTAATGCACACGAGGGATGCAGATTGACAGGTTCATTGTTAGATGCTGAGTTAGCCATAGATTATTGATTTTTTTCCCTTTAGATCCATTATTTTTGTTTATTTTCTATTTATTTGGCCTATTAAGTCAATAGTGAAGATTAGAGAGTGTTCAGAGCTTTGGCTTAAATTGTCATGTGGTTTAGTTTAACTAAAACCACATCAGCAAATAAAATAAGTCACAGTTCATAATGGAGAGCCATCCCTAGAAAGAGGTCGAAGAATACACATTAAGGATCTTGCACACAAACAAGATAATGCAAAATATACCAATGAGCCCTATCTTACCTACATACATATGGTTGGCTTTACCCATTATACAAAAGAACGATCCATCAATTTTTAAGAAGGATGATCCATCAATTTTTAAGAAGTTTCATGACTGGAGCTCAATCTTACATCAACCCTTTAAATTACCATCAAAATGTTGTGGTTGGTGAGTAACAAACTTACCTTATTAGTTATGCAGTTTAAGTTCATGAAACCAGAAACAACCCCCCTAAGATTCTTAGTTATGCAGTTTAAGCTTGTGACACCCAAAACAACCCTCTAAGACTCTCACAAACTTTCATTCAGTTTAAAGGAGGCAAAGCTTAACTAAATCGTCAATATGAATATAATTCACAAATGTATAGATTTAAGGCAGCTTTTGTGCAGGAGGTCAAGGGACTGCATCAAACCAAACCATTAGTTTGAATTTGATAAATCTGCAATGCATCAAATAAGAGTGGGCTCCAATTTAAGGCCCTAAATGCCAGGTGAGTTGCATCTGCAGCTGCACAATCCTAAGCAAGCTGCACAAGGACTAAGTTGATTCTCTTTCGGCCCATGTGCACTAGGACTGCATATTATAACTGCATGGAAGCACACAGTGCAGTCGAGGGACCGCATCCGCATATGCAGGAACATATGCAGCGTCATGCACTATTCATTTTAAAATACTGGGCTAAAAAATTATGTATATTCGAGCCGTCAAAGATGATATACCAAAATAATTTCATATTACACAGAATAGTATTATTTTCTTAAGTCACAGTATTGATCTCATAGGATCCTTCTGGTATAAACTCCAATTTAGCTGATCTCTCAGCAGTTTCAAATTGAATAACTTATGAACAGCCTGGGCCTGGAATGGATTGTATAGCAACATAATACAAGAGTTTCCATCCAATGCCTCCAAAATTGAGTTGATTACAACATCCACAATAGGAATTCATAGCTCTTTTCGATTTGCCAAAGCCTATGTATGTGGGAGATAGCCTTTTATTGCTCATCGATGGCATAATCACAATTCTGGTAAAAGTGATGGCATCTATCAACTTATACATATGTCTTATCCTAAACATACTTCATTGCAAAACCATGGTAGTAGGTCTTCTACCTGTAGATAGCACGTCAGAACCTAATAATTAAAGAATGACCCTGGTCAACAAAATGAAGTACTTCCAGATTAACATATACGATATGAGATATTGCCATATCAATCACTTCCAACCTGAGCATCTCAAAATTCATCAAATCATGGACCAAGACTACAGCAACACGCCATATTCTTCTAACCTCAGCACGTAGTATTTAAGATGCCGAGCTTGAACATCATTCAAGCATCAAAGATGGCATCCTGGATGCCATAATCTTTCTTGAAAGTTAAAACTGACATTTTCTGAAACGACTTTGGCCGTTTCCACATTTTTCTTTTCCCTTCCCGGTTCATGATCCTTTCCATATCCACGATGCTGCTCTATTCTTCCTTCTTTCTTTATTTTTCCTCCCAAGAACGCAGCAGCCGTCCGTGTGCACCACGGTCTATGGACTACGACACAATAACATAAAGAATGAAGCCACAGTTTGTACAAAAGGTTGATGCCCGTAATTTTGGATTACGCTAATATCTCATCAGAGCTATCCATAGAAATATTCAGAAATTTATTCATATAAATTCATCAAAATATAGTCCAAGTCCTAAAATAAGGAATCTACAGCCATGCACCTAAATTGGCACCTAACACAGACAACAAAAAGGCGTAGATCAAACAACATCAAACGTCTAAAGAACCGCTAAAACAAAGGAAAGAAAAAAAGGAAACAAAGTCTATCCGATAAAAGGAAAAAAGAAGAAGAGCAAATTATAGTTAAAAAAGAACAGAAATGATGCAACGCAACAGGAAAAAAATTAGAAACCTCCCAGAAAGAACGTATTAACAAACCCTACGTGACCGCAGACGCCAAAACAGATCAATTAGGGTTTCGAACGCGATCGAATTGTACCCAATTAATCCTAAGAAAAATATCCTGGAATCGAGAAGATTTGAGATCAACGAAGAAATTATACGAGACGACAAGCTAGATCGCAGATATACAAACAAACCTTAGATTCCAAAGCCAGGGTATAAATTCCAAAGCGAAAGAAAATTTTCTTCGCTCGTTCCATACCTGAAACCCGTTTCCTCTCTTTCTCTACGTTCTGGCGGCGAGTATTGATACCTTCAAAACGGATCGCTCCCTCTCTCCAGCAGCGTACTTCCCCTCTCAACTTTTTATCCGCCTCGATGTCGTGTTTTACAAAATAAAAATAAATTAATAACAAGAACAGAAATATTTTTTTTCTTTTCGGGTGAAGGGTGAAGCGTAAAGCTACGACGCCCAACGAAATGCAGGAAGGTTCCGTGCCAAATGGCACGAATTAATTGTTCCATTGATGAATATTAATATTACCAACCATCGTGTAACACGTGGAAATGAATGTGTTTGGTGCAATTGTTGGGTCTCGTAACAGCCCATTGATTTTGGGGAGAGGAGGGGGAGGTGGTACCTTCGGGGCATCGGGTGATCTGGACCATTCGTTTAAAATAATGGGATCTCTCGTGGGGAAGCTTTCCGGGGTGCCCGGAAACTGGTACGGGCAGAGAAGGGAGGCGCTGGCGACCACTAATGGCACGGTAGGCAGGGAGGGCAGCAGGAGGAAGCCCTGCCCGCTGACCGGGTTTGTACGATAACTTGCCCGTTCGATCGTGGATCGGTCCTGGATCCTTCGTCAGTATTGCATGCACCGGGTGCAACCGAACCAGGACAAATCCGCAAGCAAACGCACGGTGGACAGCGCGCAATCGAGAATTGGTAAAATACAAGGGTAGCGTGGCGTGTTATTCACCGTGGGATTTAAGCGGTGCAAATTGGACCTGGTGCAGGCAATACGGAGGTCTTCATCACAACTGTTGGATCTCTGGCATATGGTGCGGCGGAATGACCTTAGGGTGGAGCATTTGATGATCGTTGTGATCGCCTTGATCATAGAAAATCCAAGGGCACAGACTGCATCGAACTATCCAATGGTCTTATAAATAAATACCACGCCAACATATTTGTTTGATGAGTTACTGACCGGAATTATTTAACATTCTCTCTATTACGAGTGAAAGGAGATTACATGATAACCCTCCTGATTTATTTTTATATTTAAATCTATTCAGATATAAATAAAAACTTAAATATCTAATTAGTATCCATATTTATATTTATATTCATAAAAAAAAATGAATATAGATGTATAGATTACTATTCGATCTATATCTAAGTATTCGATTTTATTTATAATTTTATTTAATTTATATAGTACTCATAATTTTTTTTTAAAAAATATCTAATCATATTAACATACTATTAATTTAATTGATGATCATCTTAGTGATATCTTTGATTTGTAATCATAAAGTTTAGCTATTCAACTTATATCTATATTTATATCCATACTTTCAATAATTGACTAGTATCTGTATCTATTTAAAATAAATATGAATATAAAATTTTACATCTGACTAATATTTATATTTATACCCATATTCATCAAATAAAATAAATATAGATATTGATATATTGATATTTGATCCGATTTCAACTCTACTAATTTATGTACTATTAGAGAGTGCTTTTTTCTCTTTTATATACTATTCCTATCCATTTAGAGAGTGACCATGGTTCGCTAAACCGGATGGATCCATTTCATGCCAAACCATACAATCTCCTTTATTTTGATCCATCGAAAGTCGTAGAAAAAAAATCCAATTGATCGAGGGCCTCCGGTAGACACCCCTAGCTTCCCCATCATCTCTCTTTCTATCTGTTTCTCTCCCTCCCTCTCTCCTTTTCTATTTTCATCTATTTGGACTCGAGGGGAGCTCTAGAAACCTCAGTGGTCCTCCGATGGTTAATACAGATTTCTCTCTTCTTTCCTCCCTCCACTCACTTTCTCTTTTTTCTTCGATTCTTCCTCTCCCCTGCTTCCTTTGCCGTTTGATTTAGGCCCGATATAGCTCAATATGAGGACGTGCTAAACCATACCATCAATCAATCGGCATGGATTCGATAGTTTTGCGAACCTTGAGAGTGCCAATAGTTTTTTTCTCTAATTTATACACTATTAATTATCTCTTTTTCGATCATTTAACTTGAATATATAGAGATACATGATTCACATGCATTAGGACAAAAAAAAAAAAAAAAAAAAAAAAAAAAACATCATTCCTATACTATTGGCATGAATTATTAAATTGTGAATACTTTACAGCCACTTAAGAACTACATCAACCCTATTTGATAAGTAATAAAATTAAAATATATGTTACCATTTTTTCTACAAGAACTTAGCCTCCAAGAAAAATACCATGTCTACCAACTATAATATCTCTCAACCATCATTTCTATTCATATTGTTAAATTATAGTTTTTTTTTCATATTAATGATAAAAAAGTAAATTAGAAGGGTGCAAATGCAACTAATAATAAGTTATTGTAAATATAATTAAAGGATCATAGAAATATTAAAGCCACCTTTTAGTTAATAGCTTATAAATACCTAGCTAAAGCGAGAGTTGCCTCTAATGTTGTATTGCCTTTAATATCAAGCATTATTAGATATATTTCATTATTCAATATTTGAAAGTCCATCTATACTCAAGCCTTCCATCTCTATTGGCTAACTAGAAATATTCTTGGAACTTGATTAACATTTTTAGGAGGCGAGAATGCCTCCTCTCTGACCTATAGGAGACCTACCTCATGTAATTCACTTTTGTAATATGAAAAGGTCACATTTAAATTTATAGGATATATGATGAACAAGATCAACCTGAACATCCATTATTTGGATACGATAATAATGAACTGTAGGTTATATATGAATAAGCTAATGTCCATATAAAACACTATGCTATTGTGGTATTCATCCTGTTGTTCCATTATAGACTTCTTTTAATCATCAAGATTGACCCCATACAAACAGAGAGTATTCAAGCAAAAAATAATATATTCAATGAAAAAGTGAAGAGGCATGTCTTGATAGGCATTAGGGTTAACAAATGAGTGATTAAAGATTAGCAAATAGATTCTTTCTTATCCCTGACGGCTCATTGGTCTATATAGGATGATTTCCTTGGAGGTTTACACTTGCAAGATCAAACCTTGTATTATATAATGATGTTGATCTTCTGAATTTGTTATGTTTCGTTGTATGAATAATCAACAACATTGCTTTTCATAAAATAATTGGGCATGGATAACAGTTTAACAAGAAGATGATTGTTGAAGGACCAATGCGCTTCAATATTCCCATGTAAATCATGTAATATTTTAATATCCATATCAAAAGTCTTTAAGTAGAACTAACTAACTAAAGATTTTGGATGACCAAATTTACCAAGTTGCACGGTTCCTATTGGCTCTAAAATTTTCATTATTTTTAACCTTTTTGGTTTGCGATGAAAGTAACTCTTGGTCACTCCATCCTTTTGGCTAGCAAAGTGAGAGCCAAGAAGTAACACTAAGAGCATAAGTCACTCTAGACACACTCCCACTACTCATTTGATCAGATTTACTTTCTCCTCTATCGATCTTTTATCCTTGATCGACTTCAGATACTTGTTGACCTTCCCTTGCCGTTGACCCTACTAGTCCAATACCCCCCTGACCTCTCTCTTATCGATCCTTGCTCTCGCAATAGATGGCATATCCCTATCCCATGGTGGCTCATTATCCGTGATCTTGCTAGTTTCTTTAATGGTGATATTGATCTAATTGACAAGATGGCCCAAAGAGCTCCTCTCTCTAGGCATTTATGGTGATAATGAGCAGCAGTGAATCTTTTTCTTTTATATGCACTTGAGATGAGTCCTACAGCCAAGATCTACGACTAGGATTTTATATGAATGTCATTTATTGTTATTATTATTATTATTTTGTTGATTACCATATTTAGTGTCGATTAGAGGGTGAGTGTTGGCATTATAGAAAGGTTGTTCTTTTGTAACTTGGCCATCATAGGTTTGAAACACTGAAACAGCCTCTCTGCGAGTATAGTAGAGCTATATACATCTATCCCACCTCAAATCGATCCCATAATGGTATTAGCCTCATGCATTAGGATACCTTTATTCTTGTTATATTTAATGAGAGATGAATGTTGTTATTGTTGATTTACCATATCTCATAGCATTTCCCCTGCAATCCTAGATAAGGTTACAACAATGAAACATGGTTTATTGAATGAATGCCTCCTCCATGCTATTTATTAAAACTTTTGTGGATTTTTTTTTATTATCTCTTTTTTATGCCACGCACTTGTTGAATATTGGATTTGCCACACTATGATGTGGTAATGAATTTTGTGGCTTTTCTCTATTATGATCTTTTTTAATATCATATATCCTCTATATTAAGGGGAAATCCAATGAACAGTTGCATGCGATGCATATCCGACTTCCTTATGTCCATCTATTAGTCGCAGTGAATCATCACACAAATATTCCATGGCCATTCAATCAGATGCAGATATCTCTCTAAGGATGGCTTGTAGTGATCGTTCGATCGAATATATGTACATCTCAGGGGATAATGAGAAAAAAAAAATAGCATATGCAAAAAATATATATTAGATCCATCCAATAAAAAAAATAATTTTCTTAAAGCTATAATTGACCTGAATATTTAAGTAGACATGATGGTTTTAGGTCACATGTTTAGCTGTTGGTCATAGGAAATTTGTAGCAAAAAAAAATTGCTATACATGAAGAATGGTGGTAGTGTGTGTGTGTGTGTGTTGGGGGGTTGGGGGGGGGGGTGGTGCGATGGATAGGTATAACATGCTTTCATCTCTTTGCAATCTTCCATTTTCTTAGCCAGTATCTTTTATAGAACATACAAACCATCTCTTTTCAATCTTCCATTTTCTTAGCCTACATCTTTTATGGAACACATTGCTGGGATGTATGCAAGATTTCTAGCTCTACTTTCGAAACTTTTTCAAAAATTAATCATAATAAAAATAAAAATTAATCTAATTAATTTATAAAGAGCTATAGATCTAATTTATAAATTCTACATTATAAGGATCTAATATGATATACATGCATGCAATGAAATCTAAAAATAAAAGGCTATGAGCAGTAAAACACTTTTACTATGCTACTTATTTAGAACACGTTATCTTGCACGGGTAGATGATCTCCATAATCAAGTCACTACCAATCTGATCACCAGAAAGATATAATCATCACGACATAGCCACACATGCATCTGACCTCCATGGATGGTCCACATGAGGTCCTAATCCCGATCGGCTCCTCCCGAGTGCTAGCTCGATGATAGAGGCTCCTAATAGCTAGATCTGATCGAATAATTTTGATCTCCCTCCACCGAAACTTTGGATGCTTCAGATCAATAGCAAGCATAGAAGAGAGGATGAGGAAGTATTCCAAAAAATAATGTGAAGATCTGATTCTCAGATCTTATGAAATCAAATTAGAAATCCTAGTTCAGGAACTGGGGTAGCATAGCACTCAAACCCTAGTGCCTACTTTTCTCTCTCAATTTTTCCTTCTCTGATTTTTTTTTCCTCATGCTGGGAAGGGCTCATGCACCAGATGGGAGGAGTCTTAGAAGTTGCGCATGCCCAAAAAAAAATTCCAAGAATTTTATAGAGGGCACATAAGAGAGATGGCATGAGGGAGAGTGAGGATGAAGTAGTTTGTTATTTGAATTCAAATCCCATTTGAATTCAAATTGCAACCAGATCAAGCCCATCCTTTTGGGCCATGAGAAGGGAGGACGCAAGCCTTTCTCTTGCATGGAAAAACTTATGAGAAAACTCTTTCTCATGGAGAGAAGAATGGTGCAAAGATAAGAGTGGCACAAGAAAAGACTAGGTCAAACTAGTCTCGTATTATCTCATCCAATTAGACCAATCCAATCCAAATTGGTTAGGCCAAATTAGATCAGATTAAATTCAACTCATTTAGGTTTAATTAGGCTTAATTAAGTTCTAATCAAATCAAAAATTAATTAATTTCAATCCCTGATCAAATCAGGGATCATACCTCCTCGGTGATTAGGTCATCTCATAACCTAATCGGATCAAATCGAACTGAATCTAATTCAATTGGACTTAATTCAAAAATAATTACTCAATCAAATTAAGTTAATTAATGATCAAATTATTAATTAAATTTCTTATAAATATAGAATTAAAATCTACTGGATGTCCGAACAACAAAGTTCCATCAAAATAAAACTCTTGATCGAAGAGTCCTAAACTAGTGGGACTCTTGATCCTGGTGTCTAAAATAAGTGAAACTCATGACTACAGAGTCCAAACTCTCGATCACAAAGTTTTAAATAAGTAGAACTCAGAGTTTCAGAGTAGTAGGACTCTTGATCGAAGAGTCTTAGTCCAATGGGACTTTTGACCATAGAGTCCTAGTCTAGTGAAACTCCTGATCACTGAGTTTCAGATAGTCAGAACTCAGAGTCCCAGCCCAGTAGGACTCTCGATCGAAGAGTTTCAGCCTAGTGGGACTCTTAAATATAGAATCTTGATCCAGTGGGACTCTTTACCAGCAATTAGATCAGATAGAAACTTCTAATATATGTGACCCCGCAGGCTCGAACTTAAGTCGGTAGCACTAAAATCACTTTTTGTATTAATCGAAATGACCATCTAGCAATGGTACTCGATGTTTGAATAGATCGAATAGTCATAATCACAACATTCAGAACCTACGTGAATATGGTTACTGCATAATTCATCTTTTTGATCCCTGTGTATTAGGATGATTTAGAGTTAAACTGTCAACCCTTAAATGTACATCCAGATCGTGTTTCAAAGCAATCAGTCCTATGATCCCTCACTAGGACTATTCTGACCAAAGATTTGCTAAATTAAAATATAATTAAACATAGCTTCTGAGCCAGAGTGGTCAATCCCATCTTGACTCATACACCGACTCTTCAAGTACTTGACTATGCCCAAAAATCTTTCATCACTGAATTAAAAATTTAGGTGGTCCAGTACTAAAGCATAGTGAGTTGTTTGAAAGCACCATGGTGATCTTAGATCGGAGGAATACTTATACCCATATTTCATCAGAGTAAATATTGACAGCAGAAAAGCTTTAGAGTTGATCACGTTCAGTACAGATGTACCCTACATCTCACCTGCATGCCATACCAGTATCTTCACACTTCTTGGTTAAGAGGATAAATAATCCATATGGTACACAATGACCTACACTCGATAAATATTATTGTCCTTAGTAACAATGTATCATTTGGTCGCGAACAGGTTTAAGGAATAAACGATAAATCCTTCTTTATCGATTCTAAATATTCCTAAGGACTTCACCACAACATAGGAGTTTATTAGAAGATATGAGAATTTATGATGAAAAATGCTAAAAAAAATTATTTATTAATAATTTATATATAATTATAATAGACAACTCAACCGTCAATAGGCTGACGATTGGCTTTGGGATACTATTCCTAACAATCTTCCAATTGGCCTAAAGTCAATCAGTGTAGTATCTAATATCCATCTTCGACTTAAAGTCGTCGAACTTCTTCACCGCAACAGCTTTAGTGAATGGATCGATCAGATTCTTCTTACCATCGATCTTCTGAAGATTGATGTTATCTTGATCCACAATCTTTCGGATAAGATGGTAGCAACATAGAATATGCTTCGTTCGCTGGTGTACCTTCGATTTCTTTACCTGAGCAATGACTCCAGAACTATCACAGTAGAGCAGAACTAGACCATTAAGGAAGGATACTACTCTGAGCTCGGTGATGAACTTCTTTAGCCACACCACTTCTTTGATAGCATCTGATGCAGTGACATACTCTGCCTAGCAAACTGAGTCGGCCATGATTTGCTGCTTGAAATTTTTTCAACAGACAGCTCCATCATTAAGAATAAATATATATTCCGACACACTTTTACGGTCATTATGGTTAGATTAGAAATTGAAGTCCGTAAACCCCAAAAGTCTCAAGTTCGACTCACCATAAACAAGCCATTGATCCTTGATATTTCTCAAATACTTCATGATGATTTTAATAACCTTCCAGTGGTTCTCTCTTGGATTGGATTGGTATATACTCACTACCCTTAGTGAGTATGCTATATTCGATCTCGTACATATCATGGCATACATAATAGAATCCACTACCGAAGCATATAAAATTCTACTCATATGCTCTCTCTTGAAGTGTTGTTGGATAATCCCTCTTTGAGAAAAAAATTTCATGGCCTATTGATAGATAGCCCTTCTTAAAATTTTCCATGCTGAACCTCTTCAGCATCGTATTAATGTACGTGGACTGGGATAACCCGATCAACCTTTTAGATCTATCTCTATAAATCTTCATCCCTGGGATATAGAAAGCTTCTCCGAGATCCTTCATGGAGAACTATGACGACAGCCAGATCTTTATTCTTTATAATGCAGGGACATCATTTTTTATTAAAAGAATGTCATCCATATACAATATCAGAAATACTATTACTGGACCATTAGTCCACTTGTATATGCAGGGCTCTTTTCCATTCTTAATGAAGCTATACATCTCGATCATCCTATCAAAACGTATGTTCCAACTCCGAGATGCCTACTTCAATCCATAAATGGATCTTTGAAGCTTGCACATCTGTGAATCTGAACCCTTCAGATTGTATCATATACACCTCTTCGTTCAGCTCTCCATTCAGAAAAGCTATCTTTACATTCATATGCCAGATCTCATAGTCTAGATGGGCAGTTATCGCAAGCATGATTCAAATGGATTGGAGCATTGCCATAGGAGAAAATGTCTCATCATAGTCTATACCATAATATTGATGATATCCCTTAACAACCAGATGGGTCTTATAGATCTTCACCTTTCTGTCTGCGTTCTTTTTCCTCTTAAAGACCTACTTACATCCTATGAATTTTATCCCTTCAGGTGGGTCAACCAATGTCCATACATCATTGATCTTTATGGATTCCATTTTAGATTTCATGGTTTCCAGCCATTTCTCAGAGTTAGGTCTCTGTATTGCATCCATGTAAGTGATCAGATCCTCGTCGTTCTCATTGAGTTTGATAGGATCATAATTTCGGACTAAGAAATCATAGTATCTATCTGATTGACGTAGTACTCTATTAGACCATCTTAAGGGTGCAGATTCATCGGGCTCCAAATCAAATCCGATTCAGGTTCAGCTACTTGTGTTGGTTTTTTCATCTACCGAACTTTCTCAAGTTCAATCTTAGAGGCATTAATTTCTTTTCCAAGAAATTTTTTTTCTAAAAAGATTATCTTAAGGTTGACAAATATCTTTTGCTTACCACTGAGATAGAAATAATATCCTTTGATCTCTTTTGGGTACCCTATAAAACTACACTTGTCAGACCTAGGTCCAAGCTTGTCCGTTACTAAATATTTGACATAAGCCGGACACCTCCAAACTTTAAGATGCGAGAGTACTGGCTTATGTTCTGTCCATATCTCATATGGCATTTTGAAAATAGACTTACTCGAAATTCTATTCAGAATATAATAAGCTAACTCAAGTGCATATCTCCATAAAAAGATCGGTAGACCAGTAAATCCCATCATGGATTAAACCATATCCAACAAGGTTTGATTTCTCCTTTCAGATACACCATTATGCTATGGTATTTTAGGAAGAGTCCATTGGAAGAGAATCCTATTCTCTCCTAGATATGTCAAAAATTTGCTGGAAAGATACTCACCATCTTAATCAGATTGAGGAGTTTTAATACTCTTTCTAGTTTACTTTTCTATCTTATTACGGAATAGTTTGAATATTTTAAATGACTCTGACTTATACTCATTAAATAGACATACCTATACCTCGATAGATCATCCATGAAGGTTATGAAGTAGAAATATCCATCTCTAGCACTTGAGCTCATAGGTCTACATATATCGGTATATACTAGATCTAAGAGTTCACTAGCTCACTCATCTTTTTCAGTAAAAGATGACTTGATCATCTTACCAAGAAGATAGAACTCACAGGTTGAAAGTGATTTATAATTACTTACTTCAAGAATTTCTTCTTAAGCCAACATATTTATTCTGTTCTTATTGATATGACCTAGTCTATAGTACCAAAGGTAGACTTCTGACACATCATCTAATCTAGGGCATTTACTGGAGGATTGGACCATATTAATAGGTTGTGATAGTAAGTAAATATCGTTATTTAATTATCCAATACAAACCATAATACCATTCAAAATGATATTATAAATTTTTTTTATTAAAAATTGATAATTATTCTTGGCCAAAAGGCCTACAGAAATAACATTCAATAAAAAATTTGGATAAAAGTAACAATCACTAAGAATAACTCTATGAGAATTGATTATAAGATTCATGATTCCTAAAACTAGAACTGAAATTTGCTTTCCATCTCCAACGTTTAGGAATCTCTCGCCTTCATCAAATCTTCTACTAACTTGCAAACCCTGCATTGAATTATAAATATGATAAGCGCTTCTGCTATCTAGGTAGTAGTATCACATATAAAGAAGTTGTAAGGTGTTATCATATAATTATCTTACCCAGCAATAACTTGCTTCTTTCTTGGCCTGTTCAGATCCAGGGAGGCAATGTACTGAGGACAGTTTCTCTTCCAATATCCTTGCTTCTTACAAAAGAAGTACTCCGCCTGGCTCTGGTTGGACTTGTGCTTCTTGGTCTGATCCTGTGCAGACGTCCCAGCATGCAATTGTAAGTTCTTATTATTCTTCTTCTTATTCTTCTTCCCTTTCTTAAAGGATCGATGAGTAGAAGAAGATCCTCTCACAACATTCACCAACTCCTTGTGGAGCTGGTGATTCTTCTCAAAGTTCTATAGTAACCCCAATAAGCTATGGTAGTTTACTACAGGCTTAGTCATTCAAAAATAAGTAAGGAAGGGGAGGAAGGACTTGGATAAGAAATTCAGAATCATATCCTTTCTGAGCTACTTATGTAGGAGAAAGCCCAGCTTGCTCAGGCATTCAATCATCTCGATCATGTACAATACATGATCAGTGATTGATGCCCCATCCCTCATTCGAGCATTGAAAATGGCACAACTAGTTTTGTGCCTCTCAACATCGCAGGCATGCCAAAGGAGTCATTCAATATTTGAAGCATCTCCTATAGTTGGACATTTTTGAATCTATAGCTGAACTCATCATTCATCGCTGCCAGCATAATGCATCGAATGATGATGTGGTCATTGAGCCACTTCTGATAAGTATCTCTGACCGCCCCTCTAGCATTTGGGACTAGCTCCTCAGATGCCAGATCAGTTAAAACATACAAGATCCGTTCATACTTTAGGATAATTTTAAACTTTCGATACCAGCTATTGAAGTTGGATCCCATGAGTTTGTCATTGTCCAACAATGATCGGAGTGACAGGATAGTAGACATATTTGCATTAAGAAAAATCAAACCTCATATGAATTAATTATCTTAAAGACTTAGACTTTAGTCTAAAGATTCTTTCACTATTTCATACGAATTGGTAGCCTTTATCTCCAATTCGAGGAATTACTTTAATTTCTTAGTGGGTACTAGAATCTACACAGACTACACACAAGCCCAACTTTGGTTAGTCAACCCATATGCACGTATAGGTAGGTTCATAATCAATTATTTTTCTAAATAACTTCTAGTAATTTTAATTTTATCCTAAAAACCTAATAGTAGGCTTTGGCTTCTATTGAAAAGATCCGATTAGGTCCAGCCATTAACATGACCATATTTGGTGCATTTGACCAACAAATGATCAGGCCTGACTTTGGCCAGCCAACCTAACCACCATTAGAAAGACACGACTAAATCATCATATTATGTATGATAATTTCATTAGTCAATAAACACCAGGCCTTTGGGCCTCCAATGATTATTAAACTAATGGATCGATTATCACTCAACTTAATGGGAGGCTATGACTTAGTCATCACCATAACTTTATTATTTTTAAGGATCTAATAATTTTAAAAAATTTTATTAATTAATTTTAAGAAGAGAAGAGAAAAATTAACTAGCCAATTTCGATCCTCCCACTAACTTCACCAAGTTAGATAAAAAAAATTAATTAAAGCTAGGATTAGGAGCACCTAAATCAGTCATATTGATTTATCTAATTGACATGGGTGAGCCTAAATCACCAAGTGATCTAATCAAAATCTAATTTACCAGGATGGCCAGGTAAGTGAGATCAGTGGAAGGGATATGCCATTAACTCATCAAATTGAAATTAGTGCGAGTAGCTTCTAATTAAAAATTATTGATCTGAACTGCCAAACTTACCTTAGACACTATCCAGTTCATTAGTTTCAATTCGACCAACCTAGTAATCTGGGGTTCGACTGTGTAGCCATGAATCAAGTCCATTTAATCCTTGTTAAATGCATGGACTTGACCAACTATAACTATTGTAATTGAGTCTAAAGAGTCCTGACCTAATCTAAATCAACATTTGGTTAGATTTGATCAATTACTCTAATTTAGTCTATTCTTTAGTTAACCTTAGATCTAATCCAATTAATGGATCTAATTCATTTAATCCAATAATCCAAATTTTATGATCAATTACTTAGGATCTTTAATTCATAATTCTAGATCCTAATTCATAACTCTTAATTCTTAATTAAGTTTTTTTACAGGCTGAGGATTGAGATTTGGTATTTTAAAAATATTTTTTAAAATTTTGAAAGGTTCTTTATAACCTAACACTATTCACCAAATGGAACGATCCATTTTAAAAATTGGGTCGGCTCATTTCATAAACGGTACTAGTTATAGGGTTTAATCTGAATCTATGTACACTATATAAAAAAAATCATAAATCAATTTAGATCTAATCTAAACACATATTCATGAATAAAAATTAGATTAAAGCCAATTTAATCAAATCATAAAAATATTAGACTAGGTCTAAAGTTTTATGATTAATGTTTTAGATTAGTAATGTAGCAGGACAACCTTTTTACTGTAAGGGATAAACCTTACAGCAGAAAAACCTTCAGTCCGTGCGATCAAGATTTTATTTTTAGATTTAAAAATTAGATTATTATTTAGATCTAATCTAAAAAAATAATCTAAGCATGCATATACATCACATTAAATAATCTGGATGCTCTGATACTATTGCTGGAATGCATGCAGGGTTTTTAGCTTTACTTTCGAAACTTTTTCAAAAATTAATCATGATAGAAATAAAAATTAATCTAATTAATTTATAAAGAGTTATAGATCTGATCTACAAATTCTACATTATCAGGATCTAATATGATATACATGCATGCAATGAAATATGAAAAATAAAAGGCTATGAGTAGTAAAACACTTTTACTATGCTATATGTTCAGAACATGTTACCTTGCATGGGTAGATGATCTTCACAATCGAGTCACCACCAATTTGATTATTAGAAAAATTTAATTTTTGCAATGTAGCCACATATGCATCTGGCCTCCATGGATGGTTCACACGAGGTTCTGATTCCGATCGGCTCCTTTTGAGTGCTAGCTCGACGATGGAGGCTCCTGACAGCTAGATCTGATCGAATAATTTTGATCTCCCTCTACCAAAATTTTGGATGCTCTAAATCAGTAGCAAGGGTAGAAGAGAGGATGATGAAGTATTCTAGAAAATCTCGTAAAGATCTGAAGCTCAAATCTTATGAAATCAAATCAGAAATTCTAGATCAGGAACTAGGGTAGCACAGTACTCAAACCCTAGCACCTACTTTTCTCTCTCATTTTTTCTTCTCTAATTTTTTTTTTATCATGCTAGGAAGGGATCATGCACTAGATGGAGGAGTCTCAAAAGTTTCACACACCCAAAATTTTTTTTTAAGAATTTTATAAAGGTTGCACAAGAGAGATGGCATGAGGGAGAGTTAGGATGAAGTGGTTTGCTATTTGAATTCAAATCTCATTTGAATTCAAATTGCAACTAGATCAAGCCCATCTTTTTGGGGCATGAGAAGGGAGGGAGCAAGCCTTTCTCTTTCATGGAAAAACTTATGAGAAAACTCTTTCTTGTGGAGAGAAGAATGGTGCAAAAATAAGAGTGGCGTAAGGAAAGACTAGGTCAATCTAGTCTCATATTATCTCATCCAATTAGACCAATCCTATCCAAATTGGTTAGCCCCAATTAGATGAGATTAGACCCAACTCATTTAGGCTTAATTAGACTCAGTTAAATCCTAATCAAATTAGAAATTAATTAAGCTCAACTTCGATCAAATCAGGGATCATACCTTCTCGATGATTAGGTCATCTCATAATCTAATCAGGTCAAATTCAACTGAATCTAATTCAATTAGACCTGATCCAAAAATAATTACTCTATCAAATTAAGTTAATTAATAATTAAATTTTTAATTAAATCTCTTATAAATATAGAGTTCAAATTCAGTGGATGTTCAGATAATAGAGTCCCATTAAAATGAAACTCTTGATCGAAGAGTCCTAAATCAATAGGACTCTTGATCCTGGTATTCGAAATGAGTGAAACTCATGATCACAGAGTCTAGACTCTCGATTATAGAGTCTCAGATAAGTAGAACTTTGAGTTTTAGAGTAGTAAGACTCTTGGTCGAAGAGTCTCAGTCCAGTGGGACTCTTGACCATAGAGTCCTAGTCTAGTGGGACTCCTGATCATAGAATCCTGAACAGTCAAGACTCAGAGTCTCAGTCTAGTAGGACTCTCGATCGAAGAGTTTCAATCCAGTAAAACTCTTGACCATAGAATTTTAGTCCAGTGAAACTCTTCATCAGCCATCAGATCAAGTAGGAACCTCTAATATGCGTGACCCCATAGGTTTGAACCTAAGTCAGTAGCATAGAAATCACTTTCTATACTAATCGAAGTGATCATCTAGCAATGGTACCTGACATTCAGATAGGTCAAATAATTGCAATCACAATATTCAAAATCTACATGAATATGGTTACCATTTAATTCATCCCTTTGATTTTTGTGTATTAGGATGATTCAGAGTGAAACTATCAATCCTGAAAAGTACATTCAGATCATGTCTTAAAGCAATCAGTCCTGTGACCCCTCACTAGGACTACCCTGATCAAGGATTTGTTAAATTGAAGCATAATTGAACATATCTCCTGAGTCGGAGTGGTCAATCCCATCTTGACTCACACACCGACTCCTCAAGTATTTGATCGTGCCCAAAAATCTTCCATCATTGAATTAAAAATTCAGATGATCCGGTACCAAAGCATAGTGACTTGCTTGGAAGCATCATGGTGTTTTTAGGTCGGAGGGACGCTTATACTCATCTTCCATTAGAGCAAATCTTGATAGTAGAAAAGCTCCAGAGTTGATCATGTTCAGTGTAGATATACCTTATATCTCACCAGCATGCCATACCAGTATCTCCACACTCCTTGGTTAAGAAGATAAACAACTCATATGGCATACAATGATCTATACTCGATAAACGTTGTTGTTCTTAGTAACAACGTATCATTTGGTCATGAATAGGTTTAAGGATTAAATGATAAATTATTCTTTGTCAATTCTAAATAGTCCTAAAGACTTCACCATAACATAGAAGTTCATTAGAAGATATGAGAATTTAGGATGAAAAATATTAAAATAAATTTTATTTATTATTAATTTATACTTACAAGAGACAGCTCAATCGTCAATAGGTTGATAATTGGCTTTGGGTCACTATTCCCAACACACATGACATGGTTTATTTGTAGATGGGAAGGATGGATGGGTTAGAACCTCTTTGGCAGGCCCCTACCCTCTCTTTTGTTTGGTTATCATCACCTGACAAAGAGAGAAGATGAAGGTCAAAACTAGGATGCTAGATGCATATGGATAATAAGTTAATGTATAGCATGGCACAGGTCATTTTGGCACAATCATGACATATATATCCATATGGAAGTATGCTGCATGGTGTAGCCCTTCTAGCTATTTATCCATCTTGGATTGGGGGCTACTACTACCACCCTTTGCTTCAAGTTAGGTATTGCCATTTCTTATTTTTTTCCTACCTTTTGCTTTGCACATGGGGGGTTGTTATTAAGAGTAGCAGCCTTTCACATCCCAGGTGGAATCAAAATCATATGAGATAGACACTATAGACTATCATATGAGGTTGGTCTATTTTCATGCCATATTTGCTTTTTTTTGCATCTTAAAGAGAAAATCTAGAAATTAAATAGGATTGGACTTCTCCTACCAATGAGGTTCATTAGTTTCATAACTAAAAAGATAAAAAAAGAAAACAAAATTACACACCCAAGAGAGATCCTTTATGAGGAAAGACTATATATATCCTCTTTTTTCCGTAAGCCTCTCTATTCATTCTCTTCCTCATCAAGTTGTTTCTCTCATCTATAAGATCTTCCTTTCGAGTCTCTTTCTCCTATTCTAAATCCTATGAACCATCTCTCTTATTTGTGAGGTCTTCTTTGAGTTCCTTATTGATACATACTATAAATTTTATTAGTATGTAGTACATGATTAAATGATACATACTAGATGGCTTACTAATATATACTATACGTTTTCTTGATACACATCCAACAATGATCCAATATATATCTATAACTAAATTGATATGTAATTTTTTGAATATAATATTTACAAGTATATAGTACATGGCTGGTTGATATACACATAGCAAACTATTCTTTTGATATCCCAATACATACTCTAAGTAAAGCAATACAGAGCTTCTAGAATATAGCGCTTACCAGTACATAATACATGACCAAATGATATACATTAGATGGCTTACTAATATATATTGTAAGTTTTTTTGATATACACGCAGTAGTTACCTAATACATGCCTATAGATAAATTGATACATAGTTTACAAACTTAGTATTTACTAGTACATAATATACAGTCAGTAGATACATACATAGTAAAATATTTATCTAATATCCTAATGTAAATCTCTAGATAAATCGATTATACACAGTTTCTAGAATATGGTGCTCACTAGTAAGCCATCTAGTATATATTATTTAAGTATGTATCAGTAAGGGATTCAAGGTAAATCTCATGGATAGGATAGATGGTGCGTGGGATTTGAAAGAGGAGAAAGACACTTGGAAGGAAGATCTTATAGATGGGAGAAATGGTTTGATAAGAAAGAAGATGGATAGAGAGACCTGATAAGGAAGAAAGAGGATATAGGCGATCTTTCCTCATAAAGAGTCTCTCTTATGTATGCAATTTTGTTTTCTTTTTTTATTTTTTTAGTTATAAAATTAATGAACTTCATTAGTAGGACAAGTCTTATTTTTATTTAATTTCTAGTTTTCTTTTTAAGATGCGAGAAAAATAAAACATGGCATGATAATAGACCCATCCCATATGATGGTCTATAGTGCCCACATCATATGATTTCAGTTCTCTCACATGCTCTAGATAAGAGAATAGCAGGAAAAAAAAAGTAAAGAAAAGAAATAAGATATCAAGGGATATAGACAAATAATAGTAGGCTAAGAATATTCTCTATCCCCTCTTAAGTCCTTAGGCAAGGCACATGGATCAAGTGCCTACCACATGTGGGGAGCCACACTTAGTGGCTAGCCTAAGGGGTGGGAATGAAGGAAATAAAAAAAAATTATAGAATTTTTTATATAAAGAAATTATAGGAAAAAAAATTAAAGGAAAAAATGATGCTACTAATAATTCATAAGAAACAAGATGGTACTTCTTTTTTCTTTTTTTTTTGTCGAAAGAAAGCTTCAGTGATACATCTATAGGGATCTACTAATTTTTTTAAGAGAAGGAACTTTAATAGCAAATGCAAATATAGAAAAAAAATGAATTGTTTTTAGCTACTACAAAATCTAAATTGAGGGAAGAAAAGATCATTGCTCGACCTTAGCCATTTTTTTTGGAAAGAAAGGGCTCCAATCATCTAAGAAAGCCTTTTTTTAAGGAAAAAAAAGAAGGATATACCTTATCTTGTTAAGCTAGGATCTTCTTCTTCAGCACAAGGATGGAGATCTTGAAGTCGAGAGAGGGGGTAAGGTCATTGATGGATAGCACAGAAGCACCTACAAGCACCTAAGCCGGCGCCATCTCCTCGCCCACCGATAGCCACATTCTTGTGGATTTGGCAAAGGAGAAGTGGGGATCTAGCCTTAGGTTCTATAAGAGGAGGAAGTGGGGATGGAACAAGGGGCTTTAGGATTCTAGGAGGGGAAGTAGGGATGGAAGAAGGGGATTTACGATTAATGTAGTAGGGAAGGAGGCGCTGATGAAAGAAGAGCGGGGGGATTTTAGGAATTTCTTTGAGAAAAATAGGTGATAGGTTCCAATTTTTCAAGATATTTTCATTGCTCTGCCATGAGTGTGACACATGGTAGGCAGCAAATGTCCCTCTCTTTTTTTTCTTTCCTTTCTTAGCTTGCATACATAGATAGGTTAATTTATTTTTCATATGGCTATCTATATATTTCTTTTTATATGCCTGCCATTCAAATTGAGGCCTTTAGAAAAAAAGGTACTGCATGCTTCTTCCTTATAGCGCTATCCCGATCATGGGCAGTGGGCCTCTCTTTTTTTCTCTCTTTAGGCTTGCATGCATAGATTGGTTTGTTTATTTTTTATATGGCTGCCTACATAGATAGGTTTTCTAATTTTTTTATATGACTACTTGCGTAGATTTTTTATGCACCACACTTCAAATAGGAGCCTTAAAATAAAAATATTGATTGCATACTTCTCCCTTGCAGTGCTATCTTACTGATCCTCTTTTGAAGTTTTTCTTTTATTCTTTTTCCATTGCATTATTTATATTTTCTCATTTTTTAAAAAATAAGCTAAAATAGAAAAGATATTTACTTGATTTTTTATTTTCCACTACCTTTTCAAAATACTCTACTATGAGAGCTCCACCTATTTGCAGTAAAAGCGCAAAAAAAAAGTATCAACTTTAGTCTTTATATTAATTACTTCTATTTTTTTAGTCATATGCATTGCACTATAAAAAATAATTTTTTTACCTTTTTTGTAATTATAGATTGGATTCATTATTATTATATGTTTTTCTATGCATATGCTTCTCTATTTATTATTTATATACCTTTTTTTTAAAAAAAATGATGTTTGATTATATTGTCACTTTTAGTTGTAGAAATTGACTATAAAATATCATCAAAATTTATATTGGATGAAGTTTTTCATAAACTACCGCTCTCTTCTCCTATTTATGGTATTGAATTAAGGGACGATGCATTTTGTTGGTCCTTTGTAGATGTTGTCTTAGGTAAAAAAGATGAGGTATCGAAGGTGGCTAGAGTTTGGGTATGCTCAAGTGCTGATGAGGTTGGCTCAAATGAAAACATCACCTTACTTGCTATCAAAAGATTGAGAGAAAAAATTAAATTTAAAATCAA
The DNA here is from genome assembly GCA_006176705.1 of Cocos nucifera. Classification (NCBI taxonomy): domain Eukaryota; kingdom Viridiplantae; phylum Streptophyta; class Magnoliopsida; order Arecales; family Arecaceae; genus Cocos; species Cocos nucifera. The sequence continues at coordinate 227,264 of QRFJ01000902.1, read as the reverse complement.
GAATTTCAATTATTTTGATAAAGAATAGATATATATATATATATATATATATATATATATATATATATATATATATATATATATATATATATATATATATATATATATATATATTGTATATGTGTGCACGCATACGTATGTATGTATACATATAGATACACTTGTATGTATGTGTATTTGTGTCTATGCATGTGTTTGCATAAAAAATAAAATGTAAAGAAAAGTAATTGGCTTAATTAATGTAGAAGGAAGAGTGAGTGATCATGCTTGCACAATTCTCAACCTATAATTTATTTTTTTATTACCTTTTTTGCATGAGTTCTTATTTGGTCAAAGAAATAGGAAATTTTTGACAAAAAGCTTAGGAATAAATATAAGTACTCTTCAAAAAAAAAAAGATATTGTAGAAAAATGATATAAATAAAGTTGATAAAATTAATAAGCATGAATTCTGGGTTGACGATAGTAACTTTCTATGATTTGAAGATAATTTTCATAATTCTAAGAAAGTTATTTTTGGGGCGAATAATTTAGGAGCTAGCATCAATTTTGTTTTTGTAGTCTTTTGTGGGAAAAGATGTTATATCTATAATTTGAAAAACAATACATCTAAAAAATAACTATTCATCATGATAAATCTTGATAATTGACACACACACATATGCATGTGCATATCTCAGAAAAAACTAAGAAAAATCATATTATTTTTTTTTATGAAAGCCTTTAAGTAGAATAAGAGCTCAAGAATAAACATAATTTTTTTTGAAAAAAAACTTGAAGATTACATGAAAGAGATTCAAAAAGATATAAATGATGCTACAAGAATATAAATAATGTGAGAAAATTATTTATGTTTGTATATGTATATATGTGCATACATACTTATGCATATTTATGTACGTATTTATGTATGTGCATGCTTATGTATGTACAATTTTATCTTTCTATATATATCCATATATGTTTGTAAGTACATTTGCATAGGAAAAAAATGAAATAATTAAAAATTTGCTTAGTGTAAAAACATGACCTGTTGATATCTTTTACAGCTTTTTTATCTATTTTTTTCTTTGAAACCTTTTAAAATTTGGTCGACAAGGTAGAATGGACTCTAATGAAGTAGCTAGACAAAATAAGATAAGAAGAATTAACATAATTGTTGAATGGAAAGCTCGAAGACTAGAAAAGAAAATTGATTGTTTGTGGACCATAGCTACAAATAAAAGAGCTAGTAATATTGTTTTAGGTTCTATTGCTCATAATGAAGGAAGTATAGATAATGTTACATGCAAGGAGAAGAATATAGCTATTGGTAGCTGTTGGAACTACTAAACAATAAAATGATAAAGGCTACACTAAAACTAGGAAGAGGCCAAGGCAAGAAAAGCTACATAAGGGTTATAGGTTATATATCTCACTAGATATTAAAGAGAGATTTATCATTGATTCACTACAAGTTCATGTTGATGCAAAAAGGAGAAAGCAATTGATGAATCTACTTAGTCACTATCTTCTCAGTCAGGAACTTAGGAAAGTAATGTTGGTGATGTTTACTAAGACTGCTATTACTAGATGTTTTTGTTAAGCTGAAGAGTTTGTTAACTATTCAATATTTAGTTGTTGTAAAACAATGTTTTATTGATGTGAACATAATTGCTATGTTTAGTTCAATGTAACCTATCAATGTTTAAAATTTAGACAAAGGTATTTGTACAATGTCAATTTATTTTTCAGACAATGTAGTTACAATATTGATCTAATGGTAGTTCAATGTTTTATGAGTTTAATATTTCATACGTTCAATGTTTCATTCAATGTGCAGTTTAATACTTGATTCATTATGTATTGCAGTTCAGTTCAATGTGCATTTCAATGTATAGTATAGTTGCATGTTTACTTCAATGTGTATTTCAATATGTAGCTTAATATTTACTTTTATGGGCATATAGTATAATGGCATCATTTCAGGTTCCATGTTTCAGCTTCATATGTATGATGGCATTGTTTAATATTTCAACTTCACATGTTTAGTTCAATTTTAGTTAAATGTTTAGTTCAATAGCATATATATCAAATAGATCATTGACTGAGTTCAACAGCACATGAATGGTGGACTTTATTTTATTTTCAAAGGCATAGTTTTAGTTTCAATATTTTATCTTCACATGTATAAAAGATTGTAGCTATGATACTTTGCATGAGCATTGATTTTCAAATGTTTAAACAATAAGTTATGGTACAATCTCTAAAAATTATGCAGGACAACCTTTTAATTGCAAATTATAATCTTAAGACAAGATACTTTGGATTTGTGTGGGACAACCTCTAAAATTGATTTCATAACTTAATGTTTCAAAGCTTTAAAACTATGCTCAGGGACCAAGTTTTTGTGCTATGAAATTATGCAATCAAATTAGATCAAAGGCTTCATTGCATCTTCAGTCATTGCTGCAGTATGTTTCAATATGTTACAAAGCTTTCACATATTATAATTTATTAAACTAGATCTATGAAGCCCAGTTGGTTTGGGCAAGAGATTGACCCAATTTCAAAAAAAAGTCCCAATGGCCCTTTCCCACTTAGGAAATAGTGGACTCCCCTGTTATTGCAAGATGGACGAAGAGTCCTCCTCCATCTCAGCTTCATTGGAGGCTAGGAAACCATAACTGGCTCCACAAACCCTTGATTCTCTCCAATAAAGTCATTGCAGCAGCCATCCCCTTGCTTCCTCGTTTTCTTCTCTTACCAAATGATTAGGTTCATTGTGGCCATTGGAAACTAGCACCGTCGGCCACAACCCACCACTGACACCATCTCCAGTGGGTTTCCTTTCCTTCCTTTGTCACCTTTTGGCCATGGATGCTACCACCAAGACAGCAAGGGGCAACGCTCCTTTCCTTCTCTCTCGGCTCCCTATGCATAGTCGAACCGCCACCACTATTCGACCACCTTGGCCATGCCACTATCAGATTCCACCCTCCTTTGCCCTTCTCTCCCTTCTTCCTTTTAAGGCCGTGAGAAACCTTGTAGAACCCCATTTTTGCCATGGGAGAAGAGAGGAAAAGAAAAGGAGAGAGGAAGGGGTAGAGAGAGAGAGAGAACCAACCCTCATATGGACTCACCTTTTGATCATGACCTCAATCTAGTGGGGTCCAGACTATTCCTTGATGATTGGTTTAGTCCATATAGATCATATGTGTGATCTAACTCAAATCACAATCTAATCTAATGTTCTCTCTTTTTGCTTTAATCTTTTCTTTAATTAGAGGCTAACAATATTTTTTAATATTTTTATCAAAACCTTTAATGCTAGAGGAACATCAAGCCTAGAGTTTAGACTACGAGTCGAAGGTTGTGATTGTTGAATCTAATTTATTTAGGACTATAAGTTTCATTATTTATTCTCTAGGATTTTTCTTAATACACACCATATATTTCTAATTAAAATTTATAAAAAATATATTAAAATATTTTAAAATTATAAAATACTTATTATTATGCATGCTTTCATAAAACAGTAATTCAAAATTTATGGATCAAGCATAAGGTGTTTGACATGCTTAAAGCAAACTGTGAAATTTGGAATAAATTGATTTTCTATTCTAATATCATATGACATTTGGAAAGGAGATGATGCATATTCACTGCTATATGAATTTTTGAATAAAAAATATTTTGTTGCTTTCTGTAAATGAGATATGTGATACTTTAAATTTGAGATTATTATGAAAATGAGTATGTTTATACTATGAGAACTGATGAGAAAAACTTTCTAGTTAGATTATGATTTGAATCTAGTTAATAGGACTAATCATTGGCCATGCGTTAGAAACTCTTTCTTTTGGGCTTAACCAGTCGAGGCTAATCACTAACAAAGCTAATCCTTCTGGGCGTAGCTAGTTGAGAGGATTGCTAGCACAAGTTGATGCATTGCATATTCATTTTTTAGAACTAGTCTTTTAGCCCTATCATGGGTTTCATCATTACCATGTAAATCAAAGCTAGTTTCCTTTTGGATTTAGTGGGATGAATCACTAGTACATGTCGATGAATTGCATATTCTGTATTCAGAGATTAGTCACTTTTGGATCTTATCATAGTATTGATCATGGCTACAATCATTGAAGACGGAGATAGAATTTTGTGCTTTACTATTCTACATGACATGTTTTGAAAAATAATTATATTGATACATATATTTTATTTTTGTCAAGTTACTATGGTTAAAATACAAAAAAAAAAAATTATTTCATACCTAATCCCTTAGAGATGTTAGAAACTTACTAAGCTTATAAAGCTCACTCCTTTTTTCTATTTTTTCTAGATTTAGAAGAGCATATGAGGCTTGGGATCGAGCAGTGAGGAGCATAGGACTTTAGATGCCATTTGTATAGTTTTAGCTTTGAATAAAATTTGATTTGGGCTTTGTGTTATTTATTGTTATTAGTCTTTGTAAACTATCTTTTTATTGAATAAATATTTTAGAGAATTTGCTTTTATTACCACTGCTTGAATTTGAATTAAAATGAATATGTATGAGTAAAAGGATAGGCCTTGCATATCCTACGGGGTTAAACCCTAGGGTTGTGTAACTATCAATTTCATATACCCAATTTGGCCATCGAGTTGGAATGTGATAGATTTAGTGGTATCAGAGTCAGGTTCAAGACCCTATATATAGCTTAGGTTAGTTAGTGAGTGGGGTAGAATTTAGATTATAATTAGATGAATCTAATCATTAGTAATAAAATAATTATTGATTGTATTAGATCTAATTCTTTCGTGTGAAATAGGTTGTGATGGCTCTATCTTGATCTAGAAGGTTATCTAACATTACGGAGGATTCTCGTATGATACATTACTGTAAATACATATTGCATTTATCAGAATTGTTACACCTCCTGACCCCTAATGCCTTCCAAACTTGTGGTGCCTCTCGGATAGCTAGTACTTGCCTAGCTGCTAGCACCTCCCAAGCTACCAGTGCCACTAGGTCAACTCACAGGCCATCACTAGAGCAGGTTGAAAGTCAAGTAGTTAGCCCTCATCATCAGTAAGATGATGTCTTGAATGCCTAAGACAACAATTAAGGGACTACTAATCCTTTAAAGATTGAGGGTCAGATGGCAAATCTTATACAAGCCCTAACCAGACTTGTACAATAGATGGAGCAGTAGGAAAATAAAGATGGTCAATCTTTAAGGTTCGAATGAGGGATAATAGAATTTAAGAGGTTGACACCACCTGCTTTTGAAGGCTCCACTGATTCCATCGAATCACTAAACTAGCTCAAGGAAATGGAGAAGACATTAGCCAGCATGGAATGCATGGATCAAGAAAAGGTCCGATTTGCTGCTTATCAATTATAGGGAGAAGCAATTGAATGGTGGCAAGCCGTCAAGCAACAGTGGGAAAATGATGGGCCAATTACTTGGGATGCTTTCCATCAAGAATTTATGGATATGTACTTCCTTGATAGCCTCAAATTTGAGAAAAAAAATGAATTCACAAGGCTGACTCAAGGGAACATGATAGTGGCGCATTATGAGACCAAATTTATAGAGCTATCCCATTTTGCTCCAGATCTAGTGGCTACTGATGGCAATAAAATCCAGAGATTTAAGAAAAGGCTAAGGCCTAGTATCTACCAGAGTGAGATCGATGCAATTGATCTCCTATCAGGAGGTAGTCAATATAACCAAAAAAGTGGAGTGGGAGAAAGGCAACATGCAGTAGAAGAGCGAACAATAATAGAAAAAGAGATTAAGATCTAGTGGTTTCTCCAATAATGAGTCAAAGTAAGAAGGAATTCATCAGAAGGGTAACTGGGATTAGCCAAAAAAAGAACCTTAATGTGGCATATGTAGAGGTTTCCACTTGGAGTAGGACTGTCATTGGTTTTTTGGAGCTTGTTTTGGTTGTGTTTAGCAGGCCATAAGGCTATGAATTATTCAGGCCACCAGAACTCCAAATATCAGTAGCCCTCCCAAAATGCACCCGAACCACCATGTTGCCTAGAAAGGTTAGCAACCCGAGGGGAGGGGGGATGGATGAATTTGGTTCTTCTAAAACTTGGACTAACCCTAACAAATTTTAAACTAAATAATTATGTGTTTCAATTAAATTAACTTGAGTCATTGTAAAGTATATGCTATGCGCAGCAGCAGAAATAACTAAATAAATGCAAACAAGAAATTAAAGTAAGAAAAGCAAGGCATAGCATAAATACAATAAATTTATAGTGGTTTGGTGTAATACTGCACCTATGTCTACTCTCCAAGCTCTCTTTGAAAATTTACTATAATTAACATGATACAGTGCGATTGTATTACTCAGGCTTATAATCAAGTCCAATTGATTTTTCAAGATCACCAACCAAAACCTTTATATCGATTATTTTCTGAATTCATAATACAATCCAGTTAGTTTTGTGGGATCACCAACCAAAATCTTACAAGTTCAATTTCAAACTTAGCTGGACCTGACTCAAAATATAAGATATAAAATTTCAGCACAAAATAAAAATAGAAAAATAAAAACTCTTTTTAGGCATTGAGAAGTTGCTTATAAGTTGCTCAATTGAGGCTTGAACTTCTCTTGTTTGATGCTTGAGAGGATGTAGCTGATGATGGTGAAGATCTTTTTTGAATGCTCTCTAAAATCTATTCACTTAACTCCTCTTTTTTTTTCCTCAAAAAATTTAATGAACACTTCAAAAATGATGTATCTTTCTTTCCAATCCTTTTCTCTTGCTTCTCAAATGATTTTCTAGCTTGTAGTAGACTTAGAAGTAGCTAGACAATGAGTTTTGACCGTTAGAAAGGTTGAAATTACTATTAAAGTAAAGAAATAGCCATTGAAGAAACATAGAAAAACTAGCTATTATAGCTTTTCCATATTAGGAGTCGACTCGAGCTATCCATGAGTCGACTCATCTTTTCTGAGAGAGTGGGCCTACCATCTTCATGAGTTGAGTTGACCTGCCTAGGGGTTGACTTGAGTAGAGATCCTAAAAATCCAATCTTCTATCTTCACTAAGAAAATCGACTCTTGATTCATAGGAGTTGACTTGCCATCCATACCAGTGACCTCCAATATGCCAGAGTCAACTCGTTACTCCCAGGTATAAACTCCTAAACTTTCTAAATTTTATTTCTTTTCTACTTTCTACCTATCATTGTTCAAGAGTCGACTCCTATACTTCTGGATTCGACTCTCCTAAGTCAAATACTTAGAGTTTCATTTTTGATTTGCTTTGACTTAGCTTCATTTAGAGGATTTCTTTTATTGATAAATTCTTCATTGTGAGCATCTAGGATATCCTACATCAATCCTTGAAATATATGATTAGTACCATAATTACTCAATATTTTATTATCATCAAAATCAATATTAGGATCAACAATCTTCTTCTTTTTAATGATGATAAAACTTTGAGTATATGCACAACTAAAATATATCATGTGTTTTAATTATTTTATCAATATGAATCATGAAGTGAATAATGACACACTTGTAAGCATATACTTTATGAATGTCTTACTAGAATTTATCTTAAATTCTAATACCAAAAAATTAATATATGATATTCAAGAAAGCATACATCCAAGATGTATACTCATTTCATATGATCATCTCAAGCATAATGAATCATTTGATTAATGTAAGGATATACTCAACATAACTTTTCTCTATTTTTGATAGCATTAAAAAGTGTCAGTGAAAGATTTAGAAAATATCATCAAATCAATTCTAGAAAATTTGTATCAAATTTAAATTTTGTAACTTCTCCCTCTTTTTGAAAGTATTGAAAAATTTGTGCCAACAAGCATAACATTTGTCCCCTTTCTGGATTTAGTTTTTGAACAATATGAATTTAATGGTACTTCTCCCTCCTTTTTGAACAAAAGATAAATCGAGTGAATTCTCAGATCTAGTTTTGAGGTTGCTTTGAGCTTTAAAGATCTAATAGAGATAAAGCTTTTCAAAACTATAGATTTTGAATAGATCTTTCAAAGAAAATCTTAAGATCCATATTAGTTTTTCAAAAGAAATTACATTTTCTTTTTCTTAAGAGGTGTCAATCACTTGATGCACAAACAAATTTGAAACAAAGCACTCTTTTCCTTTTTGCTGAAAAATGAATAGATAGATTATAAGGCAATAGTAAGCTATCTAATACCACTTGAAAAGAAATTTGAGTTCATTTCTTTGAAGACACTTAATTGTGATAACTTTCCAAAAAAATTCTTCTTGATACCAATTGTTTTAAAATTCCAAATAGCAACTTCCTTGAAAATTTTGTTGATACCAATTAAAGATTTAAGTAGAACATTTATCAAATTTATTTCTTGACAATAATCAATTTGAGTAATATATTTTCAAATTCAGCTTGATACCGATAGAAATGATGACTAGATCATGCAAAATATGAATATTCATTAATGATTTCTCTTTTAGGATCAATAAAGATTTCTTCAAATGAACAAAATAACATGAATGCTCAAATAAATCCATATGACTAAATCAAGATAAGTAAAATTATTTCTCTTTTTAATTTTGAATTCTCTCCTATTTTTAATAGAAAATGTCAGAAAATTTAATTTTCTTAAGTCTCTCCCTTTTTCTCCAAATCATGCATATTTATTTACCTTGAAAATGAGCTTTGTAAGAACATATATTTCACTCTCCCTTTGTTTTATAAGCAAAGTAGATTTTCAATCAAGCAAATAAACATAAATATAAGCATCAGGCATCGGTATTTTCATAAAAAGTTATATTTCTTTGATTCCCAAAATATTATTACAAAAAGATAATTATAAAGATAGCAATCATCAATATATGCAAAATGTATAAAAGCTATATCTATCAAAAAGTAGATTGCTAGCATCACTAAAATTCTAAGAAATGATTTCTAGCATACTAAGTGAAAGTAGCTAGGTCAGTATAGCCCTAAGAAGATGGTCCAGGCTGGTTAGATGGAGAGGAAGGTCTAGCATCTCTAGATGATTGTCCCTGATCTTGAATATCCTCTCTCATAGAAGAAAAGTATCTGGATCAATCTGGTGGACTCCTCTCTGACCAATGATAGAACCTCCAATAGATCTCTCCTTACTTGCTATGCCTCTAATGTGTACCTCTGAAACCCTGCACAGATTGAAGCGATGATCTTGGTAGAGAATTTCTTGAAAAGTGCATCCTCATCTAGTTTATTAGGTATTTGAGTGCTACTTTTTGGATGGTTGGCCTGTGGAGGAGTAGTTGCCTCAATCTTCTCATGCTGCTTTGCTGGCTTCTCTTATCTAATATTTACTATAATGGGTACTGCTATAGGAGTCTGATCATCATCATCTTTATCCAAAATGTATCTAAAAACAATGGACCATCCCTCAAGATAGTCAGATGAGCTCCTATCGATAGACATCCTTAGTGTCCAAGCTAATAATTCATCATTCAACACAATATGGATACATACCTAGAACTTCTAATTCCAAGTTTCCTAGCTCAAATTTTATATTTCCAAAGAATTCTCAAACTAGATTTGGGTAGGTCAAGAGATCCAAAGAATATAGAAATTCCTAGCACAATCACTTGATTTTCTTTTGCCCATGATCATTTTGAAGCTTGGTCCTTCTTTCTTGCATAGGAGAATTACTTGGAGAAGCCCTAAAACTTAGATTTTCCATATGAGCTTTTCTTTTTCTTTGCGTGAGTTGCATCTGAGATGCCATTGAAGAGAAAGAACCATGAGAATAGGATGGAAATGTAGGGGGAAGCTTTAAATTAGATAGGAGAGGTGTCTGAAGAGGGTTATGGCCCAAAAAACTTGAGAATGAAATGATAGAGCCTTGGAACGTCTCTATTTAAGAAATCCATTCCTAGTTTGAGGTCAACTCTTGCTAATCAAGAGTTGGCTCCTGAAAAGAGATCGACTCTAGTAAAACTAGGAGTCGGCCCCTCATAGAACTATTTTTCTTCTTTAAAGCATGAGTCAACTCTTCAAATCCAATAGTCAACTCCTCAACATAGGAAACAGTTCAAGGAGCTTTGATCCAAGAAAAATTAGCTCAAATAAAACAAGGATCAAAGGCAAATCAAATCAATAACAAAAAAATGATATCAAAATAAATCAAGTGGGAGATCAAGAATCAATCAATTCAAATATGATTAAATGAAAGGAGAACTATATAAGAGCTCTAAGGGTGAGGTTTAACTAGGAGATTAACAAAGCCCTAAAAATCAAATTATAAACTATCAAGATGTAACAACTAACACATGATCTTTTATGAATGGATGTTTTATCTTGAAGTTCTTATTTCAAGCAATTTTGAAAAATTTTAATATATATAAATCCTATGAGAGTGTCAATATTTAAATCATAAGATTTACACATAAATAATTTCTTATGCAATCAATGTTATTTTGATTCAACTTTTTAATATGAGTAATAATTAAAATAATAAGATATAATGAATTAAGAGAACACATAGATTTTAAGATGAAACATATACTTGTAATGAATAATATATTTAAAGCTAAGAGTAAAATCATCACAATCTATATTCTAGTATTGTCCATGCATATGAACCATCAAAAATAATTAACTAAGCAAAATAATTTTAGCAATCAATGATGGTATGATGTCAAAAGGTTTAGCTTTTACCAAATATCATCATCCATCCATCTTTTATCCTAAGTATCCATTTTGCAAGAATTTTCTTCTTTCAAAATATTGGATACTTGGCACACTCGAAAAATGATCATTTTCTAGATTTTGATACCCAAGCTTTCTTGGGTCCATAGAAGTTAGTGCATATAATTTTTTATGGAATCCAAATTTGTTTAACAAAAATATGACTAAATCTATTGATATTACATTCGAAAATTTTATAGCCTACTTGTTATATTTAAAGCAAATAATAGAATGATTTTTATGAAAAGCTTTAGCAAACATATTTTTAACAGATTCCTATTTTTTCAAAGGATTAAAACCAATTCCAGTCTTGTTGAAAATAACTTTTTGATTGTTCAAAATCAATTAAAGCTTTTGAGAACTAAATGTAAACTTGCCAACCATAGGCTTTAAAATTTTAATTTCTTTTCTTAACTTAGCATTCTCATCTACCAAAAATTTGTAGATTTTAAAAGATTTCCTTTTTCTTTAGCCCAAGATTTTTTTTCTTTCAAAAGTTTATCTTTTTTCTATTAAAAGCTTATTCTTTTTTTAAGCTAAAAGTAGATTTGGTTTTTTAAGCTCTTTATTTTATAGTCTTATCTTTTTGAAATCATCCATAAGCTCATGAAAGGCTTCAAGTAATTCTTCAAAAGTAAATTTAGATGAATTTTCAATATTTATCTCATTATTGTGAGCCATGAGGTAAAGATTTGCAATAACTTCTTTCTTTTCTTCTTTTTCTTTATCTAAACTTGAAATATTATTATCCCCAAATAGCCATCATAGCATTCTTCTTGGTCCTTTTGGTGTTCCTTTTGAGTAGGGGGCAATCCAGTTTGTAATGCCCTGATTTGTTGTACTTGTAGCATATGGCATATTTTTCTCTATCCTTTCTATCTTCTTTTTTCTTTAATCATTTCTTCTTAAGGAATTTTCTGAATTTTCTAGAAAGCAGCCCCATATCCCCATCTCCACTTCTATTTTCTTCTTCATCTTCATCTTCATCTTCATCCTCTAATTTATCACTTTCTTTAAATTTGGTAGTTGATTTGAACATGATGTCCTCCTCTTCTTCGATTTTTCTTCTTCCTTCTTTTGGCGCATGTTCAACTTATATATCATGAGTGAACCAGTCAGTTCCTCCATGGACAACTTGCTAAGATCTCTCACTTCTTGAATGGTTATCACTTTGGCTTGCCAAGCCTTTTGCAAGCACCTACGAATCTTGCAAACAAGCTTATTGTTAGTATAGGTTTTGCCAAGACCATTTAAAGCATTTATAATATTGATAAATCTAAAAAATATATTAAAAATTGACTCATATTATTTTATTTTAAATAATTCATACTTATGAACAAGCAAATAAATTTTGGACTCTTTAACTTAGCTTATTTCTTTATGAGTCATTTTCAATCTATCCTAAATTTTCTTTATAGAAATAAAAGTAGATATTCTATTAAATTCACTAATATCTAAAAAGTAATAAAGAATATTTATGGCTTTTGCATTCAGTTGAGTTATCTTTTAATTAAATTCATCCCAATCTTTTTTTGGTTTAGGAGAGGACACTCTATTGATTAAAATTATTGGTGTGTGAGGTCCATTAGTTATAACTCCCCGCATATCATAATCTAATACTTGTATAAAAATTCTAATGTAATCTTTCCAAAATATGTAATTAGTGCCATTAAAAGGTGGTGGTCTAGAAGTTGATTATTCTTCGACAAATGAAAGACTAACTGGCTTTGCCATGATCTTTAGTTCAAGATTACTAGGTCAATAAAAAATATAAGAGCACCAGCTTTGATACTACTTGTTGTCCAAAAAATTTAGCAACCCAAAAAGGGGGATGAATTATATTCTTCTAAAACTTAGACAAATTCTAACAAATTTCAAACTAAATAATTATGTACTTCAATCAAACTAACTTGAGTAATTATAAAGTGTATGTTATGTGCAGTAGTGAAAATAACTTAATAAATACAAGGCAAGAAATTAAAGCAATAAAAGCAAAGCACAATGCAAATACAATAAATTTATAGTGGTTTGATGCAATCTTGTACCTATATCCACTCTCCAAGCTTTTCTTAAAAAATTTATTATAATTAATTTAATTATAGTACAATTGTTTTACTCAGACTCATAATCAAATCCAGTTGAGTTTTGCGATCACCAACCAAAATTTTTATACTGATTATTTTTTAAATTCATAATTTAATCTAGGATCACTAACCAAAATCTTATAAGTTCAATTATAGGCTTGGATGGGCCTAATCCAAAATATAAGATAAAAAGTTTCAGCACAAAATGAAATTATAAAAATAAGAACTCTTTTTAGGCATTGAAAATTTGCTGATAAGTTGCTTAATTGAGGCTTGAACTTCTCTTGTTTGATGCTTGAGAGGATATAGCTGATGATGGTGAAGATCTCTCTTAAATGCTCTCTAAAATCTATACACTTAATTCCTCTCCTTTTCTCTTTCTCAAGGATATTCAATGAATACTCCAAAAATAATGTATCTTTCTTTTCGATCCTCTTCTCCTACTTTCTAAATGATTCTCTAGCTTTTAATAGGCTTGAAAGTGGTTGAAAAATGAGTTTTAACCATTGGAAGGATTGGAATAGTTGTTAAATTAAAAAAATAATCATTAGTGAAGCATAGAAAAACCCGCCATTATAGCTTTCTAATGTCAAGAGTCAACTCTAGATCCTCAAGAGTTGACTGAAGCTATCCATGAGTTGACTTAACCTCTTCAGGAGTCGACTTGCCCTCAGGTCTGAAAATTTTTATACTTTATCTTTTTTGAGAAAGTTGGCTCGCTATCTTCATAAGTCGACTCGATTTGTCTAGGGGTTGACTTGACTATTTCATGGGTCAACTCAAGCAGGGGTCTCAAAAATCTAGTCTTCTATCTTCACTGAGAGAGTTGGTTCGTAGTTCATAGGAGTCAACTCGCCGTCTATGCCAGTGACCTCAAATGTGCAGAGTTGACTTGTTACTCTCTAAGGTCGACTCCTAAACTTTTTGAACTTTATTTTCCTTTTGCTTTCTATCTATGGTTGTTTAGGGGTCAGCTTCTATGCTTCTGAGATTAACTCCACTAAGTCAAATACTTGAAGTTTCATTTTTGAATTGTTTTGACCTAGCTTTTCGAGAGGATTTTTTTCATTGATAAATTTTTTCTTATAAGCAACTAGGAGATCCTACATCTATCATTAAAACACATGATTAATACCATAATTACTTAAATATTTTGTTATCATTAAAATTAATCTTAGGGTCAACACATCACTTACTCATGCTACTTCAAATGCACCAACTTCTTATAAGGGAAAACCCTCAGGGTAAGAAGAATGTCAAAAGTAGAAGACTCAAGCCCATGTCTATGCCATGACTCAAAAGGATGCTCAGGCAACAAATGATGTAGTAATAGGTACCCCAAAACTCATTTTATGTTTAAATAAATTTAGATCTAGACAATCTTATATGTTAGAAATTATGATGATAGTAATAATAGAACTTCAATTTATAATAGGTATCATCAAAGTAGCATTTGTATATGCTTGTATTTTGTTTGATCCTAGGGCTACCCATTCTTTTGTTTCATCTAGGTTTACTAGAAAGGCTTACATTGTGCTTGAGCCCTTGGATTATGAGTTGTGTGACTCTACTCCAAATGGAAGAGTCATTGTGGTTTATATGGTTTGCCCATCTTTCACTGTGAGCATTGGATATCATGATCTTGCATCTGATCTGGTGGTTCTATAGATGAAGGACTTTGATGTCATCCTTGGAATGAACTAGCTTGCTTCACATCATGCCATAGTGGACTGCTTCAAAAACAAAGTGACCCTTTAGATTCCATGGGAGATACCATTAAGCCTCACTGATAATGGAGTGAATGTTCCTATTAGAGTTATATCCTTCATATAAGCTTGTAGAATGTTGAGAAAAGGGTTGTATAGGATACTTGGCCAATGTCTTAGATACTCCATAGGAAGAGATGAAGTTGGAAAGTATTTTGATAGTGAGGGAGTTTCATAAATGTATTTCTAAAGAATCTACTTGAACTACCTCCAGATAGAGAGATAGAGTTTATTGATCTAGTACCAAGTGCCAAATCTATCTCTAAAGCTTCCTATCAAATGACTCTAATAGAATTGAAGGAGATTAAGGAGAAATTTTAAGAACTGCTTAATAAGGGCTTTATTAGGCTTAGTATCTCTCCATGAGATGCTCCAATACACTTTATCAAAAAGAAGGATGGGAGTATGAGGTTCTACATTAACTGCAGGGAGATGAATGAGTTGATAGTTTGAAATAAATATCCTCTACCAATGATTGATGACCTGTTGAATTAGCTTTAGGGTGCCTAAGTATGTTCCAAAATTGATCTATGGTCTGGATATCATCAATTAAAAATCAAAGCTAATGATGTACCCCAAACAGTCTTCCAAACTACATATGGATACTATAAATTTTTGGTTATGCCTTTTGGGTTAATGAATGCTCCCACATCATTTATAGATATGATGAACAAGATATATATTTAGATCTTACTTGGATTAGTGTGTGGTTGTATTCATAGATGATATTCTGGTGTATTCCATAAGTCACGAGGAATATAAAAGACATTTAAGAATAGTGTTGCAAACACTAAGAGAGTAGAGATTGTATGCAAAGTGGAAGAAATGCCAGTTTTGGCATGAAAGTACCTTCTTCCCAAGGCACATAATCTCTAAACAAGATATATCATAGACCTGACCAACATAGAGGCAACTATAGACTGGAGCCAACTGACTAATGTGATAGAGGTCCGCAACTTTCTTAAACTAGCTGGATATTATAGAAGATTTATGGAAGGATTCTCTCACATAACAATGCTTTTGACCCAGCTAACTCACAAAGGAACCAAATTTGATAGAACAAAGGAATGTGAGAGAAGCTTCTAGGAATTAAAGATATGCTTAGTATCGACTCCTATCCTTACTCTATCATCTGGAAGTGAAGGTTTTACTATTTATACTAATGACTCTAGAAAGGGGTTCGGATGTGTTCTTTTGCAAAATATGAAGGTAGTAGCATATGCTTCCAGACAGCTTAAGCTATATGAGTAGAACCATCCTACCCATGATTTGGAGCTGGCTATAGTAGTTTTTGTGCTGAAGATTGTTAGATGTATGCCCTAAAAGCCAATCTAGCAGATACATTATATTTATTCTAGGATATAAATTTATACTTAATTTATTTATTAATAAAATTATGTAATTTTCTCTTTCATTCTTGTATTATGTGTTCTTGAATTGTCCAAGAATTAATAAGATGATGACATATATTCTTAAAAGTTGAGAATTTAAGGCTCGTGTCATTGATGGTTAATTTCTAAATTGCTTTCAATCGATGAATCATCATGAGGATGATGTATGATCAGTGAGGTTGGTTTATGGATCGCTTTCTTCTGAATAACGAGTCTTGAGTCTACAATATGGAGATACTAAGCGAGAGTACAAGTAGTTATTAGATAACAACAGTACTGAGCATGACTAATATGAGAAGTTAATTAGATGTCTACTCACTCATCGGTAACTTTTAAGATACTATAGTTGTGTAAGTAGTTCTTTGACCTACGGTACCTCGACTATTCATAATAAGATTACTGTAGTTTGACTACACATTTTCTTGATCTCCTAGTCATTTGAATCTTTGCCATATATGTTGGCTACAGTAAGTTTACTATAAAAGTAGGGTGCGCATCTAAATAGGATCTATCAACCTTAGTAGTCAAGTAGTAGTTCTATGTTGATTTATGAAGATGAGTTCTTAAGATCATGGCCACAGAAATATGATTAATGAAAAAGAGTTTTCATGAGAAATCATGATTTAAACTTAAGCTAATTAAATTTTATATATGACAGATGGCAGAAGAATCTCTATCTTGTTGGGACTCATGATAGAGGAACTAAATCACACATTAACTATACCTAGAGATTCAGATTTTTTTTATTCTGCTAAATTACCACTACATGTTGCTAAATATCATTGGTAGATTGTGAGATCTATGAAAATTAATTGATAATCAATAATTCTTATTGGATGAGTTGGAATTATTCTAAACCATTGAAAAGAGTTTCAATGATATTTATGATAGAGATCATGATATATCTTACTATCAGATAGAATAGAACCTACAGGGTTATACACAAAATAGATTTTGACTTGATCGAATAATTGAATTATGAATTTGATTCGTAGATGAACCTAATGATCAATTTGATTGATGATTAGAGTGAGTTGTAAAAGTTACAAGAGAGAACTTAAAAAAGTTTAGTAAGTTTGAGGAAGAATAATTAGTAATTATTATTGAATTAATTATTAATTATTTGATTTGATCATTTAATTAATGATCGAGCTTAATACAAATTAAATTGAATTTAATTTGGTTAACTTTGGATCTAGTCATAGTCAGATTTTGATTTGACTAAACATAATTAAATTTGAAATTGGATTGGATTCAAACCAAATTCAATTTGGCTAAAACCTGAAATTCCAATTGGATTGGGATTCTCTCATCCCACACGTCTTAGATGAGAAGGAGGGGTGCATAAGAGGGCACGCTCAGGGATGGGATGCACGATGCAGGAGTTCCTCTCCTCTCTTTCTCTTATCTCTCTATCCTAATACGATTTTGAAGTTTGATTCAAATCTTTAAAATCTGAATTTGATTTAAACCTTTAAAATATGAATTTGATTCAAATTCAAGGATAGATGGATAAGGATATGGGGTCTATAAATGAGACCATAATGAGGGATGCCAGAGACTATTGATTGGATCAATCCCTCCTCTCTTTCTTGTTGCCACCCACCCTCTTTCTCTCTTCCTTGTTGCCTCCTAAGAGGAAGAGCCATCTTCCTCTCTTCTTCCTTCCTCTCCAATAGGCGCTTCTTCATTGTTTCTTTAGAAGAAAAGAAGAAGAAGTCGGATTCGATTTGAAGGAAGAAAGATTTACAAAGGAGCTAACACTCTGGTAATCTTTGGATTCTCCTAATCAAGATTAGCTCTGTATGGATACCTATAGAGGTCAGACACTTGTGTGACTTTAAGAAATCTCAAAGGACATCCATGGCTTTCAGATTGTAGTGAAAGTCTACCCACACAAAGATAAATTTTAGATCTTTGATAGATTAGATCTTGATCTTGTATATGTAATGATTTCTAGGTATAAGATATTATCTCCATAAATACTAAATTAGATTAGATCTAATTAGATGTAAAGAGTTTAGATCTGAAATCTTTCTTCCATTGTATAAAAATCTTTAAATTTTTTGCATGCATACTATTGACCCAAAGATTGATTTTGATGATGACTACTATTGACCCAAAGATTGATTTTGATGATGACAAAGAGTTTTGAGTATAGGTTATAAAGTCTAACTATGTTGTGAGGATGTGTAGTTATAAATTTCAAGTGCTCACAAACATTAAGTGTTCCAATTCATCCAAATAAAGATTTATCACTCAAGATTTTAGAGAAGAAATAGTAGAATAGATACAGCTTTCAAGACGTCAAAATGAAGATTAAATCAAAACATAAAGGACAAGTCTAGCCTACAAAGTAATTTAGAGAAGAAAGGGTCAGAAACAGTCTTTGTCATACTTGGCATGCAAACTGGATCGATCTAGTCTGAGACTGAGCCATCCTAGTCTCAGTGAAAGCAGAAGATAGAAAGGGCAGAAAGCTGAATTTTTATGACCCAGAAGACTAAACCGACCCAACTAAAAACTGAGCCAACCCAGTTAGAAAGTGAGCTATCCTAGTTCTAGACAACAGAAGAAGACAGAAATAGTATTTCAAGATTTCTGAGACTGAGCCGACCTAGTTTAAAACTGAGCCGACCCAGTGCCTGTAACGGCTAATTTTCAATTTTATAGCTTTTTCACTCCACACATCTTTCAACGATTATTTTGGATCTTTCAATAGCTAGATCACTTTCAGAAGCCTATGATGATGACTTGTAATGATAGAAAATCTTAAGAATACTTACGAAAATACTTGAAGCATTAAGAGGAAGCTTTTGGAAAGTTTATTGAGTATCCATTAAGAAAGCAAGAAGAGTGAGCTGAAAAGAGTAAGAAAAGAGTGATTTCTAGATATTCTTTATTCTTCCAACATCCTTAAATCTGAGAAAAGTTAGGCTATTATTATTAAAGATTATCTCCTACTTCCTCAAGCATTCAAAGAGAAGAAATTAACCCTACAAGCAAAGCAATCCAAATTTTCTTCTCCTGAATTTTATAAAGTTTATTTTAAATTATATATATTTTTTATATTTTATTTTAAGTTTCTTGGGATGAGAAACTTAGGTTGGTCCAAGCCTTAAGTTGGACGTTATATTGGTTTGATTGATGAGCCAAGGATAAAACCAATTGAGATTGATTGTTAGTCTGAAGAAAAATAATCACTTATGAGATTTTTATTAATAATCCGAGAAAAATCAACTGAATTGATTATGAATCTGAAAAATAATCGTGTATGATTTTGATTGATGAGCCAGAAAAAATCAATTGAATTTGATTGTGAGCCCAAAAAATAATCGAACTATAATTCTTATTGAGAATTATAGTTAAATTCTCAAGGGATATACTTGGAGAGTGGAACGTAGGTGCTGAGTTTGGTACAAACCACTATAAAATTTATGTGTTTGTGATTGTATATTCTTTACTTTATTGCTTTTATTCACCGCACATTACAAAGCTTATTTCATTATCTATTATGTGCACATCACTTAGTTTAAATCATTCAAATCTACACATTAGTCAAAATTTTTTTGAAATATCCAATTCGCCCCCCTCTTGGGTAGCCATCCTTGGGCAACAAGTAGTATTAAAGTAGGTGCTCTAATATTAGTTGTTAACCTATAGGTCAAAGAGCTAAAGATTTTATGGCTGACCCATTTGATTCTTTATTGAGTGAGGGACACTCAACCATTAGACCTTCTTATTTCAATGACATAAATTACACATATTGGAAGGCTAGAATGAGAATTTTTATTCAAGCACAAGATTATGACATATGGAATGTCATACTCAATGGTCCTCACACACCCACAATGATTGTCAATGATATATGTGTACCTAAATCGAAAAAAGATTGAAATGAGATAGATAAAAAGCTAGCTCAATTAAATACTAAAGCTATTAATATTCTATATTATATATTATATTACAATGAATTCAATAGAATATCAACATGTTTATCTACAAAAAAAAATTGGGATATACTTGAAGTGATCCATGAGGGTACAAGTCAAGTCAAAGAATCTAAAATAAATATGTTGGTTCATAAGTATGAGCTGTTTAAAATGAAACCTCATGAGACAATAAGTGATATGTTTATAAGATTTACTGAAATTATAAATGAGTTAAAAAATCTTGGAAAAGACTATTCTAACAGTGATCTTGTATGCAAAATTTTTAGATTCTTACCGAAGGCTTGGAAAGCAAAAGTAACCATAATTCAAGAAGCCAAGGACCTTAGCAAGCTTGCTTTGGAAGAATTAATTGGATCACTCATGACACATGAGCTCAATATGAACCAAAGCATGGAGAAGAAAAAGATGAAGAAGACAATCCTTGTACTCAAGTCATCGGCCATTGAAGAAAGTTTAAATGACTCTACCGAGGATTCAGAAGATGACAAAGAAATGGCAATGATCACAAGAAAGTTTATGAGATTCATGAGGAAGAAGAAAAATTTTGAGCCAAGAAGAGAAAAGAAGAAAAAGAATCAACTTAGAGAATATAGAAATGACTATCCCTCATTGAAAACTAAGAAGGAAAACTATATTGGCAAATTAAAAAAGTAGTGAGAGCTCAAATTCAGAAGAAGAGTCATCCTCAAGTGAAGAAGAGATAAATATGTGCTTGATGGCTCAAAATGATGAGGTAAACATTCATAATTCTTTTGAATTTATATTTGATGAGCTTCAAGAAGTCTTTCATGACTTAATAAATGAATACAAAAAGATAGGACTGAAAAATAAAGAATTAAAAAAATCAAATCATCTTCTAGCTGATAAAAAGAATAAACTATTGACTGAAAAAGAAGATATCTTGAAAGATAAGAATACTTTGGCTAAATAAAAAGAAGAATGGATTAAATCTAAAAATTCTTTAGCTAAAGAAAATATGGAGCTTAAAAAGGATAATGATACTTTAAGATCTTTCCTAAAAGAAAATGAAAATCTTTCAAATGAAAGAAAAGAGCTCTTGGGAGAAAATAAAAAATTAAGAAGAGAGATTGAAGTTGTGAAACTTATTGCTGAAAAGTTTACCATTAGTTTTCAAAATCTCCAATCTATGGTAAAAGTTAATGAAACTATTTTCAATAAAATAGAAACTAGTTTTAATATTTCTAGAAAGTAGCAAAATGCTAGAAATATTTTTACAAGAGCTTCAACTAAAGATCATACCATTAAATGCTTTAAATGTAATCAAATTGACCATAAAATTTTGGAATGTAACTTTAAAAGAATTGGCCAAATATTAATCAAACAAATTTGAATTTCAAAAGAAATCTTGAACACTAACTCCAATGGATCCAAGAAAGCTTGGGTACCAAAAATTATGAATTGATTTTGTAGGTATACCAAGGATCTAATAAAATAAAAAGAGAAAAATATTATGGATGGATGCCTTGGAAATTAAAATGGATGGATGATGATATTTGGTAAAATCTAAACTTTTCTCATATCGTGCCATCATTGTTTGCTAAATATATTTTGATTATTAATTAGCAAAATTATTGAGCATGTTTGATTGATTTTGATGATTTATCATTGCTTAAAATGATCACACTCCATGAATTGAAAGTTTGATGTATTGATCGTATATTATATTAATTATTTTGTTGAGCTTGATTGTATATGAAACTATTTAAGTGCTAAATTTATAAATTAACAAATTTTGACAATCTCAATGCTTGCAATAATCTTACACTTTGATTGATTATCATACCACCAATTGAATATCAAATGACTCAATATTTTATCTTCTTAATTTTGATGATGTTATTATAATTGATTATGATTGAAGACATATTGAATAAAATTAATTTATGAACTTTTATGATTAAAGTTTAAGAATAATTTGAAATATTAACATATTTGTTTGTTAAGCTAAACTTCTTAAAGAAATACTTTCAAACTCAATTGGTACCTTGAATTATAGCAAATACTTATAATGACAAAAAGGAAGAAAAAATTGGTAAATAGAGAAAATAAATTTAACATATTAAATTACTCAAAATCTTATGATATTTTTTATAATGTGATATAAATTTGGTTATGAGAAATAAAATTTATTAAGGGCAAGAAATGAAATTAAGAAATTTGGTATATAGTAAGGAGAAATAAATTTTGAATAAAATTTAAACTTAATTGATTATAATATTAAGGGAGAGCTTACTGATTTTGGACTATTAAAAAAAAATTTAATCTGTAGATTTTATTGATTACCTCCTTTTGAGTTGTTCTTTTTGATGTTGTCAAAAAGGAGAAGAGCTATTGTTGAGTATATGCTTGAGCTTCACTAGAATGAAGTATGTTCTTATTGTTTAGTGATTTCATGCTTTATAAATATGTAATCTTTTAGAAACTAACTACATATTATTTGCATATACTCAAAAATTTTATCATCATAAAAAAGGAAGAGATTGTTGATCCAAAGATTGATTTTGATGGTGACAAAGATTTTTGAGTATAAGTTATAAAGTCTAACTATGTTATGAGGATATGTAGTTATAAATTTCAGGTGCTCACAAACATCAAGTATTTCAATTCATCCAAACGAAGATTCATCACTCAAGATTTTAGAGAAGAAATGGTAGAATGGATACAGCTTTCAAGAGGTCAAAATGAAGATTAAATCAAGACATAAAGGACAAGTCTAGCCTACAAAGTAATTTAGAGAAGAAAGAATCAGAAATAGTCTTTGGCATACTTGGCATGCAAACTGGGTTGATCCAGTCTGAGATTGAGCCATCCTAGTCTCAGTGAAAGTAGAAGATAGAAAGGATAGAAAGTTGAATTTTTGTGATCCAGGGGACTGAGCCGATCCAGCTGAAAACTGAGCCAACCCAGTGGAACTAGACCGATCCAGTTAGAAAGTGAGCCATCCTAGTCTCAGACAACAAAAGAAGATAGAAATAGTATTTCAAAATTTTTGAGACTAAGTCGATCCAGTTTGGACTGAGCTAACCCAGTTTAAAATTGAACCAGTCCAGTGCCTGTAATGGCTAGTTTTCAATTCTATAGCTTTTTTACTCCACACATCTTCCAAGGGCTATTTTGTATCTTTCAATGGCTTGATCACTTTCAGAAGCCTATGATGATGACTTATAATGGTAGGAAACCTCATGGATACTTAAGAAAAAACTTGAAGCATTAAAAGGATGCTTTTGGAGAGTTTATTGAGTATCCATTAAGAAAGCAAGAAGAGTGAGCTGAAAAGAGTAAGAAAGGACTAATTTTCAGACATTCTTTGTCCTTCCAACATCCTCAAATCTGAGAGAAGTTAGGCCATCATTATTGAAGATCATCTCCTACTTTCTCAAGCATTCAGAGAGAAGAAATCAATCATACAAGCAAAGCAATTCAGATTTTCATCTTTTAGATTTTATAGAGTTTGTTTTAAATTATATTTTTTTTTTATATTTTGTTTTAAGTTTCTTGGGGTGAGAAACTTAGGTTGGTCTAAGTCTTGAGTTGGATGTTGTATTGATTTGATTGGTGAGCCAAGAATAAAACTAATCAGGATTGATTGTCAGTCTAGAAAAAAATAATCACTTATGAGATTTTGGTTGGTGATCCAAAAAAATCGAATGGATTGATTGTGAGCCTAGAAAATAATTATATATAATTTTGGTTGGTGAGCCAGGAAAAACCAACTGAATTTGATTATGAGCTCAAAAAATAATTGGACTGTAATTCTTGTTGAGAATTATAATTGAATTTCCAAGGGGTATACTTGAAGAGTGGACGTAGGTGCTGAGTTTGGCACCGAATCACTATAAAATTTATGTATTTATGATTGCGTATTCTTTACTTTATTGCTTTTATTCATTGTACATTACAAAACTTATTTCATTACCTATTATGTGCACATCACTTAGTTTAAATCATTCAAATCTGCACATTAGTCAAAATTTTTTTGAAATACCCAATTCATCCCTCCTCTTAGGTAGCCATCCTTGGGCAACACATATCGATCACCATGAGATGCATTTCCTTCAAGCAATATCAAAACAGTCATTACATTGCAAGTTTAAGATCAAAATTTTAGATTTGAAAATGAATTTTCAAGATCTAAAATTCTAAATTTTACTTTATAAACGATTGATTTCAGATCTAAAAAATTATTTTCAAGATCTAAAATCAAGAACGATTCTTGATTGTGCAATTATTTTTAGATCTGAAATTTAGATTTTGAATGATTAGGAGAAGGATTTCAAGATCTAAAAATTTATTTTCAAATCTAAAATTCAGATGTTTGATGTTCATGGTAATATTTTCTAGATCCAAAAAAAAAACTTGCTTTCAGATTTGAAAATATGATATTCTTATGTTCATGCATCTAAAATTCTTATCTAATCTTTATATGACCTAAATTTTATTAGATCTGAATTATTTTTTAAATTATATGTTCATGCATGAGATGATGTTCAAAGATAGAAATCAATCTTCATTTGATCGATGATGATATGGATGCTTTCAAATTAATATAATTTAGTTGAATATAAGATTATATCCTATAAGTCAATCTTCGATCATGCTGAAATAAGGTTGTCCTGGCATAACGATTGAAACCCATTATGCTGTCAGGTTATCCTAGGATGAGAAGAGATTGATAAGGTAAACACCATAAGAAATTAAACATGAACATAAGATCATTCAAATCTAGATTATAAGATAATCGTAAGGGTGTTTTCATGGATACATGTAGTGATCTTCTTGAATCACCACGACTCTTGAGGAAGGGTGTATTATGAACACACAGTAAATTGGTTTGTAATTTGCCATTTGTCGTAGCGAAACCAATGGGCTAAACTAATTTAGAATTGATTGATCAATTGATGTCTAAGACAAGTAATAGAATGGTGGTTACTTAATTACGACCGTTGCTTATGCGCAGGGAGCCTCCCACCAATCTTGAACTTACCTGACCAATTTGATTGACTAAGTTTCTTTTGATGCCTGGTGTTGAGTTCACCACATATATTGCATTTGAACCATGGTTCCGATCTTGATGAACCAAGTGAGGATCTCTCGAGTAGATCCTTGTTAATTATAGATTTATATAAGATGTAAATTAAAATAACTAAAACGAAGAGATCTAAATTAAATCTCCTATCCCATATTAAGTTTAGTGGTCTTCCATCGTTGTAGATGTGTGGATGTCTTTCTAATGCTGATTGTTTTTAGTTGGATACAATGGTTCAATTGCACTATGGGGCGCAACCACTCTATTAGCATGAGATGTTATAGGATAAAGATGGGTTTGGGCCCAATATATATCAGATAAGGGACCCAATGATGGCTTTGCTCTTGTGTTGAATGGTAGATTTGACTTAACTAAGAAATAGGACCAATATCTATTAGGTGAGGCCTTTATGACTTAGAGAACGAATATCATTGCAACATGCTTGAGAAGCATTGAACAAGAGTTGTTCACTCATTGGTATGCATGTTATCAATATCTATTAGATGAGCAGGTGCATGTATATCAATGGGACCATAGTATCCACTTGAAATCCTAGTCGTGAAGGGCTATCATTTTCTACCAGAGGAGTATAAGAGACTTGAGGAAATAATGGAAAAGAACGTTTGTTTTTAAAAGACCCTAAAATAAATTAAAAATCAAGTACAAAGTCTAATTAGAATCTCTTCTCTCTATAGTTCACAATGTCAGCTTCTAGTCCTTTAGTCCAAATTCTTGAAACTAACCAATTGATCAAAAACAACTATAAGGACTAGCTTAGGAACCTCAGAATAGTTTTGAACTCAGAAAAGTTAGGCTATGTACTCGACTAGGACCCCCTTGTTTTGCCAAACCATCCAATTGCTGAACAAAGAACAACATTTGAAAAATAGATAGATGATGACAATAATATTAAATGCTATATCTTGGCATCAGTGACTAATGAACTCCAATGCTAGCATGAGGATATGCAAACTGCCAAGGCTATGGCTATGATAACTCACTTGCAAGAGTTATATGGTGAGTAGAGTCGGACTACACGTTATCAAGTATCCAAATGACTCTTTAATACTAAGATATATGAAGGGCAGTCGGTCTATGATCATTATTTGACAATGATTAAAGACTTGGAAGAGTTTGAAAAACTTGGCATGATCATGTATAAGAAATTGTAAGTAGATTTGATCTTACAATCCCTTCTTACTTCATATCACTATAACAGAACAGGTTTTTTGCGATGCAAAAATTTCGTCGCAAAAAATCACTTTTTGTCGCTAATATTATTAGTGATGAAAATTTCATCGCAAAAAATGAGGTCATAAATACTAATTAGCTATGAAAAAAATATTTTCGTCGCTAATAATATTTTTTTATGATAAAAAATTTTCATCGATAATTTTTTTTTATTTCTTAAATTATTGATGATGGAATTATTGGCGATGAAATTTTTTTTGTTGCATCATAAATAACTATTTTATCGATGAATATAATATGTCAAAAAAAATTAATTATCTACAACGTAAATAATCCATCATAGATAATTATTATTTGTGATGAATAATTTTCATCACAAAAAATTTCATCATAGGTAATTATTATCTACGATGGATTATTTCCATCATTGATGATTATTTATGATGGAAATATATCCATCATAAATAATTTTATTATCTATGATGGATTATTTCCATCATAGATAATTAATTATTTATGATGGATATATTTTCATCATAAATAATTCCATCATAATTTAATTTTTTTAAAAAAATATAATTTTTTTTTATATTTTTATTTTAATTTTTATAATTTTAAAAAATAAAATAAAAATTTTATAAAAATTTCATCATTTCATTCATAAATAAATTTCATCATTTCATTCATCCATAAATAAATTTTCTTTCATTATATAAAAATATAATTACAAAATATATTTTTGTGTAAATACAAAATATCCAAAATAAAAATAAAATTATATAGAAATAGGCAGCGGGCCATCAAGCACCGACAGTATTTGGAGAAGAAGAATGGGCCGAAGGAGGAGAAGAACGCTCAGAGAATCTCGGACCGACCTGCTGCTACCTGCTCATCATCTACATTATCTGCTCCATCTATGCCATCCGCTCCATCATCTGCATCTAGAATAATTGATACTGATCGATGTGTGCAATCAATTCAGCAGCCCACTCCCGATCCTTAGCAGTCTGTCTCTGTATCTCTGCTAGTCGGACATCACAGGCAGCATGGATGTTAGCCCTGGACAGACGTGAAGATATAGGAGCTCTGATCCCATGCCCTATCCTTCTAACATAATAGGGTTTCATACCAAGCACCTGATCATAGATCTCCTCATTTATGGATGTGGTCGAGCCCTCTAGGGTAGGCTGGGATCTAATGTCTATCATACGATCCTAAAATTTAAATTTATAACTATTCTAAGTTTATACTAAAAATTAAAATATAAATAAAAAAAATAGTTGGAAAAACTTATATAAAGCTCCTGACTTCCAATCGTCCAGTCCCCTAATCGTCGTTGATGTGTCCACTGGTAGATCTCAATCCTACCAGGAAGCTCACCACTCTCTACATCTCTCTATAATTTGAGAATAATTAATAATTTTTTTAAATAATTAAAAAATTAATATATGATAAATAGAAATTACTTATTATCTATTCTATATGGCGAACGAATAGCCTCGAACCTCCATAATGCGAGACTGTCTGTCTCATCCAATTTGCGATATTTTTGGCACATCGATTCTACATAGTTAACATTCAAATTAGTTAATAAATAACTAAATTTAAAAATAATTAATATTTAATTATTAAATTCTAAAAAAATGAAGTTACCTGATATGTCGGATCCTCATACGTGCGGCATATGATAGCCTAGTCCTCCATAATGATGCTATCATATGGCCGCTATCGCGCTGCCTCCACCTCCTGGTCATGTATTATAGCATACTAGTGGCAATGAATGCGATATCGGTACTCCTTGAAATACGAGTATAAATGATCATCTACAGCTCGCCGCACACAATCATACTCAAAATCAATAATGTCAAAAATAGCCTATGAATAATAAATATTATAAGAATATAGTACTAATTAAATATTTAAAAAAATATTATTATACCTGCAAATGGCTATAAAAGACCTCCCTCTGAGGTCGTATAATCTGATGCCAATCGAAGAGCATCATTGGGGCATAGCTGAAATAAATGATGCCCAGCTCAGTCTATCATGGCTCGCACCATCTCCTAATAGGCCTGGTATAGCCTGACGGAATCTCGATGCGGAGATGCTATCCCTCATGCTCGCATTTTCAATGCTCAAGGATGAGGTTCTTCGATGAACCTCGTCCTCACCTCACCATTGAAATAGAATGGCCTGAAAAAATAATGATTAAATTATTAGTATAATAGCCATCTATGAACCTAATAGGTAAAGTAAAATTAAATTTTATTATGTAAAAAATATTAATATACCACTCGAGCCCGTCTGATCACTCAAACCCATCTCAATCGAACTCTAATGGTGCAGTGGTGGAAATAGGGGAAGGCTTAGGGGTAGGCTGGAAAGTCAATTATCATTGTATCCCTCCTGGCGCCATACCCGCAATGCTTAAAGTATGCATATAATTAACTTAACATATAAATGAATGTAATAATCAATAATAATAGTGAAAAATGCATAAATGCTAATGAATATATTTGTATTGCATACCATTATTGCAAGAGAAAATTCAATAAAGAATATAGATCTACGTATCAATATCCGTATCCTCCTTGATTTGTAGATCCTTCTCTGAATCACCATAATCTATTAATGTATCTTCTTCTATCTCATCATCATTTATGAAATGATCGTCATCCTCCAAATCATCAAGATTAAATAAAAAATCAATTTCAACTTTATTGGACGGCAGATCAGCCATATTCAAAGAAGTTGTCATAAGTTCTTCATCAATAAGATGCTCGGTCAATTTTTGTTCTTCTTCTTGAAAAGCTTCCTCTTCATGTAGATCTAAATTATGGTCCATCTCTAATCGGATTGGTATATCATATACGCCTCTAGGTATTATTCTTTGTACGACATACCAATCACCTCGATATTTTAGATTCTTTAAATATATTACTTATTTCGCTTGAGTTGCTAATATATATGGCTCATTCTGGTATCATGTTCGTGCAAAATTTATACTAGTAAAATATGGATCGATATGAATGTCGATCTTCTTATTGCTAATATCCCACCATTCACATTGAAATAGGAATACCGAATTTTTGGACCCATACTTTAATTCTATGATATCTATCAATACATCAAGATATTCAATCTTCTCTTCTCCTTCATATCCTATCATAGCAATCTCACTATGCTGGATCCATCTTTGCATCTCAAGCTCTCTTGTATGAAATCTCATTCCTCCAATGATGCAAGATGTATAGTAGTTAACCCTTCGATTGGGACCACATGCTAAATACAACTCATCGATCGCACCTTCTTCTTTATTGAAATACTTAGATTTCATCTATAATAAGAAGTACACATGT
This sequence comes from Cocos nucifera, assembly GCA_006176705.1. Classification (NCBI taxonomy): domain Eukaryota; kingdom Viridiplantae; phylum Streptophyta; class Magnoliopsida; order Arecales; family Arecaceae; genus Cocos; species Cocos nucifera. The sequence goes on along the minus strand of QRFJ01000902.1, from coordinate 197,780 downwards.
ATATAAATTATCTAAAAGTACACATCTCCTGATATACATTCTTAAAGTTTCTTAGCAATTATACTTATGCTTTTGTAAAATATACTTAACATGGATAATTCATATATGCAGAGTTTAGGTTTTACAATCACCATCATATAGATGATTAAAATAGTAGTAAAGATCATTTATCAAAAATTATCTTGTAATCGGACGTCGTTTGACTTTTTGATCACTCATTTTTTATTTAATGATCCAAATCATCCCATGCTAAATTGACTATTATAATTATATCTGATTAAAATAAAATATTGCTAGTATACTATAAATATCATAAAAATCATTATTGTAAGTTTTTAGATCCATCAGTGATTTCTATCTATTAGATCATCATATGATCGTTCATGACCGTCGAATCAAATTTTATCGATCTACATAGCTAGAGCTATCAAATCGAGATGATATTTTGTGATGGTAGTTTCATGATAACCACTTAAATAATGAACGATTAAGATGGGCTTTCAATTATAAAATTATGTTCAGAGAAAAATTTAAAAATAATTTATTAGCAATGAAAATTAATATTTTATCATAAATAATCGATTAGTAGCGATAAAAATAAATCATCGCAAATAAACTACCATTAATTAGTCATTTTTAAAAATTTAAAAAGATTATTTATTAGAGTTGAAATCTTTTGCATCATTAATAATGATTATTTATGACGAAATACTAAGTTCCATCGCAAATAATGCACTATTTGTGATGCAAAAATTTCATCACTAATAAATTATCTTTTTAATTTTTAAAAATAATTAATTAACGATCGCTTATTAGTGACGAAAGTTTTTCATCATAAATAGTGATTATTTATGATGGAACTTAGTATTTCATCACAAATAATATATTATTAGCGATGAAATATTTTTATTGCTAATAAATTATCTTTTTAATTTTTAAAAATGATTAATTAACAGTCGCTTATTAGTGATGAAACTTTTTCATAGTAAATAGTGCATTATTTGTGATGGAAGTTTGTATTTTATCGTAAATAATCGATTATTAGCGATGCAATATTTTCATCATTAATAAATTATTTTTTTAATTTTTAAAATGATTAATTAATAATCGATTATTAGCGATGAAATTTTTTCATTGCTAATAATCAATTATTAGCAATGAAACTTAATGTTCCATCAAAAATAAATGATTATTAACGATGAAATTTTGTTTCTATCGCTAATATTTTTTTATTAGCGACGTAATTTTTATTTCATCGCTAATAATCTTATTTGCGATGAATTTTTTTCATCATAAATAAATCCATCATAAAAGACCATATTTCTTGTAGTATATAGGTAGTTTATAGTAAACTACAATATGAACAAGATCGATTGCACTTTATCTAAATTGTTAAATATATTGTGAGCTCAAGTATAGTACTCTCAAGTCTTAAAAATAGATGAAGAAAGATTAAGAAGTGAATAGAATCAACTATCGAAGAGTTTCAGCAAATATTAGATGAGCCAGCTCAGTCAAACAGGCGCTGCAAGGATAGAGAGCGCATTCTGGATTTAGCTAGCACACTGGTTTAGCTGGCTGATTCTGAGAGAGCTCTCAATGACATGATTGCATGTCCTTGGACTCAGTGAGGAGCTTGTTAGATATATGTGCCCTAGAAGCCAGAATTGGCTGACACTTGTAATACACTTCTAGGGGCAAAATTATAATTTTGACTATAATAATAAAATGGGTTATTTTCTATCACATATGTGTATTTAGTGTCTGTGATACATCCTTTGAGTTAATGGTAATGATAATTCATATTTTCAAGAGTTGAAAATTTAAGACATGAATAATCATTATTAACTCATAAACATGCTCCCGACCATAGGATCATCACGAGGATGGTGATTGATCCGGAAGGTTGGTGTACAATCGCTTCTCTTTAGTAGATGAGTCTTGAGTCTACGGTGTGGAGACACCGGAGCGAGAGTACAGGTACTCGTTAGAGAACGAGGGCACTGAGCGTGACCACCTCGAGTAGTCATTAGGAAGTCTACCTTCTCGTCAATGACTGACTCGATGCTGCAGTAGTGTGTCTGGTTCTTTGACCTGAGATGCATCGGCAGTTCACCTTGAGGGTGTTATAGTTTGACTACACCATTACTCGGTCTCCTAGCCATATGGAACCCTGAGGTGTATGTTGGCTATAGCATGTTCATTGTAGGAACTGGATTGCATCAAGATGGAATCTATCTACCTCGGTGGTAGAGGAGCAGCCCTATGATGATCATGAGAATCAAGTCCAGAAATCCATGGCCATGGTAGAGTGAAATAATAGAAAGAGTTTCTATTTAGATTTTCACATTGGACTCGAATCGAATGATTACATCATATGACAGAGACTAGGGTTTGACGAGTTCACCTTAACCCTAATCTGATCGGGGCTCAAGATAGAAGAACTTAATCACACAGGTAGCTGCACCAAGAGGTTCGCATTCAGCTCTGATGGGTTGCCACCATATACTGCTAGGTGTCACTGGTGGATTTTGGGAGCAATTAGAATGATTTAGATGATCGATCATTCTAGCTGTTCGAATCAGAAGAGTTCTGATCCATCGAAAGGAGTTTCGATGATGTCGATGATAGAGATCATGACATATCCCATTACCATATACAGAACTGAACCTAACTGGGTCACACAAACAAGGGTTTGAATCTGGTGATCATCAATTGAACTGATCTAGTTCAATTGATCTGAATGAGATTCAATTAGGTTCAAGGAAATCGTGCTAGCACTCGATTGAACCTAACGTTCTTCTTTTACTATCATAAATAAGTTGTCCTGACTGAGCCAAAGGAGTTTGTGCTCAATCAGAGGCCTTCATATGGTCTCTGACTGGAGGTTGTCCAAGTCAGAAAAGGTTGTCTTATTTTGTAAGACATTACCTGCCATTTTTGGTCACCTGCCATTTCTTGTTCTTTGACTTTGGTCAAAAGTCTACCTTTGACTGGTCAAACGTTGACCATTGATACTTTGACTTTTGACCACATGTCATGCACCTATTGGAGAGCTGGTGGGGGCCTGTCCCCCTGCCAGAACCTGGCAAGGAGAAGGGCGCACGCCACCCTAGGGTGGCGTGTGAGCCCAAGTAGGAGGCGCCTAGGAGTCCTTGTTGGACAAGGACTCCACCTCCCTTTTTGGATTCCAATTAGAGTTCTCTACTAAGAATCCAACTTTGACTGGTCTTAGGCGCCCTCTAAGCAGGAATCCAGGGGTCTCTATTCCCAACCAATCAGATTTAGATCTGATTTCACAAAGGGTTGTGATTGGTTGGAGAAGAAGAGGAGTTGGATCACAAGAGGTCTATAAATAAGACCCTGCGCCCAACCTCTAATTCTAGAATGAATTCAATTGAGACCCCACGCCCCAAGGCTGCCTCTCCCCTCCTTCTCCCATGCCATAGTCTCTTCTCCCCTTGCTCTCTCCACGTCCAAAAGGAGTTTTGGACTTAGGTTGGTGCGATTCAGATCAAGGAAAGGCGATCAAAAGCAAGAAGGCTGCGCTGCTGCAAAAGGACGACTGCAGATCTTCAAAAGAGTTTTGAAGATCCTCCAGATCAGATCCAGATCTGATTTTTGGAGGTGTGATAGAGAAGAAGAGGATCTCCAGATCCAACCCGAGTGGATACCGGTAGAGGCCAGGCGCTTGCGTGGCTAAGATCCAGAACCTTCCGCTGCAATCAGGATCATCAACAGGGTAATAGGATTACCCAAATCAGGTAAATTAAATTTGATTTAATTTATCTTATTTTATTTTATTTATTAAAATAATAAGAATCAGATCTGAAACATATCAAGATCTGATTGAGATCAAGAGAAAAAATTTTTGAAATATATCTCTTGATCTGATCAGATCTGAACGAACCTGGACCGGAAATCAGGATTTCCTTCAACTGGTATCAGAGCCATGGTTCTAAATTGTTTAGATCTGATTTTAAATTTATTTTAATTAGAAAATAAATTGATTTCAGATGTCACATGAGATGTGATCAGATCTGAAATCAGAAAAAATTAAAATTAAATGATTTGGATCTAAGATTAGAAGATATGCATGACTAGTTCTAGAATAGAATAGTTCTATAGAATAGTTCTTGCATGTTTTGATTTAATCTGATTAAATCATATTTTAGATCTTTTATTTACTATTTTTTGATATTATAAGTGTTATAATAACATCTAAAAAATAGCAAATAAAAATTATTTAATTTTAAATATCATATGAGATATGATTGATGCATGTCTAGACTAGTTGTAGAATAGTTCTACATAATTGTCTAGATTAGAATTTATTTTGATTAGATCAATTTAAATCTAATTTTTTAGATTATTATGAGATAATTTAGATCTGAAAATATGCATGATTTGATACATGAGATGTATGCAAAATATGCCATGATTAGATCTAACTTTATATATGAGATATATGATATAGATCTGATACTGTTTTGTAGTATTGACATGTTCCTGATTAAGGCGTTCCTCTTGGCCGTCCGGTCATAAGAAACGAAGAAGGGTTTAAAGGCCCTCTCTTTCCATTCGATGGGGTGTTCTTATGATGTGTAGGGGTGCTGCGTGTTCGTCCTTAATCAGAAACCCAAAACTTACTTTCTGCAAAACCCTAGATCCTGAAACCCTAGGATTTATTGTGCATATTTTGTTTATGAACCCTACTTAATTAAGAATTAAGTTTAAAATCAAGATCTAAACAATTAGAACCATGGCTCTGATACCAGTGAAGGGAATACTGATTTCTCGATCCAGGTTCGTTCAGATCTGATCAGATCAAAAGATAATTTTCAAAATTTTTTCTCTTATCCCAATCAGATATTGATATATTTTAGATCTAATTCTTAATTTTAATAAAATAAAATTAAGAATAAATTAAATCAAATTTTAATTTACCTGATCTGGTAATCCTATTACCCTGTTGATGATCCTGTTTGCAGCGGTGAAGGTCTGGATCTTAGCCACGGCAAGCGCCTGGCCTCTACTGGTATCCACTCAGTTGGATCTGGAGATCCTCTTCTTCCTTATCATGCCTCCAAAATCAGATCTGAATCTGATTTGGAGGATCTTCAAAAACTCTTTTGAAGATGAGCAGTCGTCCTTGCAGCAGCGCAGCCTTCTTGTTTTGATCGCCTTTCTTTGATTTGAATCGCCACAACCAGGTCCAAAACTCCTTTGACGTAGAGAGCAAGGGAGAAGAGACTATGATGTGGAGAAGGAGGGGAGGCGCCTTGGGGTGGGGTTCTCAATGTGAATTGCTGCTTAGAATCTGAGTTGGGCGCAGGTCTCTATTTATAGACTAGCTGTGATCCAACTCCTCTTCTTCCCAACCAATCAAACCCTTGTGAATCAGATCTAAATCTGATTGGTGGGAATAGAGACCCCTGGATTCCTCCTAGAGGGCGCCTAAGACCAGTCAAAGTTGTTCTTAGAAGAACTCTAATGGAATCCAAAAAGGAGATGGAGTCCTTATCAACAAGGACTCCTAGGCGCCTCCAACTTGGCACACGCCTAGGTGGCGTGCGCCCTTCTCCTTGCCAGGTTCGGCGGGGACAGCCCCACCAGCTCTCCAATAGGTGCATGACATGTAATCAAAAGTCAAAGTATCAACGGTCAACGTTTGACCAGTCAAAGGTAGACTTTTGACCAAAGTCAAAGAACAAGAAATGGCAGGTGACCAAAAAATGGCAGAGGTAGTGCTACAAATAAGACAACCTTTTCTGACTTGGATAACCTCCAGTCAGACCATATGAAGGCCTCTGATTGAGCACAAACTCCTTTGGCTCAGACAGGACAACTTATTTATGATAGCAAAAGAAGAACGTTAGGTTCAATCGAGTGCTAGCATGATTTCCTTGAACCTAATTGAATCTCATTCTAATCAATTGAACTAGATCAGTTCAATGATGATCACCAGATTCAAACCCTTGTTTGTGTGACCCAGTTAGGTTCAGTTCTGTATGGTAATGAGATATGTCATGATCTCTATCATCGACATCATCGAAACTCCTTCGATGGATCAGAACTCTTCTGATTCAAACAGCTAGAATATCGATCATCTAAATCATTCTAATTACTCCCAAAATCCACCAGTGACACCTAGCAGTATATGGTGGCAACCCATCAGAGCTGAATGTGAACCTCTTGGTGCAGCTACCTGTGTGATTCAGTCCTTTTATCTTGAGGCCCGATCAGATTAGGGTTAAGGTGAACTCGTCAAACCCTAGTCTCTGTCATATGATGTAATCATTCGATTCGAGTCCAATGTGAAAATCTAAATAGAAACTCTTTCTATTATTTCACTCTACCATGGCCATGGATTTTTGGACTTGATTCTCATGATCATCATAGAGCTACTCCTCTACTACCGAGGTAGATAGATTCCATCTTGATGCAATCCAGTTCCTACAATGAACATGTCATAGCCAACATACACCTCAGGGTTCCATATGGCTAGGAGACCGAGTAATGGTGTAGTCAAACTATAACACCCTCAAGGTGAACTGCCGATGCATCTCAGGTCAAAGAACCAGACACACTACTCAGCATCGAGTCAGTCATTGATGAGAAGGTAGACTCCCTAATGACTTACTCGAGTGTCACGCTCAGTGCCCTCGTTTCTAATGAGTACCTGTACTCTCGCTCCGATGTCTCCACACTGTAGACTCAAGACTCATCTACTAAAGAGAAGCGATTGTACACCAACCTTCTGGATCAATCACCATCCTCGTGATGATCCTATGGTCAGGAGCAATTTATGAGTTAATAATGATTATTCATGTCTTAAATTTTCAACTCTTGAAAATATGAATTATCATTACCATTAACTCAAAGGATGTATCACAGACACTAAATACACATATGTGATAGAAAATAACCCATTTATTGATTTTAGTCAAAATTATAATTTTTTGCCCTTAGAAGTGTATTACAAGTGTCAGCCAATTCTGGCTTCTAGGGCACATATATCTAACACCAGCTCTCTCAAGGTCTGAGCTTGCTCAAAGGACATGCCAATCCTATGTTCTACAACTTGAGCTAGCTCTCTCAGAAATCATGCCAGCTAAACCAGTGTGCTAGCCTAATATGCCTAGAATGCTGCTCTCTATCCTTCTGCTTGAGCCGGCTCTGTTTGGAGCTGAGCTGGCTCATCTAAAATATTTGCTGAAACTCTTCGATAGTTGATTCTATTCACTTCTTAATCTTTCTTCATCTATTTTTAAGACTTGAGAGTACTATACTTGAGCTCACAATATATTTAACAATTTAGATAAAGTGCAATCGATCTTGTTCATATTGTAGTTTACTATAAACTACCTATATACTACAAGAAATATGGTCTTTTATGATGGATTTATTTATGATGAAAAAAATTCATCGCAAATAAGATTATTAGCGATGAAATAAAAATTACGTCGCTAATAAAAAAATATTAGCGATAGAAACAAAATTTCATCGTTAA